>OU026153.1:82410614-82682128 GCA_907269105.1 Volucella inanis
GCTTTTTGTGACCTTGCGCGACTTTGAGGAACATTTACGTAATTCTCTTCAAAAAATGAATTAAATTGACGAAGGCAAAACTATATCGAAATTTCATGACCCGTTTTCTCGACAAAAGTTCAACCGATTTTAATGAAATTTGGTACGTTTGTTTTTTATCTGATTCTAAAAAAAATCATTTGAAGGATTTTTCGAAATATAAGAAATAGCTGTATAATGAATGGTTGATGATTGTTTTTTGCAACTTGGAATTAAAGTACCGTATCACAATATCCAAACAAAATTTTAAAAGTTTCTCCACCCAGTTTAAAGCCAATGTTGTATACATGTAAGCAACCAAAAAAATCATTTCTATATCTCTTGTAATTGCATTTGATTACATTCTTGTTTCTAAAGTTCTGTAGTTAGCTTCTGTTTTACGCACAGAGTGAATTTGAAATTTGATTCTTCTGTTAGCTTACGTTCTAGATTTTGATTTAATTTTTTATTGTGTAACGTTTTTCTTTTTTATTGTACTTCACAAAATCTGAACACGAAGTAGCAAACATTTTGCTGCAGATTAATAAAGAAGTGGGAAAACTCATGTCGCAAAGTAGACAAATTTTTGCGAAAAAGAAACAGAGTTGGCTGCAACGAAGCTTCTGGTTTCCACAGAATTTATTTAATGAAAGAGACTGCAGTGAGGAAATAGGTACCTTAAAACCATGCTCAGACAAAAAAAAAAATTGAAATTAAGGGTTTTTTGGTTGAAGTTTTAAGAAATGAACAACGAGATCTCCAGAACAAAGTGCACTTCAATCTGCATGAAAATTATCAATTTAGAATAAATTTCGCAAGCAATAAGGATTATTTACAGATCAAGTCCGAGAGGTAAACGGCGTTAGAAATGATGGAAATACTACCCACAAACTCTTCCAAAATCCAAAAATTTCAACGGAAATCACTGGAATCTATGAACGTTTGGTGTATAAATTTGCAGTTATTCTCCAAGCTATTTCCTCTGGAATAGAAAGTCATGCAGAAGAGATCAGTTCCTTCGCCACAGAAACTGCCAATCGGTTTGTGTTTTTGTACCCAGGGTATTATATGTCAGCAACTGTCTACAAAGCTTTTATCCATGGCGAGGAAATAACCAAGAAAGTTTCGTAGCCAACTGGATTAAACAAAGGATAGGAAGCTATAAATAAGGATTTTCAAAAATTTTGAGAACACGAATCTATGGTCGGTAAATTCCGGTGGTAAGCTTTTCCCGAAAATGCTTGGCCTGCTAAAGCTTGGAAATTGTCGTCAATCTGAAACTAGTGATAATTTTTTGTTAGCATTTGGTAAAACTTTTGTTATATTTCCTTAATTTAATAAAGAGTATATAAAAATAAATTATAAATTTAAAATTAAACTAATATGACACTAATATATATGTGGTGTCTGAGATATCCATAGACACATATCGACTGCAACGAAGTTGCGATCTGAAATATAAATGAGTGGGTGGCCGTGGCTCAAGCGGTAGTGTTCTGGCTTCCAATTCGGAAGGTTCGGTGTTCGAATCCCAGCCGAAGAAAAATGCTTTATTCTTTAAGCATGAAAAATATTTATAACTGTGTGGCTGTGTTGAAAGCCATGACTGCATTCCTTAAAAAAATCGATTTCACTCTTTTGAGACCATCCGGTGCACAACAGCAAAAAAAAAAGCGTTCTGTAAAAAATGTTTTTCATGCGATTCGATGATCTTACGGTGCGCATAATCTGCCTACTGAAACCACTATTGACAATACCATTCGCAAATTTGAGTCCCAGTTTACATTAGTAGATGACACTCAACCGGTTGGACCACATCCAGCACGTAGCGAAGAGACTATAGCAGCTGTAGCTGAGAGTGTAGGCTGAGATGAATCGATTTGTCGTCGTTCTCAGCAGCTTGGCTTGGCGTATTTTACGTGAGGATCTCGGCCTAAAAGCATAAGAAATTCAACCTGTACAAGTATTGAAGCCCGGCGGTTTGAATTTGCGTCATATTTTCAGTGAACGGGCTCTGGAAAAACTCAATGAAAATCCGGTGTTTTATCGTGAAATGTTCTTAAGTGATGAAGCCTATTTCTGGCTCAATTGATACGTTAATAAACAAAATTCCTGTTTTTGGGCTGATTAGTAACCCAGCAACCAAGAGCTACCATAACATCCAATTAAAACAACGTTATGGTGGGGCTTATGGATTGGTGGAATCATTGGTCCATATTTCTTCAAAAATGGTCCAACACATGATCCCGGTGAGCTCTGGTTTCAATGAGACGGTGCTACGAGCCATACAGCGCGTGAAACAATGGATTTGTTGAGAAATCATTTTGGTGAGCACTTCATTTCACGTTTTGCTACGGTAAATTGGCCGCTTAGATCGTGCGATATCACACCTTTGGACTATTTTCTCTGGGATATGTAAAGTCTCAGGTCTTTAGGAATAAGCCAGCTACGATTGACTCTTTGAAAGCCAACATTATTCGTGTTATCCGCGAGATACCAGTCGCTATGCTCGAACGAGTCGCCCAAAATTGGACCTGCCGAAAATTAGCCAGACGTAGTCATGGCCAACATTGACATAATATCGCTTCTAAGTAAATGCCATGAATTGTTCTTTTAACCGATAATACAAATTTTAAGTTCACTTTCAAATTGATAAGTCTTATTTTACTTTATAGATCAAACCTCACGATGAATCATCTTTTATTAACCTGACGACAATATGGTACCATGTGTTCAATCATGTGTTTAAACTTAGATACCAATACCGATATTAATCAAGCAATCAATCAAAAAATAGTGAATGAAATTTTTCAAGGCGGTTTGTTTCAAGATTCTCTGGAAACTGCTATTATTACACCGGTTGTTAAAAAAGGTGATCTAAACAATTAAAGCAATTAAAGACCGATATCCCAATTATCTGTTTTTTGGAAATATTCGGGAAATTAATGGTAAATCAAGTAATCAAATTCCTGTAGAAAACCATTTTTTTTTTTAAATAAAACATACACCGGGTATTGCTTCGATCTCTTCAATTATGACGTGTTGCTCGAAAAATTAAGTACTGCTAGTTTTCGGGGTAGTAGTCTTGACCAGTTTAAAACTTATTTGCTTAATAAAAGCAACACGTATAAATAAACGGAGTTCTAAGCATGGGGATAGTAAACTGCAATACGGGTGTGCCTAGTGTCAGTCCTTGGATCTCCTTCTTATACATATATGTCAGCTTCATATTTGACTTGCCTCAATGGGCATTTTTTAGTTATGCAGACGACCTTACCCTTTCTTATGCTGAAATTATATATCACAAATTAAAAGAGGATCTGTGTTAATTATTAAGAATCTGGTTCAACTACAATCAAATGGCGCAAAGCACTAAGTCGAACGTAATTTATTTTTCATGATCCAACTCCAACCAAATAATGGGATTTGAGGTTTTTTTTAATAAACTTAAGTGTCTGGGAGTAATAATAAGAACAAAATTTAATTGGAAGGTACATTTTATGAGTATGTCCCTCAAAAACCAATTTTATATTTCAATAAATAAAATGTACTATTTGCGTAATTTGGTTTCTTCTGATCTACTGATAACAATATATATCGTGTTAATAGACTCACGTTTAAAATATAGACTCGTTTGCTGGGGTTGTGCATACATTAATAATCTGAAACCTATTATAGTAGCACAGAAAACATTAATGGTTACTCACACGTAGTAGAAATTTTAAGTCGTCTCTACCGCTGTTTAAATCGCTGAAGATACAACCACTTAGGTATCTTTTATCTATAAAAATTGGAAAATATTGTATTTTTTGTTAGTAGAAGTAGAAATATATAATTCAGAAGTAATACGGTATACTCCCTTAGATACAGTATGCAGTAGCTGTTCCCTCAATATATAAAGAACACATTCTACGTTCCTAAAAGGCTTTGCACCCTTCATCTTCAACAAACTTTCTCCTTGTTTACATGATTTAATATAACAGAAATATCAATTTCCAAAATAGCTTATGGCTTGGTTAGTTTCAAGATCTGAAGTCAAGTCATATGAGCCACCATATATCAGCTTTACCATGACAAGTATCTACTTCATCAATTTTAATTCATATATTTTTTATTTATATACTTGTTGTCCGATTTTGGTTTTTTTTCTAATTTTTTGTTTTGTTTTTTTACGAATAAAAGTTAAAAGTGTGTTGCAAACCTTCTCTTTCTCTTCCTTCTTGCGGTTTTTATCCTTCCACAAATCTAATTTTATGTGTAACTGGTGACTAAATAGCAATATAGTTTTCCTAATTTCCACTGTCGACAACGTCGTGATTCCGCCAATTGGGCGCTGTAAGTATTGGCCGGAGATCCAGATCTAGGCCAAAAAATCATTTTTTCTGACGAGGCCGATTTTCGGTTCAGCGGCTATGTTAACAAGCAAAATTGCCATTATTGGAGCATTTTTATTCTGTGGTTAGAGCTCGACAACATCGGTATATCCGAGCTGTGGTTTCAACAAGACAACGCTACATGACATACAGACGACGCAACGCTCGAAGTTGTAGAGGAGAAATTTTGAAACTGGGTCATCTCATCAATTGGTAAATCATGCGATTTAACACTACTCGATTATTTTCCCTGGGGCTACGTCAAATCCTTAGTCTACGCTTGCAAGCCAACCTCTTTGGATGAGCTCGAGGCCAACATTCGACAAGCTAACATATTGCAGGAATAACGCCGCACATAGTTAACTGAGTCTTAAAAATTGGACCGCCAGCAAAGACAAGGCGGACATTTAAATGGTCTGCATGACATTGAAATTCAAAACAAAGCCGGAGTAAATTTTATATTGGTTAATTACAATATAAGATGTACACTTGCTATTGGTCCTTCTGACCGCAAGGTATACCAATTGTATACATATCTCATGATTATATTTTCATATCAAATTATCTTATATTATTGTATTATAAAAATTATCTATAGTATCTAAGTATGGTTAGATTATTATTAATTGTATTTATAATTAATATTGGAGCAAAATGGTACATTGAAGTTCTAAAAATAAATAAACACAATAAAATAAAATGAACAAAATAAATACATGGTACTGAATCCTATTTTACAAGTGCAGAGAGGTCTTAGGATTTTGGGCTATACATTAAACATTTCGCAACATTTTCAACGACATCAAGTATAAAGTCGTCCCAACACATCGTCGTCCATAACACGCATACCGAGAATAGAAAGTTATTCGGTTTCAACCACGTAAGTGATATTTATAGATAATGCCTAGATGTTTAAATTTCGTTTAAGCGACAGCAGACAGCACTGTGTTTTGGAAGCATTAAATTCGATTGTGTTGGTGGTACAAAAATTGACTGTTATTATCGGAATTTAATAAGCTTAAGATACGTTGTCGTTCCCGCTCTACAGCCGAAGTGCAAGGACGTGAATACGGGAACGAATACGGAAAGTATGGAATACTGTCATCAGTATTGATATCAGTCTGAAGACTGTTCAAAACAACTTGAATTTAATGTTTTGAAGCTTACAAGGTGTATTCAAAAAGTAAGGTGATTTTTAAAATACCGCGGGCAACGTACATTCGATTATCAATTTTTGTTTGCTGTTACTCATGCCCTGATTATATGTTCACAGTTTCAAGTATATAGCATACTTAGTCTGTTTTTGACAGATGGAAAAGTCAGACGTGTTTTGGTGTGCTCGTCGATTTTCAATTGTTTTAAAAAAGGAGCAAAGAATTTGCATCAAATATTCTGTAAAAAATGGATTCAAGTATTCTTAAACCCTTGAAATGTAGACAATACGGTGAGTCTGATCTAAGTAAAAAAATATGTTTACAAGTGATACAAGCTCCTTCAATATGGCCGAGAAGATGTCAATGACTTATCTCGCTCTGGACGCCCCAGTACATCAACAAAAGATGATAACGTCGAAGCTGTAAAGAAAGATATTTTGGAAAATCGTCGATTTACCATGAGAGAAGTTGCTGAGGATGTTGGATGTCGGTGCGTTCGTGTGATTAAATTTTTCTGGACGTGTATCAGCGAAGTTTGTTCCGAAACTTCTTAATTTTGATCAGAGAACCTTCGTATGAGTCGAAACCAAAATCCAATCGTCCCAATAGGGTCGCTGGAAGAGCTTAAGGCTATACCAAAAAGTGCTTATGAGAAGTGTTTCGAGGTTTGGAAAAAGTGTTGGAACTAGTTTGTTATACCTGAAGGGGATTACTTTGAATAAAAAGTCACTTTACTTTTACTTACACACCTTATATATGAGGGAACTTTTGAGCAGCAAATGCTAACTTTGGAACAAGGTAATAGTACTAATCACAGCTTCTTAATAGACTTGGTTACATGAATATAAGCCATGGAACATTACATAAGATGACTCAATGTGCTGAAAGCTGATCTACACAGACTTCTTAGTATAAAGTAACCTACGCACTTACAGCAGGCTCTACATTTTTGCCTTAACTTTTGAAATTTAGATATCAGGCGTCAACGCGCTAAAATTTCTTAGCGCACTAATCGCAAAACTCCTGAGCGAGTACTTCCACCAGATCTTTCAAGAAGATTCAGTTTTCAATATTCTATTATTATGTTGGCTTAAAGGATTGCGTTCCACAGAGAATTACAACATTAAAAAAATTAACAGCAACGTTTTTCTCAAAACTAAACTAAATAAATAAATTTTGGATTAGTCCTCCAAAACTCACAGAGTGAATTTTATCAATAGGTCCTTTATTTTTTTTAAAATGGTCGTAGAAATGGGTTGCTGGTAGCCCTGAATGTAGTGATCTTGTAACAATTAGAAGAAAAATTAAAAATGTACTTCTCAGCACTAATGACCAAATTAAAATAAGTAAGTTAAATAGTGCAAGGATCAATAACATAACCAAAAGTGCAAATTAAATTCAGTCAACATTGTAAATAGAGACATAGTATTGAATGTTTAATATTAGTTAAAATTTTTAAAAGGAAGAGTCAATAAAAATAAGCTTAGCCATACGTTGGACGAAGTGAGGAATTGTCAATTAAATAAACCAATCAAAAGTAGAAAAAAGTTTAACTATTAAAATATAAAGTCAAGAAAATGCTTTTTTTCATTAACAAACGCAGTATTTATATTTACATTGTTAATATTTCAATTACCGATTACTAATAAATCTGGTCAAAAAAATCATAGAAATTAACTACATATATAGAAATTGTAGCGAATAAAAAAAGAATTGTTTGTGACATGTTAATTAGTAATTAAATAAGTTTACTAAATCAAAATCTGAAATCTAGAAGTATTCTGATAGTAATATTACTTAGCAGACCCATGGAAACAAAACGCAAATCATCATCCAGTAACCAGAAATAAAGAACACTGAAGCTTCATGTATTGAGAATTTATCAAGGGAAATAGATGGTGATGCAGAATCTTCAAATTACTTTTGAAAAACTTGCTGATGATCACCAGAGGCCTACTTGTCTAATGTGGTCGTATATCTGAAGCGGTCGTACCACTCCTTTATCTGTATTGTGTCCATAGCTTCGTCGTAAAATCCTTTTTTTATTTTGGGGATTGTCTCTACTTGAGAGGGCCCAGCTGAATTATCAGGGCTTGACCCATCAATGATGTTGTTTAATAAAAATCGCTGGCAGAGCAATGTACTGATCATATCTTGACGGTTTTCTGAATTGCATTTAACACCTCTGAAGGTTACTTCGATTGGACCAGTTACAAGCGACCGGTCATAGGTCGTGTTGGTGACAGGACCACCGGTAGTCCTTACCAGAACAGTACCATAGAAGTCAGGAGCATCCCGGATCTCGGTCCTGGACTGACTTGTAGAGGTAGGCTCCCGTTTGGGAGCGTAATGGTGTCTGTGGATTAAACCCAAATCGCATAAAGGGTCTTCCTGTTAGTTTGATCCAATGTAGAGTTGAAATAAATACTGTGTGCTGTGACCATAAGAACAGAAAGAGTGTTTCCAACACATGTTTTATTGGTATCTTAGTGAATTGATGGTGAGCGATCGCAAGTCACATCCTTACTCCCATGGATGTATGGGGATCCCGTGGGCTCAAGTTTACAATACAGGCGTCCACTAGAGATATCTCTGTCTTGAGAATTACCAAGGCTTAAAAAAAATTTGATGCGGAAAAGTTTTTCAACTTTTGCTGCCATTTTTTTCCAAAATTAGATTTGACGACTGTTATTTACACGTGCTCGCTCATCAAAGCCGTGACAGCGACAGAGTGATGATGCCATCGTGACTGCCCTCTAAACTTTGTTTATTTTTTCAATAAAAATTATGGTCGGATACCAAACCATATTCACACTATTTAAATAAAAAAAAAAAAGATTTAAAAAAAATTAATTTTAATAATATTTTCCAATATGAAATATTAATCAATGCAGCCTGAAAAAGAAGTTTTTTTATCAAAAGGAGGATGCAACCACGAAGTCCATAAGTTGTTTAATATGAGAGAATATACAAAAATTGCTATATGTGTGAGGCAAAAAGATCACGATTCTTCGAAAAGGAATTTATATTTATAATACTTCACGAAGATCAGTTTCATTTAGTACTTAACAGCTTATAAATTTCATATTCAACAACTTACCGGCATTTCCAGAAACCATAAGTGTAAAAACTATTATTACTGCCAGCGTTGCCGATCTTTTGGGTATTTTCAACTTTAAAAAAGTTTTGGGTGTTTTCCATTCCAACGAATTAATGTATTGATAGCCGCTAGTGGTCTGTGTTGTTTGTGAAGTTTTACGCCATTTATTTTTCTGAGCGTAATGAATATGCAATTTATATTCGTAAGTTCGATGTTGTTCTTCGTTTGGAAGGTGCCGATGCTGCCATTTGCTCTTTTTTGAAAAATTGTTGTAAGTTGGTATCGTTCCCATCATGTATCTTTGGCGGATATAAAATATACACCTTTGAAAGGCACGCCGTTTTGTTTTTTTTTTTTTTTTTTGCTAATGTGATATGTTTCTTTTATTTTTCTTTTTTTAATAATATTATATCATTAATAATAACCGGTCAAATGATTATCAAAATTTAATTGCTTTATTAAAAACTTTGGTTCAAATGTAATTTTGGTATATTCTTAACTTGTAAAAATCTTGTGTCGTATAAGATTCATTAATTCCAAGAACCATTTAAAGTATAAAGTTTATTTATATTAACAAATTGACTGATATCATTGTTTTCGTAACTTTATTTTTATAACTGTATACTTTTTTAGATAAGGGTTAAATATTCCAGGAAATTTTTTTTTTATTTTTCAAACTCACAATTCTCTCAAATATTGCTTATTGAAAAATGCAAATTTATTTGTTTATCTTGCGTTAGAATGTACAAGCAACTATTTCTTTGGCTTTCCAAAGTGTGAACGTATTCCGACCACTTCTTTTGTTCTATAGGTAATATCGTGCGTGATATACAAGTTCTTCGTATGTTACTCATTTCTAATTTTTTACTTTTGTTATATGTTCAATTTCATATTTACAGTTAATTGTCAAATATTTAACTTATCTTAAATGTAAGAAGTTCAGCATTGTTAAATGACTACAAGTTGGCCAGTTTTTTTTTTTTAAATCAGTTCAACTTTAATATCCTTTGAAAGAAAATTGGAAAAACCACAACATTTAATTAGTGACAGTATAAACAAACTTTAATAAAAATATGATAAAAATATTTCAAATTATTGTGTTACTTTTCTGATTGAAAGAAATGTGATAGTTAAATAGTTTTAGAAAGAAACTTACAATTATTTCAAAACGCATATATGTAAAGTGGCAGCACTCTAGTTACACATAATGAGGTGGCACGCATGTGCGCAGTATGTTAGAGTAGACAGAAGAACAGTAGTCAGACAGCAGAGCAGTTGAAGAAGAGATGTGTCGGAATAAAAGCCGAAAGTAGTTTACCCGCCGAGATATTGTTAATCTCTTGTCTTTCCTAATTGCCTTTTTACACATGTATTTTTATTATTATTTTGTTTTATTCAACCTAAGCTAATAAATCTTGAATTAAATAATTTTCATTCTTTTCCAATCAATCTTACATGGTCGCTCAACCGTTGAACACTCGAAATTCAAAGTAAAAGCTGAAAACTGTAATCAAGGTCATCATCAATCAGTTAAAAGTTGATTAAAAATCGAAAAATTAACGAAGTAGTGTAAGTATGGACAAAAGGAAATTTCGAGAAATACCAGATGCTCAAACTGGCGATCATGGAGAAAAAGAAGACGACAATGAAACAGACACATCCAACGAAAAAAACCCAGAAGTCCTCAACGCATGCGACAGCATTGAAAACTAGACCACAAGCATGCACAAAGGAGAAGATCACACAAACGTCAGCAGCAGTGAGTTCGGTGAATTGATCAAGCTGTATTAACCGAACTAGTCAAACAAAACAAGATAAATAAAAACAGTAATTTGTCTATTGAAAGTTTCGCTAAAGTTGTACCGGGATGCAACGGTGTTTCAACACCCACCCGACAGTGTGGGTATTGACCGGAACAGCCAAATTATTCTTAGAATCTATTACAGTAGCAGGCTACGAATCGTTGTGTGAACCCTTACTTTAAGAATTCGACAAAAAGATAAGCAATGCGGAAGTGCATAAACAGCTGAGAAAGCGCAAGAAACAAGTGACAGAAAGTTCTACGATTATGTGTTGCAAGTGTGAAAAATAGCTGCCATATTGAAGACGAGTCAGTTATAAGGTATATATACATCCGATGGCGTTCATCTACTTGAAGATCTAAAATATCCGTTGTACAGTGATGACGAGCGCAAATAGCAGCATTGTTTTATTTGTGGTTCGAAAAAGCACAAATGCGTCGAGGATAACGAAAAAACCAAATGTTTTAAATGCAATGGCACGGGGTATATGTCCAGAAATTGTCCAGGGATGAAAAAGAACAATAATGTGGTTGTCAACCAAACTAGTGCTAACAGATGGAAATAAACAATGAAAATATGTTGTGCTTAATCGACACCAGAGGTGATGTTTCACTGATGCGCAAGTCCAAGTTTAAAGAAATATTTGGTGGGCATTCGTTGCAGAAAAATTTTACTAAATTTTATGATTAGCCAATGTCGCCACTTTTTATTCCTCGTTGTTTCAGATGGCGATATTAATGTTGACATAATCGTGGGGTACGATTTCTCAAAGAAGCTTACGATCTTGCTGAACATTGATGGCTACAGTTTTACACCTGCAGGGGAAAAAGCACACAGAGAAGATCCGGAGTACAATGTCTATAATGTGGTAAGTCATAAAATTGATACCGATATAGCACCCCAATATACAACAGCAGTTATAAAATTGATTGATAACTATAAACCACTACATGTTTAATCAAACTGTCCTATCAAGTTAAACATTGTGCCTATGAGTAACAACATCGCATTTCGTGAAACAGGTAGAAGGATGGCTACAGCAGGGTATTGTACACGAGTCGTGTTCCGATGTTGCTAGCAAAGTTGTACTAGCGAAGAAGAAGGATGGCAGCTACAGATTATGTGTAGACTTCCGTAAGTTGAATTCGATGGTGGTAAAAGACAGATTACCAGTTCCAGTCGTTCAGGAAGTACTCGAGAGAATGCAAAACGGTAATTATTTTACTGTGTTGGACCTGAAAAATGGGGTTTTCCATGTGAAAATTGAGAAGTAAAGTCAAAAATATACAGAGTTTGTGATGAAGGAGAGACTGTTTGAATTTAATAAAGCGCCATTTGGTTTTTTAACTCGCCGGCAGTCTTTGTGCGCTTCATTAACCACGTCGTTCAACAGCTGATAAACGATGGGATAATGGAAATATACGTTGATGATCTTGTGGTTTTGGAAGGTACAGCTCATAATTGTCGCATCTGAGCTTTCCGATACCTAGAAATATCCGAGGTGTGCAGACATTTCTTGTATTGACTGGATATTTCAGACGGTTTACACAAGATTATGCCAAACTAACCAAACCGTTGACGTAAATGCTCAAAAAAGATGCGACATTTAAGATGGAGGGTGAAGAATTACAAGCGATTGAGAAATTAAAGTCGGCGTTTGCTCAAGAGCCGGTTTTGAAGATCTTTAAGCAAAATGCAAATCACAGCTGCACGTTGACGCGTCTAAGGACTTTGAGGCGACTCTTTTACAATAGCACGATAAGATGTGGCACCTGATTTACTATTGGAGTAAGAAAACGTGACTGCAAGAAGCGAAGCAGCATACTTGGCTACGAAAAAGTTGCGCCATTATTTGATGGACGTCGACTGTGATCTTGTCACCAATTGCGCAGCTTTCAGCAGACAAAAAAAAAAATGTTCCCATAGAAGTGGACATAGAAAGGACTTCAACTGTTAGACGGCCACAGGCCAAACCATTAAAGACTTAGGTTAATCGTTACATTGTAAAACATTTATTGAAAACAAAAGTCAACTAATTAACTAACAAACTAACTAGAAAGGATTTCGCATTCAAAATAGAGCATCAGGCTGGAAGTAGGATGTAGACACGTAGCTTAAGTCGCTTTCCGGTCATGATAGTTACGTCAGAGGTGCATGCTCAAATCCTGAGAGAATATCAAAGAGATGAGCACTTGGTAGCAGTCATGGAAATCTTAAGGAGCAGAAACAGTATGCCGAATACAAGGAGAAAAATTAGTTGATTTATAAATAAGTTGACGGACAAGACTTATTAGCAGTACCGAGGAGCATGGAGGGAGAAACTATAAAGTGTGCTCACAACTTCGGACATATGGGTGTGCAAAAGACAATGCATGCAATTCAGCAGGACTACTACATACTATATCTGGAGAAAAAGGTAAAACAAGTTTTTGTAAACTGGATCCATTGCGTCACCCACAAGAGAAAGCTGGGTAAGCAGGAAGGTTTTCTTCAATGTATTGACAAGAGAAATACGCCGCTTTCAACACTAAACGTCGATCATATGGGCAAGCTAGATCCAAAGTAAAAAAGCTAGAAGAACATATTCACTATAGTCAATGGGTTTTCTAGACATACTTGGTTGAATCCTACAAGGTCTACAGACGTTCAAGAAGTTATTAAACATACGAAACATTTTCGGCAGTACGCAGCGAATTATCAGCGACAAAAACGCAGCATTAGCTTCAAAATCGTTTGAAGATTTATGCGCAAGTCATAACATCGAAGACATCATCAAAACAACAACAGGCGTACCAAGTTGTAATGGACAGATCGAGAGGGTAAACACAGTCATTCTTTCCGTCCTTGCAAAGATGTCAGCAGCCGAGCTATCAAAGTGGTACAAATACACGTCACGTTTGCAACTCGTGCAGTCGTTCACTCATCTAATGCGAAACGGATCAAACCTCGACCTACTGAAAATCCTACAAGATTAGCTGTTATTTGGTGTACAAGGCGAACGCAACAAAATCCGTGAGGAAGTCAGAAAGAATATTCAGATGGCGCTAGAGACTTATAAAACTAACTATGACAAGAAGCGGAAGGGACAGCACGGCTATCAGTTCTCTGATCTAGTAGCAATCAAAGCGATACAATTTGTAACCGGCAAAAAGTTATCCAACAAATGCATTGGTCCCTATGTAATAATTAAGTTAAAGCGAAATTGTAGGTATAAACTGAAAAAAGCTGCAGACCATATTGAAGCTGTGGCGCTATATTGAGTGCGTAAATGACGACGACGACGATAAAGAGGAGTCATCTGCGACAGATGACGTGCAGGATGGCCGAGTGTAAAGTGGCAACACACATAATGAGCTGGCACCCCTATACGTAGTATAAGAGAGTAGACAGAATTCAAGTAGTCAGACAGCAGAGCAGTTGAAGAAGAGTTGCGCCGGAATAACAGCCGAAAGTAGTTTACCCGCCGAGATTTTATAATATTGTTAATCGCTAGTTTTTCCTAATTATCTTTTTATACATCTATTTTTTATTATTACTTTTCTTATTCAACCTAAACTAATAAGTCTTGAATTCAATATTTGTTACTCGTTTCCAATCAATCTTACGTATATTCACTTAACTCACACGTAGACTACGTAATATATTCACCCTTTTCATATGAGGAGGTCTAGAAGGCCTAGGTTTTTCAGACTTAGACAAGACAGGCAACCTTCACTTAAACATCATGAAATCATTGAAATTATCATGTTTTCCACGTGATTCGCAAATTGAGGAGACATTCGATTGTTGTTGCAAACGTGTAGCTTTCTTGAAATGTAAATTTATTTTCACCGATAACACGACACTGTCGACTTCTATCGAAGTTTATGTTAGTCGCCTATAACCCACCAAAGTATGTTGACGTCTTGTATATAAAACGGCAAATCTTTGCTTGTTAGCCAATTCGAAAAAAAAACAAACATATTTTCAAGAAAATTGTTCGGATTTCTATACTATGACTATGATGAAGGGTATCAGACCAAAATAAAAGGCATGGTACGACTCGAGCTGTAACTAGTCTGTCAGGTTTAGAGAAACATTTTTTCGGTCTTTCAAGGCCAACCCGAAAGACGAAAACCGAAATAAGTCCAAATGAGCCAGGAATAACTGCAACGTTTTTCTTAAGCTATGCAAAAAATACTTCAATGTCCCAAAGGTATTGCCTTTATCAAAATTATTGGTCGTGTGTCAAAAGCATCCGAAATGTTGCCTCATTTTTCATCACAACGCTCTTTGTACATTCTGCTTGCGGCCAGTTCTACACTTCCAGATTGTGCTTTTTCTTCACTCCACTCCTGAGCGTGTCGAGTCTCCAATGACACGAATTGACTTTCGCACTCTTGTAGTAGCAAGAGTACTTTAAGATCCAGATGGTATATCTCCCTTTCTTCTGAAGAGGTATTCTTTTATGCTGGCGAAACTAATGCGTAAGCTTTTCCATCGATGCTACTTTTAAGGAGGATCCTATTTTCGAGAAAATGGAACACAGAACTTGTTCAACCGTCACCTAAAAAGGCGAATTTTCTTCTCTCTTCTTCTACAAATCTATTTTACTTAGAACACTTGAGACTTTCGGGGTCATGGTACCGCTGATAAACTGTCAACTCATGAAATATCTCGAAACACGAAAACTTCTCAATGACCGGCAGTACGGTATTCGTAGCAAGGTACACTGGTAATTCGAGGGCATGTATCATCGAATAGTGGAACCAAAGCGTAAAACAAGATAGTTTTACTTGATATTTCTAAGGCATTTGACAGTGTTAGGCATTAGGCTCTTTTGCCTCCTAGGTTCCTTCAGTGGATTGGAAACTACCTTTCGGAACGTTCAATTCAAGTTGTCTTGAATGGTTTCAAGGCTGATATCCACAAAATAAATAATGGTGTGCTCCAGGACTCCGTTCTGTCTCCGACACTCTTTTTATTCTTCATTAATGATCTCATGTCTGCTACATCTAATCCGTTCCCGAACCCGAGTCCAATGTTCTTTGGCTGTAGAACGGGAATGGCGGCGTATGCTAAGCTCATTAAATTCCGATGTAAATAGCACCACCAATCTACATAGTGGAATTTAGTGCTTCCAAGACACAACGCTGTCTGTTGTCGTTAAACCGAAACTCAAACACCCAGCCATTATCCAGGAATACCACTTGCATCATTGTAAGGGAAAAACTTTTCATTATCTGTATGTGTGTCAATGGAAACCTACGTTGGAGTGACCACATATTTGATGTCGCCAAAAATGCTCCGATATGTCTAGGTCTCCCCAAACGATATAAAAAATACCTTTCCCTCTGATCTGGCCTCAATATACAAGGCGTTTACCCACCCAAAATTGCGGTACAATGCCCATTTATTGTCGAGCTCCTAAATCCTCTCTGCACTTACTAGATAGAAACAGCGTAAGATAAAACAGCGTAATAGACTCATAGGTGATGCTGGCATCACTCCTGTCTTACCTCTATGTCTCTAAAGCTATTTTAACCACAAGTGCTTCGTAGAAATTTCGGGTAGGATTTCACCCCTTCAAATCTTCAACAACTGTTTCGCTATGAGTACTCACCAGTTTACAATTTAGCCCACTTTCGGACGTTTATTGAAATATCGTGAATCTTTCTTATGGAATGCCCTGCTGAGCTCTCTTTCTTTCCAAGATTACCTTCGCCTGCGCTGTTTGCAAACATTTTAACGGTACTTTAAACCCTTTAGCGCGCACTAAAATAAAAAAAAAACTGTATAAAGTGATACAAGACACATAGTTGATTATTTTAAAGCTGCAACAAACCCGTCCACCAAGACCTAAAAGCGGGATGTATTCCATCGAGAGACTATGCAGAGTACACATGGTTTTAAGAGGTTATCTAAACAATGAATACTAAAATTTTTTTTCGTTGGTACACCAAAAACCAATGCCGGACTTTTGAAGAATCTGAACATGCAAATACCCTGAAAAAAATAAATTGTATCAATAAGCCGAGTTAACAGGGGAACACAGCAGAGCTCAAGTCTCTGAAGAAACAGCGGCGAAAGGATACAATGATGCATTCAAAATGCCTACACGTCCCAATTATATCTACTTATCCAGATGATCCCATGAATTTGTAGTGAATCAGCGAGATCACGAATAGTAGTCTTACAGTGCGTAAGTTCTTGTGAAATTTTATAATCCCTATTAAATTCATTGTAGGGTTTTGTAAGAATACCTAGAGGGATGAGTCGCTATGGATCGAGTACCCGTACGACGTTACAAACTATGGAAATTTTGTATAGGGAATTCAGTTTAGAAAATTGTAGAAGAAGCAATGCTGTAATGGAGACCATCGCAACAGAAGTAACTACGTTTACCATCGTTAATTATAAAATTATTAAATTGCACAGGATATAGCTCCTTGTGCAAAATCAGTAAAAGAGGCCAATAATAAGCTTTCAAATTTCGCAGAAACTAGTGCATTTTAACAACTCTATGAGTGAAGAGGCTAGATTTGTTTTTGCCGAATCTAATGCAAGCTGATCAATAAGCAGCATAAGTGCCATACGTTACAATTAACAGCTCGTAATGTTTTAAAAGAGTCAGTGGAGCTTGTCACGTAGTACTGTAGTATTATTGATCTCTCAGAAAGTGCTTATAAATGTTGGCGGAATCGAAGACTTATTGAAAATAATCCGTGTTCTATGGTAAGGCCAACAAAAAAGAGTCCTTTGTTCCGTAAGGGTATCGAGATTTTATGAGAATGCATGACCATTTATTCAGCAGATAAGCAAAGGGACTTTTCCTTACAAAATTACGATGTACGTAAGACTCATGAAAGTTTGGCAATAAGGAAGAAGATGATCCCCTTTATATTTTGGACATCATATCCTTGTTTCCAGCATGTGTGGAATGCTGTTCTGAATTCAAATATTTCGTTTTAAAGAATAAGATAGATTTTTTCCAGATTCAAAATAGCTGTAATGAGTTTTCATCCAATCATTTTCTATTTTGTACATGCTCGTTTTGATTCAAGATCACATTTTAATATAATACATAGTAATTATAAAATAAAAATAAGCTGGTATTTGAACCGAAGGCTCAATATTACCCGCATACCTCATTTAGCTTATATTATATCCATTATCAATAAAAATGCGTAAAGATTACAATAAACAATTGTAAAGATTGCAAAGATAGGTTCAACAAAAGTTGCATCTATGCACTAGTCTCATTATGCACAATAGTTATATGTAATGTATGTATGAAACGGTATAACTACAGATCAGAGGCTATTGATATATGACCAAGGGAGAAATATCATCCATTCGAGTATTACCGATTACGTTTTAGCAAAATAAGACAAATCAAAGTAAGAAACATATTGTTGGCCTAAATTCTTCTAGTGGCTATGTATATCTTTATCCAGAAATGGATGTTTTAATTTTTCGATTTCGGATAAGGACGATGAAGATGCAAACAAAACTATTGTTTTGTATTTTAATGTTTTTTCTTAACTTATTTGTATGTATTTTCGCTTAATCGTATGTATTCGTAGTATGGTTGTCTCCTGTTTAGTCCTAAATTTCACATTCTGCTTTCTTAGTCATATTTCTCTATATACTTCGCTACAATGGTAGCCAATAATTAGTCTATCTAAATCACCTTCCTTCTTTACCACCTATCTGTCATTTTAGGTTTCAGCTTCATCTCAAAACCGAACTGTGTGGGCTATTGGCGACCATCAAGTTTAGTTCATACTCCTGCTCAGTAATCCTCTATTTGCTGTAGTTCTGCTACACAAGATATCCGATTTCAAGGTAAAAATTTAAACATAATTAAAATATGATCCATTTGGATCAACGGAATTCAAGTTCAAATATTTTTTTTTTGTAAAAGTTCTGACTTGTTGATGTAATGAAATCATCAAAAGCTTTTATGACCACCGCTCGGTTTCGAAAGATTTTCGCAAGTAATAGTCAGTTGAGGAAGCAACTGTAACAGTTCTCGACGGCATTTATCTCTTCTCCTAATTGAAAAAGTTTCGATTTTGATTATGACCATAATTTTTTCTGTGTGAAGCCTGCGCTTGGAGATGTGTTTTGTTTTTTTCTCTGTAGAGTCTGTAGTTTGTTAGCAGGGTTGGTGGTGGTGTTTTCCCAGAAAAGCTTAATCCAGACCTCTTCTTCCAGCAACGAAACCTTTGTAGAGTGTTCTAGGTAGAAATTTTGGTGGTTAAAGAAGTTGTAACCTGCTGAAGAAAAACGCGATATCTGCAAAGGATATCTGCAATTTTTTCGATAGTCAGGCAGCCATTAAAACCCTGGATTCAGTCTCACTAAATTTTAAAACCGCCCTTGACTCGCCAAAATTATAACCAGTCTGCATATTCTACCAGAAGAAGGGTTCATCGGTATACCCTTCGCTACGTGCAATCTAGAAACAAAGCTGGATGGTATTAGAAGATAAAACCTTAGGTGGATTATTTTAAAACCAACATATCTAGCGAACAAATAAATCTGACCAAACTGGATCTGAATCCTTCAAAAGAGTTTGATCTTTCTAAATAGCAAGTATCTCAGCGCTATCATAGATATCATCACTGGACACTGTCTTATAGGTAAGCATGCAAAAAGGATTAGCGTTTTCACAAAGGACTTCTGCAAGGGTTGCATCCACGAGAAAAAGAAGGAGAAAATTCTCTATCTACTCTGTGCATGTTCAGTTCAGTTTAGTCAATCCAATGACGTAATTTCTCAACCAAGAATTGTTTTTGCGGATGCACCCTTTTTATTGTTAACCTACTAGTATGTTTAGTGCATTTTTTATTTATATTCTTTGCAATTATTTTTTTTTTGTTGCTTTTTGATTTCCTGGGTTTCGTCATGTCTTCTTTTGGAGTAACCAACTGCTACATTAAGAACAACTATGTTGACTTTGTTGCTTGTAAGAGGATTTGCGGCAAAGTATTCCATGAAATTTTTGTCGGCCTAGGTAAAAGAAATACGGTCTTCGATAAAGAATCTGCTATTCTTCTTTGACGGGTGTATCAGTATGTCTCTCTCTCACATGTGCACCTTGCAATCAGGTGCCTCAGTGACTCCAATGAATCCAATCATGTCTCATTACTCAGACTGATAACGGACAAACTATCAATCTATGAACAAAGTGAAGGATGAGCGGAAGACATTGGTCAAAGTATCGAAAAACAAATTGCGCGCCTAATTGAATTAGAAAGTGAATTTCAGAAATGTAAAAACCTCAAACCGCCACTCTGAAAAAGTGTTAAGTGAATTTATATCTATCGGTTCCAACAAAAAAAGGTGTAGTTTCATCAAATCTCTCCGGAAAGAAAGATATTCATCTTCAGTTTTCCACATTTAATCTCTAAAACGCAACACACAATCATTCAATCTCGAAGCATTACGAGTTCATCCTTGACCTTATACAGAACACAGAACAGTGCTAAATGATTTGAAAAACCTTACTGAAACAGTATGTCACAGAATCGATGGTTTTCCAACCCATCCCCCGCCGTACAGCAGTCACAATACTACAATCTTCAACGTACAAAACACGTGTTGTAATGTCCCAATCTCATGGCTTTCTTTCGACGTCTATGCTTTTACAGAAACTAATATGGTCTTCGATATAAACAGCTAGGAGCTATTCCCATCTTCTTATAATTTTTTCCGATATGATGATCACTTTCTGCCTATAGCTAACTATCCTGCCCTCCTAAAAGGTAGTTCTCAATGCGAAGGTGTCCTACTTGGCATTTAAAATAATATCTTTTTTTATGTCAAACTTGACTTTGTTTGAAATAAAATAACACTTCCCAATAGGTACCTGTACGTTATGTGTTGTTATGGAAACAAATTATGAACAGTTTTTCTTTGCACCATTTCTTATTCTGACTACTCTCACTATCTTGGAACTTTCCTCCATCTGTGATTTCTCGATACAGAGCAGACCTGTGTAATTTTATCAATTCGTTAACTACAAAAAAAAAAAAAAAAAAAAAAAAAAAAAAAAAAAAACAGCCGGTTATCCTCCCTCTCTCTTGTTCGATAATATATCATCGACCTACCCACATCGTACTATCGCCAAATATTTTTCAAACTATTTTAAACAATCATTTGCAGACAACTTTTTCGTACCTGACCCCATATATTTTAAGTAGCTTCCCAATTTCTTCATTGACTTCGCAATCTTTTGATCCTACCCTTATCAAAGAAAATTTACAAAATTTCAATGATAAATTTTTACCCGTTCAAGACGGGCTCACAGCAATATTTCTCAGAAATGTTCCTCCAATCTTCCGCACCCACTTTTCTCCCTATTTCATCTGCCCCTCATAAGATGAGGAACACCTCTTTCATTACTTTCGTCCACAAAAAGGGATCAAAGAGTGAGGTAATTAACTACTGTCCCATTGCAAAGCTTTCTCACACACCAAAATGTTAGAAAGTTTTTTTATATGAAGTTATAAGCTTTCAGTGCACGTCACAAATCCAGTCAGCATGGATTTATGAAAGGTAGATCAACTACTACAAACTAAGTTGAATTCCTATTCTTTGCCTTTTCAGCCCTAGAAAATGTCATCGAAATCGATGTTATTGCGACAGATTTTGGTTAGGCCTTTGATAAAATTTCCCATCAATTGACCCTTTTCAAATTGTCTTCCCTCGGTTTTGACCCTGATAAAGAACCCTCGGACAATTAGTTTTAAGAAAACGACGGAAAATATAGAATTCAACTTTAACTTTATTTAACTTGTAGGCTAACACAACTGACTTCTTCTGAATGTCACGAAAGACTAACTACATAAAATAACATTACGGATATGTGTATGAAATTACATTATGGATGTGTGTATCAAATTATATTATGGATTTGTGTATGAAATTACATTATGGATGTGTGTATAAAATTACAATGCGAATAAAAGGGTGCAAATATATGATTGTGATAAAATGTGTAGTAAGTTAGCAAAGTTTTAATATCCTCTGGCCCTGGGATACATCGACAGCTCCAGTGGATATAGGCGCTGCACTGGCCTTCGAAATAATCGCCCATCCGTACATCGCACTTCACAAGAACGGACTTTCCCATCTCTGCCTTCGTATGCTTTTTCAATGACAACTATCTGCCAGTGCAAGCGAGGAGTCGCATGGTTAAAAAGTAAAACTATGTCACTTTGCGAAAGCTGCTTCGATGATTTGCCTTTGCAGAAATGAAAAGATCTCAAAAGTTGTAGATACTCGGATCGCCATCGCCTTGACAGTATCGCCGGATATTTCATTCGATGGTTTCATAGTTTTCTGTTATTGGAATCGCTTACCACAATCATCTCAGTATTCTCGGTCGACTGAGAAATTCCTATCAAAAATGTTGCTGGCGTGAGTGGCGTCAAATCTATTGGTTCACTGAGAACCTATGTCAGAGGTCGTTTGTTGACAATACCCTCCACCTCAGGCTTTACCGATGACAGTCTTCAAAGTATTCTTGATTGTTCTTATAAGCTTCTCCCAAAAGCCACCCACCAGGGTGCTCGTTCAACTATTTTTTGGAAATCCAAAAAATCCTGGAGGTCTTCTCCTGCGAATACTCCTACCGACTCCTTGAGTTCTAAAGCCGCTCGTCGAAATGTTGGAAAAAAAGCTGATGGTATGTCCTGTCTGGCGATGAAACGCCTTATTGCTATTATACAGCTGTCCGTGGACACGCTGGTAGTCAACTCCAGATGGACAGCGCGGACGGCAGCCCATGTAAAGATTAAAATGTACGCCTTGCTCGATATGTCTCCAGAAACGACGTAGTGCAATGGTCCAGCGAAGTCTATACCCACGTTAATAAATGGTCTTGTTAAAGTGATACGCTGAAGCGGTAATAGGGCGAATGGCTGCGACGCAGCAAAAGCGTTCCCTGAGCTTAGAAAAAATAATATTCACTCCTCCGTGCATGGTTTTTAAATGGTAGTCGTCAATGATAAGAGAAACGATTTCATGATTGGGTGGCAGCAGTATAGGGTGCTTCAAATCAAATACTTCGTCTAATAACTGTAAATCCTCTTTCAGAAAAGGACGAAACTCGATGATTTGAGATGACGGCACATTTTTCTGTAAGCATCGAATATCATTAGTATTGGTATTCGTTTCTTCATTTTGCATTGATTGACGAATCAATTGATTGATTGATTGATTGAATCGATTGACCCAGCTGGTTACACGCAACAATCTTGACCATCTACTGAAGTCACCACTTCTTTTTATTGGATTATGCTTCTTATATTCTTTGTCGGTGGTCTCTATTGAAAATGTTGTTAGCGGCTCAAGATCCGGGACAGTATGGTGATTTTCAAGTCCTTCTGACTACAGCAACGATGATTTCAATTTGCCTGACGATATGACACTGGTAATAAGATCTGCATGGTTATCCTTTCCCGAACAATGATTCCAATGTGAGGTGAGAGTGTGTCGACGGATCTCCTCTACTCGGCTTTGGACGTAAGGTTTGCGTCTGCTCATAGATTCAGCTGAGTGTTATCTTTGGGTCTTTCCAGAGATAGTACTTTCGAATCGAGATCCTGAGTGTGAGTTTAAAGTACAAACACAAACACAATCAAGCTGTGATTAAAGCTGATGTCAACTCCAGTTTCGGAAGAGTAAGTTCTTCGGACCCGTTTTCTCAACACCTGCCGAATCAATAGCCTGAATGTGAGCGACTGCACCATAAGCTTTCAAACTAGCATCTGCATATATATGGCAATAAATTTTGCTGGTAGACGAGAAGAGTGCTGCTCTCGGATAGCCATATCTTTCAACTACAAAATGTTTTTGATAAAAGTAAACCAAGCGGCAAACCTCGTCGCAGGCCAATTTTCTTCTTAAACTTGCTTGGAACAGGATTTTCAACTTAATTACAGCGGGACTTGCCATACCCAACAGATCGAAGATGCGTGCCATAGCAGAGAGAACATTGCGTTTACTTCTCTGGACAAATTTGCTTCAAGAAACTTTGCACCAGCTTTAATTATAACGTCAACTCATAGCTGAACACCAGCCAGATCAGACCCAAAACCTTTTGGCAGTTTGGAAATACCGGCACATTGGTAGCATCACGAACGGTATGACTATTTGAATGTCATTTTCTTAGTCGCATTGATGCTGGGACCATAACTTCCGAAGCTTCTCGATAGAGTTTTTCAACTTCAGCCTCCGAGTCCGCACTTAAGACTAAATCATCCATATAGGAGCTATCTCTCAGGATCTTGCAAGTTTCTGCTAACCGTTGCTTTTCTTTCGTCAGATGATCCTGTATAGTTGCCGTAAGGATAAAAGGGCTACAATTAACTCCGAATGTTATGCTCGGCATACAAAATTCCTGATAGTCTTTTTCTGCTGGATCGAGAGAAGAGAACCAGATGAAGCGATGGGAATCTGAAACGATATCAATTCAGCCAAGTCGAAAATTAAGAAGCGTCTTTAACACGTGTGGTAGAAGGTTCGTGACGGGCGTTCAAGGATGGGATGTCATCTGTTCTACTTGAAGCATCAAAAACTATCTGCAACTTCGTGGTCATGCTGTCGTCCCGGTAAACAGGCCTGTGAGGAAGATAATTTTTTTCGTATATCTGCTGCGAACACTTTACTGTTTCTGCCATACCATCAATGATCAACTGCCTTATGCTCTTATCGGACTCTTTCAGCTTCACTGGATCCCTAGACAATCTGTTTAACAAAAAATGAAGACAACTTACCGCATGATTTCTATTGCTGCCATATATCATATCAGGAACTTTCCAAGGTAAGGCGGCTTCGTAGCGATTATCTTTTCTCCATATATACGGGCTGATCAGTTTTTCGGTCATATGTTGCTTTTCAGCTTCTTCACCCCTTACACCGATGGATTCAAGTAACCATAACGCAGCCAACGCAGACTCACCCGCATCCGTTGTACTGAACACATTACCAACGACTGTAGCAAAACGATTCTTGACAATATCGTTAGCTGAATGAATACCTTGAAGCGTCCAGCCGAAAATTGTGTCTATACCTCTGAGACGAGTTGAGAGCCGTCGACGCTTTCCAGTGACCACAGCCCTATAAAAGTCAGACCCTATTAGCATGCTCAGGCCATCCTCCACTTTCATATCTAGATGAGACGAATCAACAAGTTTTAGTTTTTTTAGTAAGGGACATGAAGAATCTTGTGGCCACAAAACGTTTACGCAAATTTCCGGTACAACTATCGCCCCGATCAACGGACTTTTTTCGTCATACTTTTTCGTCAATTTTATTTTAACTTTTCTATAAATTTGCATTGGCAACTTTTGTTTTGAGCCGAAGATATTCACTGTTTCACTTCCAGACAAAAGATTTAATAACTGCAACCATCAATAACAGCGCGAATAATCTTTTTTTTTTTTATTCCCAAATGCGATGCAACGGGCTGTTTTCAAAAAAAATATTTGTAAAAGAGTTATGCACACACATATCGCACACTTCGCTTTACTTTTCTCATTTATTGGCATATACGAGTACTTCAGTTGGTGGTACCATACTAGTAGTTTTGCCTGTTCCTTTTTGCACCGGGTCAGACAATGATGTTAAATGCTTCCCAATAAAATTAGAACATTTAAGGAATCGTATACTTCTACACTTTCTGGATGAGTATCCAACTTTTGCACACTGAAAACAATGATTTGTTTTTTGAAGAATTTCCCGTTTCTCTTGTATCGACTTGTGCTCAGAAGAATAACAAAACACATACTTGTCTGTTAATTGTACTCGAAATAGACTTGCAGCTGTCGTCGACTTTACATTGGTGTCTTTCTAGAGCCTCTACTTCATTTTTTAAAAAAACACGTAATGCTTTTTGCGTAACGATCATTTATCCCGTACAGAGACCCTTGTGATGGTGTTTGTGTCTCTTCTGCTGTTTCCACTGGTGTGACTTCTTTATTTTTCCCTATAGCAGTCCACACGGAGTTTTACTGAGAGGCAACGTAATAATATTGATTTAAGCATTACCTCATATTGATGTGATGGTATTTGTGGGGCTGTTAAAGATCGGATGGAAATTGCGATGGTGTTATATAAATTACGTTAGCAAGCAACATCAGTTTTTGCCGTTATAGTCCGAAGCGTTATTAATTTTTGCATATGCACGTCAACCAATTTTTCTGTGTCGCCATAAGTTTCTTTTAATAGAGATACATCCGCATCATAGTAAGTTGTTGATGCCGTGAAACCGTTAATTACCTTTTTCGCTGCGCCATACAATGCTCCTTCTAGATATCGAAATTTTTCTAATGACAACAATCGTTCGTTTTTATGCATTGCGCCATTGAATTGATTCTAGAATGATATCCAGTCTCGCATGTTCCCATCAAATTGATTTAGTTGTAATTTTGGAAGCTTTGTGTTACTTACTGGTGTTTGCGCCTCAGGTAAATCAAGCACTTGTACATACTATTTTTTACGCAGTTTTTGCAGAAGAAACTTCAGTCTCGCTAGAGTGGATACGGCTGTGTCCTCGAACTCAGCTATTTTTTCAAATTCCCTTACCTGATCGCTGGAATTGATGAGTTCCTTGGCAAGAATTTGCTGATCTGCTGTTCTAATACTTGCATGAACGGCTGTCAGACGATCTATCAATGTGACCAGTTCCTCCTCTATAGTATCAATTTTTTCCAGATTGTTATCATTTACTTGGCAGTCTTTCGAAGACAGATGCTCTGTCGCAGCCTTGACGATTTAAGTAAGTTGCGCCCTAAAGGCGCTGCGAGTTGTAACTTTCCTGAATTTCGGCACCAAATGATAAAAAACCCTCGGACGTTTACATTTAAGAAAACGACGAAAAAATATGGAATACAACTTTAACTTTATTGAACTTGTAGGCTAACACGACTGACTTCTCCTGAATGTCACGAAAGACTAACTTCTGTATGAACTAACTTCTATGTATAAAATTACATTATAGATGTGTGTATAAAATTACATTATGGATGTGTGTATGAAATTATATTATGGATTTGTGTATGAAATGACATTATGGAAGTGTGTATAAAATTACAATGCTAATAAATGAGTGCAAATATGTGATTGCGATAATATGTGTAGTAAGTAAGCAAATTTTCAACAGATCCCATATTGTTAAAATGGATATCTTCTTACCTGGAGAACGATTATCTTAGCGATTATCTTACCCCCTTATCGTCACCGCCTCGAACAAATTAATCTAAATACCCTTTGTTTAGAATTAGTTCTTTATTTTTACGTTGCTCACGTATTGCGGGAAAAGCAAGAAAAAAGAACTTCAAAAAAAAAAAAAAAAGAAAACTGGCACAAAATTGACAGCAGATATCAAACTTTTGCTGGCTAACAGGGTGCTCCTAAACCCATGGGAGATAGGTTGATTCTAAATCTTAAACAACATGCCCGGTAAAACCTCCAAGTTCGAAACATTCATGTTCCAGGAGTCGGCATAATTCCTGCACTGTCCGGGTACACATACCATTTTCTGTCCTCAGAATCGCATTCCTCACCAACTAATGAACCGTGTATAGGTATCCAGGAACGCTTGCGATGAAAGATCAACATCTATCTGCACAGCCTTCGTTGCCATGCAAACGAAAAGAGCCTGGTAAATTTTGAGTGTAGATCGGGAACCCTTTACGAAAATGCGCCGGGTAAAGGGACCGCAATAATCTACGCCTGATGCATTGAAAGTCTTAGCAGCGTTGATTCTGTGCTCTTGTAGTGGTACCATTTGCTGGTTATCAGCGTTACTACAGTGACTGCCACGGAATCCCAACTATCTACAGGCAACTCCATGACGCGTAAAGCTCTTAGTGATTCGTGCACCTTGTCCACAATGGTAAGGAGAGATTTTGGTTATTCGTCCGATGCAGATTTGATGTTGTGAAACAAGTGATGTGTATTTCGGCACACAGTCTTGATTATCAAAACGCTCCTTCAACGACCTCCACACTTCTTCATATCTGCCAGAATACATCCGCGCATAAGTGGCACGTTGGATGCGCTCACTGCCTGCCAAAGATTGTTAAGTTAATATGCTTCTGGGTACTTCTGTTCATGAACCAAAGTCTCACAAGCATCCTTGAATCACAACCAATTGTGCAAGGGGCCATCAAACGATCAGTGGATCTAACTTAAGATCGAAAGTGCGTGCTGATGGATATTAGTTGCAAAATCTTGTTTGGGCTCCTCTTCCAGTTGCCGTAATTTTCTGTTGTGAATGACACACGTCTCATTGCAGGTGATTTCCATTTGTACCTAGGGTTGATCGTGTGTCTCAACCTCTTCCTCTTTTGCCTGCCCCACCCATAACTAATGTTATCATATGAAGCGGTCGTAATATGACACAATCCGATTTTAGTTTCTGATCAAGCTGTGAGGAATCGCACATTCCCAAATTTGGCCCACGCACACATCCGTAGATCCGTTTGATTGCGTTCACCGTCACAACTCGTAAAATTATCTCTGCCGTAGTAGTATATAAATGCCTCACAGGAGGCACCAAAATGTTTGGAATTAGTTCTTGGTTTTTACGCAATTCTACGTGCAATTTATTTAAAAATGGTATTAATACAAGAAAAGACACATTCATAACTGACAGCAGATGTCAAACATTTGCTGGGAAACAGCGTTCTCCTTAACGAATGGGGGATTGGGTGGTTCTAAATTTTAAACTGTAGAGACGTAGCTGACATTCTTGTTTTTGTGGATCGCGCTTTCCTTTACAATTCTATTTCGTTCAACACTAACCGTCGTTATTTTAGATGTCTTCGTCTCTTCTATATCCCTACCCATTGCACCTCTTATGGTTCCTATTAACTAATCTCCCGCATGCTTCGTAAGGTTAACTAAAACCTCCCACTTTTTTATTTCAACCTAAGCCGTGGTGGGGGTGGCCGTGGTGTAGTGGTATATGCATAGACTCCTCAAGCAGAGGGTCGCGGGTTCGAATCCAGTGCGAGGCAATTCTCTGAAAAAGTATTTTCATAGAATTTGACATACCACCGGCGTCAACTCTGACATGAAGGCGTAACATTGATGTTGGAGTGGTTGCTGGCTGGGCTAAATGTAACGAACTAACAACTAGCACGTACTAAGGCGCACTGATTAAGGATGCACTGGCTCCAGTTTGACAACCAAATAAATATCGAAACCTAATACACCTTAGTTTCAAACTACTACACCACCCGCCCGCGCCCTGAAGAAAAGCCAGTAAAAGGGTATTTATATCCCCTTGTTGCACGCGCGGGAATATAAAAAAAAGGATTTCCTGTCTTAAAGTTGGTCTTCTCCACCATTTTCTTATTTCCTAATTATTTTAGTTTTTAAGTCCTAGCTTTTAAGTTAGTTTAAGCTGGTATTAAGTGGAATAATTAGAGGCGTTAGCTGTCATCAAAATTAAAAAAAAAAAATTAAAAATATGACCAGCTCTCTCACAAAAAAGAAAACTACAAAACTACTCCAAACAAACACCTACGCTTCGTGGGTGGAATACAGATCCATCCAATAGGCTATAATGGTTGGTTGTTCAATTGTAACCTAACTTATCCTAACGTTTATCTGCTTCGGACAATTGTCCAGTTCGGTCGTATTACAGAATCCATTTTTTTTTTTTTGTAAACATGTGCGAAAATGGCTCGCTTTGGTATCTTCGGCTAAGTGATGAACTGATTTTTAGCGGCCGTAGTTTTAAGGGCTGGTTTAGTTCATGCGGTACCCACTTGTCAAGTTTTTTACCTTTTCCATGAGGGAGAGGTGTCGAATTATTGTCATGGAGGATATCTCCATGTTCAGTGCAATGTTCCGCACCGATTTCGTTTCCGGTTTCTTGGCTGTTTTTGACGATGAAACGTTCCAAATGAAAATTATGTTCAGAAATGTTTCTCGCTACTGTCCCAGTTTAAATTTATAAAGGAAAAGAATTCGAATTCAAACTACGACAGAATGTTACACAATTACTGGTTCCTGTGCAGGTACAAATATGAGCCCTTACCTTACCTTATCTTACGTTCGCGTCAAACACACGTAACATTTTTTTTTCACAAAAAAAAGAAAACTGTACATTCTGACATGTATCTGACATGTATGACAATATACGAGTAAGTCAATTAGTTACAAGATTAATTCAATAAAAAAAATATTACAGGCAGATTGCCTGCACCTTTCTTTCTCAATACTCACTTAAGGCTAATGGTAATGGATTTTTATTGTACTAGCTCTGTTTTGGTTATAGTATAAGAAGTTAGTTATATATATAAGAAGAATAGACTAAGAATAATTAGTGCATATGTGGTAAATCTGTGTGTCACTGTTTCAGTTTGGAGTAGTTGGATTTCTTTAATGTTGTTTATATTGGGTTCAGTGATCAATTCTAGCGATAGTAATTTATGGTATTCCTTTTCTATTGAAGATGGTTGTAAGATTGCTGGTAAGATTGGCGAGTTGTTTTCTTACATGCGACGAATATTTTATTGTTGATAGTTATGCTGCTGCTATGATATTTGATGAGAAAAGTGCCAGTAAGATTTCTCCGTGTTGAATTGGCTTCAATTTATCCGTTCAAATCGTTAAGAAATATAGGGTTTTCTAATAACGACTTGACAACTTTTTTAAATACAGGGTTTTCCAATAGGGACTTGACAACTTTAAATTTAATTTGTGAACGCACTCTTTCACTAATCATCAAACTGTCACGCGCCAAGATGATGAATTTCATCGCAAAATCATCTTCAGTGACGAAGCTCATTTTTGGCTCAATGGGTTCGTCAATAAGCAAAATATACGTTATTGGTTGGGTAAAAACCCACATGTGCTTCATGAATCACCACTTTATCCACAAAAAATAACTGTTTGGTGCGGTTTGAATGCCGGCGGCGTTATTGGGCCATATTTTTTCGTCAACGATAACGATCGTCACGTTACTGTAAATGGTCAGCGTTAACGTGCCATGATCACCGATTATTTTTGGCCCGAATTGGAAGATATGGACTTGGGCGAAATGTGGTTTCAACAGGATGGTGCCACAAGCCACACAGCACACGCTACAATCGATTAATTGAAGGGTAAGTATGGTGAGCGTGTTATCTCAAGACTTGGGCCAGTCGATTGGACGCCTCGTTCGTGCGATTTAACGCCGCTTGACTATTTCCTGTGGGGCTAAGTTAAGTCATTGGTTTATGCAAACACGCCGACGACGTTGGAAGAGCTCAGAGACAACATTGAAATCGAAATAGCGTCCGTTTCGGCCGAAATGTGTGGCCGAGTCGTTGAAAATTGGGTCCAACGAATCGACCGCTGCAAACGTGCTCACGGTGGCCATATGAACGAAGTCGAGTTCCATTCATAAATGTTTTGATTGTACTTCCAGCCAATAATAAAGTTTTTGAAATATCTCAAATGGTTTGCCTTTTATTTAAAAAGAAGTTGTCAAGTCGTTATTTCTTCCAAGTGAAGGAATCGAAGGTCTTTGAGATTTTTAGATAGGGCCAAGTTGATGACAGTTTTTTTTTGATTTGCTTTAATGATAGTTTTTCCGAGAATAAAGCCTAGGAATTAGATGTCTGATTCAAAAATTCGCATTTGTCCAACTGTCATGCTGAAATAAGAGTTTTTAAAATGTATGCCAGATAATTTAGATGTTCAGCTTTATCTTTACTGAATATGATGATAGCATCACTATACACCGGATAACGTTTGTTTTATTTTCTCCGGATTCGATTACGTTTTTCAGACGATCCATACGGGGGCGTTATATGTCGATCTAGAGGGTCTAATTATTCCGTCATCAATAAGTTGGCTTACAATGGGGTATGGATAGGATTTGGAGTAAATGAGAGTATTCGAGCTGGTGCGTATTTCGTACTTAACCTTACAGGTATTGGTAAGTTTCTCAACGGGATCTAAGAATAAATTTAAATACTTTGTTATTGTACTTTAAAGTTTTTCCTTTTGTCGATCCGAAAGATGTGAAATTCTGAGAGTAACAGCGTTAATATTCGCTTTTTGGAATACGTACATTTGAGTGAACGGATCATCACCAGTTTGGATGACAACTTGGAATTCCTTCAAAATGTCGTTTCCAAGTATGCCATCAAAAGATTCAAGATTGGGAAGGATTAACAATTTTTGTTTTGGTTCCAAACAGATTGATGAGAGCGTGATCAGTAATTTTTATGTTTCCGCCAATGGAATTGCCAAAAAAAGATTTTTCGTTAGATATGGGTTTTGTTATGTATTTAGCTTTAACGTAATTTTTATTCGATCAGGTGTCTATCAAAAATTTTGTAATATCTCCATTTTTTTCGTAAACTTGTAATAAGGAAGCGAATATTGGTCGTCGTCTACTTCTTCTGTTTGTTTGGTGTCTGTATTTTCGTGCAAGCCTTTGTGGGCTGTTGAAGCAAGATTTTGTTCTGTCCAAAGTAATTTGTTTACCAATTCGTTATTAATGTTGGTTATTTCTGCCTGGGGTAGATCCACAGGTTCTTTTGTACTCGGGTCTTTTGTTCACCGAATCCGTACTCATATTCATATTAAAGACATTGTTTAGAATAAATGACAAACGTTAGTATACCGTTTGATAGAATTCTGGAATAGTGTGGTCACCTTGAACCAATGTCATCATTTGGTACTCAAGAGTTCCGAAGTCTTTTTCGTCTGCGTAGTGCGGAGTAAGACAGTCTGGAAATATTTTCCAATTTAGTGGCGTACAATTTAGTAAGTAAAATATCTGCTTGCCTTGTGACTTTGTTCCTTATCATGTTCAATATTTAGAACTTCGTTTCAATGTTCGAAGATTGAAAGTATCCTATCGACACTTTTCCTCCATGAACTACATAAATTGTGTTGCATTTCTTGGAAATTGCCTTAAGCTTTTTACTACGTCAGGGATTTGGTCCATGTCGGACAGGGAACTATCGCTACCTGCATTTATTGGTTCGTTAGTATGTCTAGGTCTGCACTTGAGTAACGAACAACGTTAATGAGCTCTTTACGCTCTGATCTAATGATTTGCGTAACTACATGTTTAAGGTAATTCATGTTAAGAGAGGTTTGTTGTGAAGAACCTGATGAAGTAGAAGGACTGGAAGCAGAATCGGCGACGGTTTTGGCGTATACAATTTGGATTCTAATTAATTTTTTCTGATAAATTTTTAGATATGCAAGTATAAAAGTTTTACTCGTAGGTACGCTAGGTAAAATAAGTTTTTATTATTATTTTTTTTTTTTTAAATTAGAATTTTTTGCTCTGGCGGGATGATCAGAATGCATATACCTTGATTGTGTAGTTTATATATTTGGTGCTTGTACCAATAAATTAATATATATTTGTATTATATTTAGTCACCATACCTTGGATGGGGTGATAACTAAATAATAAATATCTTTTTAGTGTTGAAAAATAAGTGCCTTACTGCTTCAAACTAAATCGTATTTATACTAATTTATTGCTTAGTTCTCATAACTTAAATTACAACTAACAATTATCATACCATTTGCTTATTTGACCACAATTCAAATATCGTTAAATTTTGTTTATTCAGCAGAAGTTAAGTGCAAAAAAAATTTATCAATTATTCACGATCATGTGACTCGTTTTTCGTCCAAAAAATTTGCAGTAAATGCACCTGGTATTTGTTTTGAGACTGTAAGTTTAAGGTGAATTGTTTCGGCGACATCGTTTCGCTTGAACGAATTTCGTGACGTGTGCTTTTTGTTCTAAACATCCTCCCTCCGTTGAATGATAACATTCAACAGTTTTCCGTAGAGGGCAAGCTTAAGCTCCTGTGTCTTCTTGGTGATGGTTCTGGTAGATGAGAGTCATCAAGGTCGGCGTGCTTGTTTGATGATTTTTGTGTGTATGCCCATAGACAAATGGCGAATATGGCCAGGGCCAGTCCTTGGTATGCAACACAATATTGATGAACAGTGTGACTTAATTTTTTTGGGAATTCAACTTGAACCATATCTTTGATCGTATTTTTTTACGCCGTCGAGCTCTTCTAATTGATGTCGATTTATCATTGGAGCCCAGTTACTTGAAATCTGCTTTGTTGGGGTTGATTAGATTGCCTAATTTGGTGTACAAGTCCTCACAGTGCCAATAGATTTTTTTGATCTCACAGTTAGCTTCGATTTTTTAACGTCCTGAACCTTCAAGTTTGATTAATGAAAAGTTACTGTTACATATCGCGTTGATGACGATCTTGGTTTTAACTGTGTACATCTATTCGTTGGGCTTTGTTAACCAAATCTGGTGTGATTGAAATAAGCTTGTTGTCATACACTCTCGGTACGAGTATAATCGTAAATATTTTCAGTATTTATCTATTGACTTGTGGGAATCTATGATGGAAAGTGCAATGGTTGTTGACTATCCTGCCCTTTATGAACATTAATTTGATCAGTTGAACTAAGTCTAAAGTGTCTATCGGCAAGTGAAGTGCGACATGAAGTGGACATGAACCTGCCCCCTGCTTAACTGCTCAGGTGAAAGAAGCATTAGGCTTATTTTACCCTGATTAATGTCAATTAATATATTAACCAAAGCTGACTGAATCTTTTGTATATTCTAGTTAACCAGTGCCAATTCGATAGAAACCCCCAGAGCAGTACTAATAAGCTGGGCCTGTTGGGAATAATCGACTATTTCATTCATCCGATCGTTCAGAGCTTTAAATTTTTCAATAACTGCCAACTGATCTTTATTTATTATGTTTACTATAGATATTTATGGTACTATGGATGTTTTATTTTTCAACAGTCGCAGCAAATGCTCTTCATTTTCTTTGATACTTCCAATAGCGTCCGACATCTTATTGGTATATTTATCATCCAGAACTCCAAACAAGGAATTATCCACAGTTTCAGTAATATTTAGGGCTTTTCGCTTATACCGAGAACTAGGAGTGTTGATTTTAAAATATTAGTTTCCATATTAATTTCCCATTCTTAGGCTTTGTTCCAAGTGCATGAGCTGACAGAGTATTGATTGACAGGATTTCTTGTAAGTCATCTTCTGACATAATTTACATGATCCCATTCCCTTGACTACTTCTGTATACTCAGTCCAATATGCCTTTAAGTCGTTGTACACCAACCAGTCGTTTAAAGCCAACTTTGGAGTTTCCATGGAATCAAATTGAAGACCGGCGATTTTTTCTTCTAGGCGACTGTTTGCGACTGGTAAGCACAGACATACTAATAGAAACGACGTTATCGTTAATTCATATTTTATTCGAGATTCTTTGGCGGTAGTTGATTGCTATTTTCAATACCGTTGTTACCTCCCTCGTTTGAATGACTTGTCATTCGCTTCGATTTTTCGTCATATTGACGTATCTCATGTGCTCTGTTTTGTGGAGGTTTCTCCTCAATTTGTAGAGGAGCCAGACTTTGTATAGCTCAACTACCGGATCCACAGATGTTATCAAAGGTTCAATGAAAAAAAAAAATACAGCTCTTAGTGCCGTAAAATTGTTTGGGTCTGATGCCAGCCCTGTCAATGGCCTGCCATTGAGTATTGCCTTTATCTCAATCACTAATGTTTCGAATACCGTGTAAGTTAGGGCTGCCGACGCAATGCTACGCCGCAATAAGTCTTTTGCTGACTTAAGTGCAGCCTCTCACAATCCGCCGAGATGTGGGGATCTAGGAGGTATGAAGTGAACATCGATAACCTTTTCACTACATATTGAAGTGATGGTGTCACTTCCTTAAGTAGTATATACTGTGTTGGTCAATTTGAAGTTGATTCATGGCTTCTACGAAATTGGTTGCATTATCCCAATACAGGTTTTGAACATGACCTCGCTGTCCCATAAGCCCTTTTAAAGTACCAATAAAAGCCTCTGCTGTAAAGGCGCTTACTACTTTCAGGTGGACTGCCTTGGTAGCGGAACAACAAAATATTGGCAGGTGACCTTCCTGCGGTCGGCTTCTTCTGCCTTGGTAGAATATCCAAATTGGTTCGCAGAAATCCACTCATGAATAAATAAATGGCCAAGTTTGTTGTGCACTTGTGTTTGGTAGGTTTCTTGTTAATTGGGAGGCCAAGTTTGGCCTCGCGTTTGCACATTTGATGCACTGCTGGACTGTAGATTTTGCAATTGTTTTTCCCTTTATTTCCCATATTTTTGTTTTTGTTGTGAATGTTTGTCATGATCATCTTAGTGGAATGATACTCATTAGGCATCATTAGGTGGAATGTTTTGCATCGTATGTATATTTCAAGTCTCCCTTCCGTACGTAGAATCCCTTTATTGTCCAAAAGGGTTTTGATTGCATATGATTGACTGTTATGTGAGATCCACCATCAAGTTGTTTAGTGTTACGTTTGCGACTGATGTTGATAGATTACGTAACCCGTAATTCGATGTTACCTCTTGAATGAGTTCTTGTGCGCAACTATATCAATTAAACGGATGGGTTCTTTGATTTTGGTAGTATTAACTACCGCGGTCTGATTCTTTTCCTTCTCTTCTGCTATTTCTTTTGAGTAGGATAGTTGGCAAATAAATTTTTTTTGCGCTTGTGGGAACAAACAAACCAGAGTTTGATTCCCTTAACCTTTCAGGAGGAACTCCTCGTGTGAGCATGGCGGCCTGGTTCTCCTTAGACTTAACGTGCCGCCATTGTCTCTGTTCGGTGGTAGCTCGGACGATTGAGATTCTGTTATCAAAATAAGGGGGAAAGGATCCTTTAGCTGAGTTTATCCAGGCTAATACTATATCTGAATCGCTCCAAAAGTGTGGTGGAACATCCTTATATTCGATATTATCTTTTATTCTTTTTGCGAGGTTAACCGCTTGTTTGACGGCACACAATTTCAGTCATGTGATAGTTTGCCTTTTTGTCTTCTCCTTGTCTAGTGGTGCTACACGGAACTTGACACACAATAGACGCACTCTAACGGCTCCCTCGCTACTACTGCATCGAACGTACATGGCGACTCCGTACGCCTTTTCAGAGGAATTAGCGAATTCATGAAGTTGGATGGTCTTTGCACATTCTTTTGCAAACATGTGCCTTTGAATTGAAATATGATTTAATATACTAAGATCCTGGCGGAATTTCAACCGTCTGTAATGTAATTCTTGTGGCAAATCTGGGTCTCAATCCAATTTGACTTGCCATAATTGTTGAAGAAATATTTTTGCTGCAATAACTACTGGCGCCACAATCCCAACTGGATCAAATAATTCGTCTTTTTGAGAAGAAAATATTTTTTCGTCGCCCTGTCTTCATCAATTAGGTGTACTTTGATGCGAAACTCGTCCATCAGCTGTCTTTGCATCTCTAATGCAGTGGTTAAACTATTAGAACCTGTCATAACGTCATCTACATATATACAAATTCCGCTGTAAAACCTTACTGGTCGTTGCATATGACTGTGCTAGCAATTGATAGCAAGGTACGGAGTCGAAGATGTGTCATAGGTTATTGTATTTAATTGATACTGCTTTATGGGTTTTAATGAATCATGTCTGCAAAAAATAAGTTGATATCGTCGATCGCCTTCATGTACGTGTACCTGCCTATTCATTTGTTGAATATCGGTTGTGAATAAGAAACTTGGCAACCAAAAACGAATAAAAATTGTAATCATGTAATGATAAGTTTGTTGAGGTTTCGCATGATGCTTCGAACACTACTCGTAACTTGGTGGTGCTGCTGTCAAGGTTTTGAATGCAACGATGAAGTAAAAAAATGGCTTTGCGGAATGGATGATGATGACATGTGTCCTAATTTTATGTAATTTCTTTATGAATTTCTGGTTTTGTTCTTCTTTTTGGAGAGTAAAATCTTCGCAATATAATGCTTATTGAGTCGTCTAGTTGACCAGGATTATGAGGTACTGTTGCGTTGAAATGCTCCTTACATTTTTTCCCAGCCTTTTTTGACCTTCAGGCTCTTCGAGTGTCAAAAAACTCTCAAGAGCGTTCGTATTTTGTGCAGATGCCGCACGAGAGTGACTATGTGGATGATTTCCTGGATGTTCAATGGATTATGTTTCGTCGGAATCCTTATATTTTAAGCACGTGTTCGGTGATGAGATTGACTTGCGATGGTTGCGGTAATACTGTATTTGATCGCCTTGGATCTTCAATGCTTTGTTCCTTATTCTTCAAAGATATTAACGATTGCAATCGGTTTTCGAGGAACTTCAGAAAGTTTTTAATTGTTTACAAGTTTCTTGCGCTGGATAGGAATTACTCATACAATGTGTGGGTATCATTGTCCAACTTCTTTATCAATAAATGAAGCAATAGCTGGTCCCAAATTGATGTGTCAACGCCAAAATTCTCCAGCTTCATTAAACACTCCTGCTTATGTAAGTTTCTTACGCTGATCACAGACGGCTTGTACATAGTATGCTTTGATATTGCCATTAACTTGTTGATTAATCCTGCCACCAGTAGTCTTGGGTAATATATTTATATCGGTCCTTGAGCATATTCCAAGCTGTCAAATAATTTGCTTCTGCACCTGGTATTTGTTTTGTGACGGTTGGTTCAAGGTCAAGCACAATTATTTCTAATATGGTAATAACAATAGTGATTTCTAATTTCTAAGAATTTTGTAATTTTTCTATTGCTAGGTATTTTTATAAATTTACTATTAATTTCACTTGATTTTTTTTACTTCGTAATATGGTGTTTGATTAACCTTATTTATTTTCTTATTTTCCTTTTACTTTTTAATAACAACTTCTTATTCTTCCTTAATTTGTTGAAGACAATTGTAGTTACAATTTTTATTTTACTTCCCTCTTTTTTCTCTGGAATGCCTTTGTTTTACACTTACGAATTAGTTTTTTCTTTACTTTATTTTCTGTATTTAATTCGTTTTACTTAAACTGAGAGCTTACATAAAGAAAATATGAAGGACGAACATCTCTGGTCTTTTGTTGAGTCAACTAAAGTCAGCGTTGCACACTCGTGCCGGGTGGTTGATATGTGCCATTCTGTGTGGGCTGGTCCTCCAACTCCAACTGAAGAGTCTGAGGAATCCGTTGACTTTAATGGTTTAGCTTCTGGTGTTGTGTAACCTTTACTGCCTTATAGGTACATTGCCTGTACCCTTATTTCTTAATTTTCACTTAAGACTAACTCTAATGCAACCAACTCCTCATGTTATTATAATGTTTGTTTTTTTAATGAATAAGCAATCCAATGCAGTCGACGGTGCCACTGGCGAATTCTTCAAACGTTGCAATGTTTTTCGGTGCTTCATCTTTATAGGCAAGAATTGATTCAAACTCTCTCAACCTGTTCAGAAGCAAAAGTATTTAATAACTTTCGTTTTAAAGCAAGATGTGACACCAATTCATATTGTGCACCTTGAATCTCTTCATTTCATTCTGCCTCCTTTGCTTTGCAACAAACAGAATATTTTTAACGAGCTTTCCAGCAATTTCATGCCTATCGATGCTTACAAGGACGCCATTGGCATAGCGATTACCAAGAATTGCTCTTACTGCCGCTGGCTATACTTAAACATTTTCATTGTTGATGTACTTGAATTTGAACAAGACATAATTGTCTTAACGTGCATGTTGGAGTAAGATCCCAGTTGATACTCCGAATTCCCGAATGTAGAAATTCATATCAGATTCTGATCTGTTGAAACATTTCCATAGATTTAGCAATGCCAATCGTTTTGTTTGGGAGGTCCCTACGAGAAATATCTTTTGTTAAGTGTAGCAAACAAGCATTATCAAGGCAGCTTCAAGCTCCCTCAGGTTGAGAGGTCAGGAAGTATTCAGTGTATATTAACCCTATGTTTGTTGCCCTCAACCCTGATGTATACAGGATGTCCCAGTTTAGGTTTTCGTCTTAATAGCTGAGTATTCCTGAAGCAATGGCGAACAAAAAATTGTATTGCAGGGGCGTCTATTTTCACCCCCCTCCAAGTTATAGGCCGTTAAAATGAGGAAACTCTGATTTCGAGGTAAATCTTCTTAAAAGGCCGTACCTTAATAACGGATTCAACTTAATATTGTCTCAATACAACAGAAACCACATCAAAACGCAGTGGGCTCGAAAGCCTAAAAATATCAAAACTACATTTCTTCATACGGTTGAAAGAAGAAAATTCCTCACTTGAGAGTGAACAAATAATTTTTGATATCGCTTTAAATATCTTTGTTTCTGCTGGTAATACGACAAAATCCAACATTTTATGTGCTCACTTGTCATTTACTGAGGCCAAGCAGGTGATTATAAAGGGCAAACGATCGGCAAAGAAAACTCGAAATATCACGGTGTTTGGTGCTGGCAGCAATAAGAATTTCAAATGATTCTTATGCAGCGCGGGGGTTGAAATTTTATGCTAAAAATACTTACGAGCCCAAAATTGTTTCTATTAGTGCCAAGAGCGCTGATATCTTATAAAATCACTTGTTTTTTTGTAGTATAACTTTCAGCTTCGTTTGTGTATACAGGCTTCAAAATAATCCCCTGCATATATTTTTGGTCAAATTTTACTTATATTATACAATGGGAAAGCGGCTAATCTCATAATCATTGGCGACTTCAACTTTAACATTATAAGCTCTAAAGCTGTTGTTGAAAAATACGTAGCCTTATTGGCTGATCATGACTTGGTCTCATTTATAAATGAAGCAAGAAGACCAATCTCTAAGGCTTGCCTTGACCATGTTTTTGGTCACTTTCAAGTGGAGATTAATTATTGTGCAGGTCTGAACCTTCATTTCACTTCAACAAGTCAAACTGAAAAATAAACTGCGTAGTAAAACCAAGAAGTCTTCTGCTTGTGACCTTTTTCTTGTAGGGGTTGTTCAACGTCTCAGCTCTATAATCGGATATTTTCTACTAACAGCTTCGTTTTTAATTCTTTTTCGGGCTACGAATCATTAAAAATTATCAATTCTCTAAAAAACTCTAATTCTTGTAGTGAAGATGGAATTTCCAATTCCACCCTAAAAAAAATTGCGTACAATGTGGTCGATACTTTAGCTCACATATTCAATCTAAGCATCTTTTCGGGAACCTTCCCTGAATTGCTAAAACGAGCCAATGTGATTCCTATCTTCAAAAAGGGTAATAGAAAAGATAAATTGAATTACAGACCGATTTACCTACTGCCTGTTATATCCAAAATTTTTGAAAAGGCGATAGAAAGTAGAGTTTTAAAATTTCACACTTACGACAACTTTTTTAGCGAAAATCAATTTAGTTTTAGAGTAAACTTTTCCACTGAAGATACTCTACTAGATTTTTTTCAGTATATTTATAAAGGCCTAGACAAAAAAAAAAAATTTATCGTATATCAATTTATCCCAATAAAAATCTGAGATGATTAACCTCGGCGTTCCACAAGGTTTGAACCTCTCTTCAACCTACATGGTGAAATCAACCATCATGTATATCTGTTAAGACAATGGTTTGTGCAAAATAGGTTAATAGTAAGCAGTAAGACGAAGCTAATATTTTTAAGCCTTACCGCCAAGTAGCCTCTGGCAGTAAATATTGTGTTTCATGCAGCTTGTTGCCACAGATTTAGTTTACTGAATTGTGGAGGCAGGCTCACATACATAAGTTTCCATTGTAACGTTAACAGATTTACTATTGAGATAGTGAAGAATTATAAATATTTAGGTCTCATTTTTGACCAAAATCTAAGCTGGTGCGATCACATCTCTATTAAAAAAAAAAATAAATTTGCTATCCACTCTTCGAAGCTTTTACCGGCTCTAAAACTACGTTTTTACAAGAATCTTAAAAAATATTTATTTTGGCATCTTACATTCTAGATTACAATATGGTATTACCTGCATGAGTGGTACTCATTTATGTATATAAAATCAAACAACTAACTGAACCACAAAAATATGTAATAAGAAAAAAATGCTTTTCTCCGTGCTTAGCCAACACTAAATCCCTTTTAAATAAACTAAGAATTCTGTGAATTTTGAGAATTTTGCTATTTTAAGGTTTTAATTTTTTTTTATTAGAGGTGGATACTTACAGAGCCCCATCAATGCTAACCAAACCTTCGAAGCAATTCTAGTTCCATGGTTAACTATCCAACTTTTCGCACTTTTAATTTGAGAAGCTATTACACAATTGTGTCTCGTAAATTACCATATTTAACACTTCCTGCAGACATTCAAATCGTTGGGACATTGAGAATCTTTTTATGTAAAGTAAAATTGTGGCTTATGAATATAAACTATAATGAAATCGAAATCTTGTTGCACTTCATCACCTAATCAGCTTTAAAATTTATATTATCTTAAATTGTTTCATTTAACCTTCTATTCGTCATATTCTATCTTTTCTTTTTTGCCATTTACATAACATACTTATTTGTACTTACTGTTCACCTCACTGAATTAATTTAAATAATGTAACATTGCCTCTATTTTTCCACTAAATATAACATGTCACTAACTATTCTCTAAATTTACGAGTATGTATGGATTACTTTGAATTTGTAAAAACGACACTAACTATTTTAAATAAAGAAATTAAAAAAAATGTTGTGTACCCACCTAGGTAATTATTAATTTTGACTAAGTCATTGTAAAAGATGTCTTTTTCTTATAAGATATCGGTATCTGTTTATCTGTGCAGGAGATAAGGTCGTCAAGAAACATTTCCTTATCTATCATTTGGGCTGATAATGGCGACAGGATTCTTTTGCTAGCTCCTTCAGGGTTCGTGTGGCTAGATACGGAATCGATGCCATACCAAACGTCAGAGTTTTAAGGCGGTAGACCATAAGCTCCTCTGACAGATCCTTTCGCCAGATGACCAGTTGGTAGTAGGACTCCTGATCGTTGACCTAGATTTGATGCTACATCTTCTCGAAGTCAACTTATTTTGAAGAGAGGATCTTGTCATGAGTTGGCCGGTGAGTGAGACCTCATTCGGAGTCCAGAAGGATACATTGAACACGACTCTAAGCCTTGTTGTCGAACTTGCTTCCTTCATAACTTCGTGATACGGCAGGAAATAGTGACCTAACTTGGGTATGTCATTCTGTTTTATCTCGCTTTTATGTTCCAAGCTAATGTATTTTTCCGGGCATGCGGAATATTGCTCTTGTAGTTGAGGATTAAAACTGAAACATTTCTCCAATATTCTAAAGCGTTGCAAAGCACTATCCTGTGATCTGCTCCAGATTGGATAATCAGTTGCCTTAAACGGAAGAGCTACTTCGTATCGCCCATCACCAGTACGCCTCACATGCTTAGCAAACTGTTCCTCACAATCAACATTCTCGGGAGACTGATGGTATTCAAATGGGTTGAGCCTGGACCGAAGCCTTTCCAAATAAAATCCAGCCTAATCCTCCTTCGGTCTTATCTTATCTGATAGTAAGATCTCGGCAAGAACTTCGCTTCCCATTAATCCTTGCTGGTTTCAAAAATCTGGTCTGGACCTTAGATATGCTAGAGCGAGATCATTAAGGTGGTTCCAATGAGGCACTGGGGAATCTGCGCTGGAAGATGACCAGAAACCGACTTAAAAATTGAAGCCCACGTTGATGTCTCGAGAGTTGAATGATGTGATGCAAGCATAATGTGAACAACCCTCTAACAAGTGCCACTGTTTACTAAACCCAGCCCGAAAACTTTAACTTGAATTAATTTTGGTTTTAACCCCAGTAGTTGCACAGATAACTGTGTTTTAAAACTCGCTTGAGAACGCGAGTCAAGCAAGGCCTTAAGCAAATAAGTCTCACCTAACGACGACCTAACCTTTATCAAAGCAGTGGCCAATAAGACTTGGGTGGATGTATTTGGCAGAGAATAGAAACTTTTGATGGCCGCACTGCTGGAAGGCTGTACCCCGTTGTTAAGTACAAAGCCTGGATATAATGTCTAGATGTGTGTATCTGTGTTTTGTGTATACATGTTAGGTAGACTAAGGTTTTTTTAAAGTTAGATATTAAGTTTTTATAAAAAAAACTACAATATGTCCTATCTATCTATGCATAGAAAATAAATATTTAAATAAAATGTAAATAAAGTCGAAAGACATAGATATAAGAATTTCGAGTAGTAGATATAAGCATTTTTTGTTAGTATGTAGGAGTTAATGAGTAATAAAATAAAATGAATTTAAAACTAAAACTAACTAAGTCAAGCCTGGAGCTTAGGCATTTAACGTTGTGTTAAAATAACTCTGCGGTCTTCGCGGTGAATGAATGAATGAATGAATCACCTGACTGACGACTTCTGGCTTGTGTTGCATATGGTATAAAAGCGAGTGATGTGGCTGCTCACAGTAGTAACACCTAAGATTACTCGGACACTGTACTGCGGTATGGTTATTTGATAAGCGGTTTCTACAAACCCCTAACTGATCTATATTCTGTCATCGGTCAGTTGTACTCATTTTTAAAAACCGTTCGCATTTACGAATGGATGCATGTGGCACAGCTTGTAGAAAAACTTCTCAGCGTTCGTCGTCGTGTAGAGACTACTCTGCTGTGGTACATTTTTGGAAAAATTTGTTGCGCACGCTGTTGGTAAACAGCCTCTTATCAACGGAACCTCGTTAGTAAATTTAGAAAATGTAAGCAGTTTTCTGTGGTTTGATTTACTTCCAAGCTTTTTTTCCCAAGATGTTGCGTTTTCGTCGGAAGTTTTTGAAGCATGATAAAAATTAGTACAACGTCCCAATGCTGAATAGGGACTTTGAGATTTTCCAAGCTGTGGCCAACTTCCATAGATGTATCCAGCAATTCCTTGATGTACTCGAATTCGTTTGGGAAATCAAAGGGTGATTGAAGAGGAATTTTAATTGTGTGTTTACCAGGAACCGTTGGTGATCATAACGGTCCGTTAAGATCTGTCATGGCTTGCTTTAGTTATAGTTGCCGATTCCCAACTGAGCTAAAAGTTTCTCCGTTTCCCCTGAAACACTTATTTCAAAAAAAAAAAAAAAAAAAAAAAAAAAAAAACACTTGTATATCCGAGATTGTTGTATTATAGTGAAATAAAGACAAAAATAAGTCACAAAAAGCTCGCCTTGACTCATAACCTTGGGCAATCGAATGACTACCTTCCTAGGAAGTGTTTCTTTAAAATCCGATTCCTTACTTTCAGTTGCCTGCACTTTATTAATCGCGTTCAACAAATCGCACCGAAACTCGAAGCACAACTCTCGGATTTGTTGAAATATAGTACCAACTTCCTTCTCTGTTGAAGATTTCAGAAAATTTTCGAGTCGTGCAGTTACTGTTCCAGTGTCTTTTCCAAAGACACATCTTTTACCATTTGCTTTGGCGTATAGGCTAACTGGTTTGCCATTATGTGCGAATATGTTTTTAACAAGAAACACGAACAACGATAGTAAAGAAATCACTTCCTTGTGAAAACGCGATGCTCTTGTCGAGACGCGGGTTTCAAATTTCATCTCTTGAAAACCTTAGCACACACACCACGTAAGAGATTTATTCTTTCTTATTAGTTAATAAATTTAATTGAAGAATTATATATTCATATATATATATTAACATATTTATATGTTATCCAAAGAAGCCAAGAGACATCCTTAAAACGCAGAACTTAAAAAAAAGGACTTCCAACACTGAGTGCTTAAAAAAAGTGAGACAAAAATACCATTTTAACAAGATTCACAGCAGATACTGAAAAAATGGACAGCGCTGAATCTAAACAAAACAACCATGATACTAAAAAATCGTATCAGCAACCAGCAACTGCAGTACTTGAAACAATAGGAAGCAACCACTCCATCGGAAGGAAAAGAATGAAGAGAATTACATGTTTAAGTCAAACAACAAATAAATAGGTCAAATACAATGGACACAGCCCCACCTAAAGTACATATCGACGCTTTGACATCTGCAATGAAACAGCAACAACACAGCAACAACTAGAGTTTGCTCAAAGAACCAACGCCATCGAGAGTAACCAGACCGCTTTTCGACACGTCACTCCAATAGTACAGTACGCAGACGTCTTTTTGAATATTATTGATCCAAGAGATATTGACTTTTAACTATTAAAATCATTACCGTATTTTAATGGTGACAATTTAATAAAAATCTCCAAATGTAAAAATTATCTAGGAATAAATATTTGTTAACAAGATTTTCCCGATAATTGTACTATTCCTTTGCCTGCAAATAATATTACAATATTATTCAAGAAAATTATGCACCACATATTGTATTCGATCATGAGTACTATATTTAATAATTGTCGGAGAACATTTATGGCATGGACGACATGTTATCGGTCTAAACTTCATACAATTTAATTATAGTACTAATTTAGATAATAAAATATATTATAATCCTGATCAGGAAATTCAACATGTAATTTAAACCCATCAAGGTGAACAGTTAGAACTACTGAAAATATTGTTTTAATTTCTAACACGGATTATAAGTTTTCAAACATTCAGAAAATCTACAAGTTTTTGATCCCTAGAGAGGAACACCCTGTGGAATTCACATTGTTTTTATTACAAGCTGTTATAACTTTAGCCTAAATAACATTGTTTAACAAAAATCAACTTTTTTTGTATAACATGCATAGAACATAATGTTTCTTAAGCAAAATTACACTGGAAAACAGAAAATTACCTCAAATTTTCTCTATCACCCACAAATTTTTTGCTATAAAGTATTATGTTTTATACTGAATCTAAATTTTTATCAATATATTTGTCATGTTACACTTACTTCAAAATGTTTTACGGCGATATTTTATCCCTGTGGCATCTCGGGATAATGTCCAACAGTAACTAGCAATTGTTAACATACAACGTCCTAATGGCATCTTTCGTCGCTTATTGTACTTAAATTCTCCGGAAAGAAATCGAGATGAACATCCAAAAAGTGAAGTTTTATTTACATGTTACATTCTATTTAATTGTAAGCACTAAGCAATTCAGTTACAAGATCTCTGTAATTTTCGGCTTTCACATTTCCAAGAAAATCTGTCACAACAATTTTAAAAGCTCTTCACGCTCTTAGTTTAATATCAGTAAGCATGTTGTCAAATTCATTATTTTTCAAAAGTTTCCGTATTTGCGGTCCAACAAAAATGCCCTCTTTAATTATTTTTGACTCATTAACTTTCGGAAATTTCTCTTTCAGATACAAGAACCTTCTACCGGTCCAATCTAGAGCTTTAACGAAAATTTTGATTTTGCCCAATTTGATATGGTGGTAGAAATATATACGTGTTTAAGATCAATCGGGGGTTCATTAGTAATATTTTCTTGCACCCGGAGTTTGTGTTCGAAGTAGTGGCCATTCTTTTTCTATATAATGACGACTTCATGAACAGCAGTGTTTTGTATACCCCCGCTGCAGTCCAACTTTTAAATCTCCACAGTTTGACCACTTATAGTCTTTATACTGAGTGTGTTGTAGGAGATTTCGCATATTAGGGTTTGATTTCTTCATACGAACAGCATGAGCTATAGGTACAGATTGGTATTTATTGCCGTTGTGAAGTAAAACTGCTTTTTAACTAAGTTTACCGGAATCAGTAAATTGGCGCCAATTGCTTGGTTTATATTTCGGTCTTAACGCATCAATGTTAATGCAGTACACCAAAGTCCTTTCTTGAATGAAACAATGTGCAAGTTCTTTTTTACGTTTTCGGAGCTCACGTACATGTAACGTCATGTACTAGGAGTTCTTGTTGTGTTTTCGGTAGCTTAAAATTGTTAAACAAATTATTGAGTTGAGGGTTTAAAATTACATGCGACTTTGTTGAACATTCTGGTGTTTGAAAGTCTAGATCATTGTCGATGCTGGCACATTCAGGTTTTTCGTCCCAACTCCACGACTCTGGTGGTTTCGGCATAGGATACTCTTAACTATGTTCAACAGGCCGTAAAGCCGATGGTAAATTGGAATATTGCACAGTATGCTTGGACTTTGGGTTGATGCCCTGTACTTTAGTAAGACAAAAGTAACAATATGTGGCATGGCCTTTCGGTTCTCTCCATGGGTACTGCAATGCGCGTATGACGTTTTGTACTTTCTAACGAACTTGTTAACAACGTAATAAAAGTTTTGCAAAATATGTGGGGAGTCAATGATTTATCTTGATCTCCTACTTTATCTCCAAGATAAAATTCTTGAGCTTTTCAGACAAGTTAGGTGAAGTTACGTTTTTGGGATTTAAAAGTTAATTCCCCACATTAAAATTAATAGTTGTTGACATTATTCTCAAACTTGCTAGGAATTGTACTTACTTGTTAATGTACGGTAATAAACAAACCTGAAGATGTACGAGGTCTGTTTGATGAATAACCGGATTAGAAATAAAAACACAACTTTTTTGACAAAGGTTTTGACAATATTTTTTTGGATATAATCCATTTTCAACTCGATACAGCAAAGGGGAAAAAAGGGAAGGCTTTCAATGAAATTCGAAACAGAAGTGATTTTTTTTTTGCCATTTTTCGTCCTTTTTTTTTTTACATCAATGGCATCGGTACCAACTGTTTTGCGGGGCATTGTTGTGTTGCCTAATGACGTCATTAGAAACCAATCTAGAAAGTTGATCGAAACTCTTCAAAAAGCTTACATCAACGGCATACCCCTGACTGTCAATCTATTTTTAGATTCGTGAAGGAAAAAAATGGAAGAAACGTAACACCCCGATGTCTCTCAGTTTTCCGTGCAAACAGCTTTCTCTTACAGTCCTTTGGAAGATAATCGTGAATCTTTGGATGAAAGGCTTTGTCAAGCTCTGGGTAATTCGCTGTCTGTTTTGTAAATTCTCAAGAACATCAGAAAACCTTCCAGCAGCTTGACAGCGTCGTACTTTAATAGAAGGCCACTTTTAATAAAAGGGCTTATTTTTAAACTTATTAAATCATCAATTTTAAAAGATTAAAAAGTATTCGGCATTGAATTTTTCGCTTTTTTTTATTTATATACCATATACATATAGACAATCGAAAAAAGACTTAAAACTGGGAGAAAAAACAATGTCTGTTTAAACACATACCACCTTGATCAAAGTTTATACAGAAAATTAAAAATACAGGTTTATTCATCAAAATCTATATTGTCCCCTTCAAATTAATGCCCATCGACAGCAACACACTTATGCTAGCGCTTGGTCCAATCCTCGAAAAATTTTTTATATTTGGTTTTCGGTATGTTCATCAGTGGGAAAAAGTGGCTCAGCATGCATCAGATACGACATCAGGCATGAGGTGCGTCATATGTAGCAAAACTATGAAAACATTGAATAAGAGTAAGATTATTAAAGTTGAAATTCATACTTAGTTCGGCATATCACCTTTGCATGCAAGAATTCGTCAAATGGAATTTCTGTTAAACAAGGTTAGTACGATGGCGGTCCCAGAAGTACTCGGCCTGACAAAGACATAGTAGTTGCTTACAAATAACACTCTATTGGAAAGTACGCTGTCTATAAAGCATTTGTTTCAAGTTTAAAAGCGCCACGTTGTTTAGTATTTGTTTGGCAGCTATTAATAGTGAACGTTGTCAGTGAATTTGTGAAAATGGAAGAAATTGGTCATCTTTATGTGATACAATACTTTTATTTAAATGGCCTCAGCCCAACCAATATAAGAGCTGAACTGGATTCTACTCTGGGTGAGTCTGCTCCTTCGATTACAACAGTAAAATTTTGGTTTGCTGGGTTTAAACGACGCCGTACGACCTGCCAAGACGAGCATAGTAATGGTCGACCAAATGAGGTGACGACTCCAGAAAGACAATCCACAGAGCGGTACTGGATGATTGTCGCGAGCCGGCAGACATTATAGGAATTTAAAAAAGTACGGTACATTGCATATTATTTGAAAATTTGGACATGAGAAGGCTGTGTGCAAGATGAGTGCCGCGTTTGCTCACACACGAGCAAAAACGTTGTCGTTACTGCAATGGCCAAAATTAATGAATTAAAATTTGAATTGCTACCTTATGCACCCTATTCACGAGATTTAGCAACCTCAAATTATTTTCTGTTCCCAAACTTGAAAAAATGGCTCAGTGGTCAAAGATTTTCAAACGATGTCGGCAGTTAATGGCTATTTTGAAGAGCAAGACAGGTCTTATTATAAAAAGGGTATCGAACTTTTTGAACATCGCTGGGAAAAGTGTATATAGCTGAAAAGCGATTATGTTGAAAAATAAATAAATGTTTTTCCAAAATTTTTGGGTTTTCTTTATTGGGTCGGGTACTTCTGGGACCGCCCTCGTATATGGAAAAGTTAAAGATTTTGAAAAGACTAAAAGCGCGCAATGAAAAGAAATGAAACAAAACGAAAACAAAACAGGATTCTGGCAGAATTTCGGATTCGGCAGTATGGAATTAGTTGTTAAAATATATACTAATCAAGGAAACATGGCAAGATTTTGTTAGAATTTGATATAGCGTCAACCGCATAGGAAATATTTTTTCATGGGGTAGTAAAAAAGGTTTTTCAACAAGTGGTGTAGGATTTGCTTTTTGATTAAAACAAACAATTGTTGGGTTTCTACCTAGAAGATGGTGGCTTTAATATTCACTATCAGAATTGGAACTCTTTGCGGATGGCTGGTATGGACATTATCTTTAACATAATCCCAAAGAAATATCTCTAACTTTGTTAGGTTGCCTGATCTTGGCGACCAATGGGAGTCTCCGAAATGCCAAATTGTACGCCCAGGAAATTTCGTGCGCAATAACTCGACTGTTTCCCCGCTTGTATGGCACATAGCACTGTCCTGTTTTAAGGAGAAATCATCCCTGCCCATATCGCCGTGCTCCTGCCACAAAAAATTGTTTTATCATGTCTCCGTAACGCGCTCCATTGACCGTAATGGCTTCTCCGGCGTTCCTATATTTTCGAAAAAGTTCGAACCCTTGAAACCTCCGACCAATAAACCGAAACAAGCAGTTACTCGTTCTAGGTGCATTGGCTAGCTCCTGTGGTGTTGCAGAAGCGGCAACTTAAAAAAATTCAATTTGAATTGACTCATGCCGTTATCTGCACCTTGGGAGGGTTACCTTCAATTTATTTCCTAATAAGTGAACGGGTTCTTATCTATAATAATAACTCAGATCATTCTTCAACATTTGAAGTCTGATACTGCATCTCCAATTACGAAACTTTTCGTGTTGATATTTAATAGGTTTCACACAAATATACGAACCACCGATTGAAAAACGGAGAACTTGTTTTTTCTTGTAACGAAATCACACTCATCATCTTAGCTTGCATTCACCAACAATTTGGAACTAAAATTTAATTGTTCAAGACGTGAACTGTGGTCGGATACTGTTGAAATAGGGTAGCCACTAAGAGGTGTTAGCCTTATAAAACTTATAAGCACGAGTGCTGACCGAGGGATAACGGGACAACGGATGAATTCTTCAGATGGAGTCAACGGTGCAGTAAGATTCCGGAACAAAACAAATAAGACCTTATTCGGTCTACTCTGACATATTTGGAGTTAGGCCGTGAGGATTTCCAAGAGGGGATTTAAGGAAAAAGATAGTGAAGTATCAGCATTTATCCGATCAACGTCGTAGAGGTATCATAATAAAATTGGACCTCCCGGTTGTGCCGCCTTGGTGACTGCTTGGCCATATGTACTTAAGATCCTTGGATGCGGACGGATCTACTGTTGACAACCTTAGCAAATAACTAAAGGACAACCAACTTCGAATCTGCACATGGGGTGTAAAATCCCATAATAGGCCACGTTTAGCCTAATACTTAGCGGAGACTCCTCATTGCGATAGGCCATGACTTGGTAAGCAGCATACACCAACTCATCTGTAAAATATGATGGGATGAATGTATGCCCGATTAATGGAACCTCAGCATGGTTTGACATATCCTCAAGAAAGGAGGCTTTACGAATTACGTAAAATCCTATTTGCCGTTCTCTGTGAACGCCTAAAGCTGTTCGTCAACAACCTGATTGGTCAAAATCAGTGTGGCTTCGGCCAGGAAAGTTCACTGTCGACCAAATATTTACACTGCAGCAGATCTTAAAAAATCCATGAGCTCCTAGTCAATACACACTACCTATTCATCGATTTTAAGGCCACGTATGTCCATTAAGATCATTCGAAATTTTCATAATTTGAAAATTCGGATTATGCAAAAAGCCGTCGGTAAACGGCACTGGGTCTTCGGCGAAATGAAACAACAACAACAACATTGTTCGAAGTCAACGACTGCAGACTAGAGAGCTGACATACGGCAGCCGGAGAAGGAGTCTATGTTTTCTTTTGTCATCTCAAACTGCCCACTAAGTTACGCACACCACAAGAGCAGAACTTGTATGGATTGTACTAGTATGTAGGTCGACAGCAAACCAATATTAGCAAATCTGCACACAATGCATGCTAGACCATCGGGAGCTAATAGTTCCGGTGTAAAAGATGGTTCAACGACCTGGGAACGTTATCAAGGGCAACCCCGGATGAGGTTACGTAATAGCACACAGAGAAATCAAAATCACAGTCAAGTGATCACATGACACTGAGACGGTTGTCGAGAAAAAATAAAAACATTTTTTCATACATGAAACAGACTTTTTTTCCTTAAAACTTTTTCAAAGTCGATTTATTAGTGCGAATAATTAAAAGATAAAAGATAAAAATTCTTGCTAGTGTCCTCGCGAAACATATGGTCCTTCTAGTCGGATTTAAAGCGATTTAATAAAAAAAAGTTTAAATTCTTGAACTAAAACGATTGATTGTGAAGTTTGGGCGAAGCGCTGCTGGAGTTGCTGCTGGAATTACTGTTGGTGTTGCTAAGGAGTTGCTGCTTGTAGAGCTCTCTGCTGAAATTCTATTGGAGAAGCGGAGATAGGGAAATCAACGCGCATTAACAGGTGTGTGGCACTTATAATCTTTAGTATTTAATTAACCAGTCATTTTAATTTAATAAATATCGTGTGTTGTGTGTCTGGCGACTTATAATATATTCACTATGAGCAAAAGCAAGGTGTTAAGTTTAATTGAAGTTATTTAAAGTATTTCACTTGAGATAGGTGCCGATTACAAGGCATATTTAGCACTTAAACCATCAAAGAAATCGAAGCACATGAATGTAGCTCGATTAAACAATTTAGAGAAATCATGCACCTAGTGAAGAAGTTAAAATTAAATACATGGAAGAGTTAACCTTCCATGAATTGAAAGAGTTGTATTATAGGTATTCTTCAGATTTAACAATTGAGTCACAAGCCAAAGTTAACCAGAATCAAACACAAAATCTCAACAATTCTTTAGTGCCGTCTATCGAACTTAAGCTCCCTCCATTCAAAATTCTTACCTCTGCTGGATCCTTCTAAATGTGGCCAGAATTTAGAAGTTTATTTGAAAACTTGGTGAACAAAAATTCGTCTCTATCCGATGTTCAAAAATTACACTATTTAAAGGCCAATTTAAGTGGTTAAGCTGAACAATTGCTGCGGAATACCGCAATAACCGATAGTAATTGTGAATCTGCTTGGGCAACGTTAGTCAAACGGTATCAAAATCTACGATTGCTCAAAGACAATCAATTCAATTTGCTTATTAGCCAACCGAATCTTTCTAAGGAATCGTCACGTAATATCAAACTACTCCTAGATACTACTTTCGAAGCAAAGAAATCTTTAGAAAAGCCTTGGAGTAGCGGTTAAATCCTGGGAAGACGTTTTAATATTCCACACCATACAGAAACTGCATTTTTTTACACAGTCCATTTGGAAATCACACATTTCTTCATATGCAGATTATCCAGTGTATACTGTACTGGAAGATTTTTTTATTAATGAGGTCCAGAACCCTAGATGTATTGGAACAAAAATCATCTAGCTGCCCTCGAGCTAAATCAACAAAAATTTCAGCTACAGGTCGATCTCATAACTCCACGATTTCAAAATGTTCTATGTGTCAAGATTTACATTCAATCCGTAACTGTTTCAAATTCAAGGCACTAAGTGCTAAGAAAAAATATGATCTTGTCAAAAGAAACAAATTGTGTTTCAATTGTCTCCTGGGTGCGCACACAACACAAGGATGTACAAGCGCATTCACATGCTTCTATTGCAAGCGGAGACACCATTCACTATTACATATTCATGAACCAAATCCAGTGGTACCTATTCAGTCCTCATCTCAAATGAACTCTTCCCAAGTTCAACCCTCACAGTTGGAGCTACTTGAAAAAACCCTCTCTAACAGATCAGCTTCAGCTCATAGCACCTATGTAGCCGAAAACAGAAAATTACAAACTGTTCTTCTGGCAACCGCGCTCATAAAGGTTCTTACAACCGCTGGCCAACCGGTGATGCTCCGAGCCCTGCTTGACCCTGGATCAGAGGTCCCATTTATATCTAAATCGGCAGCACAACAATTAAACTTGAAAAGAGAAAAATGCTGCGTGCGGATCTTGGGCGTTGGGGGAACCAATATAGGTGTTTCCAAGCAAAAAGTCTCACGATATATTCCAATTTAAACAACAACTTTAAGCTAACCGCGTTGATCTTACCCAAATTAACAGCTGTACTTCCAATACAAAAAATGCCTCATGCCAACTGGAGTCACCTTCAAAATATTGTACTGTCTGACCTAACCTACAACAAGCCAAGTAACATAGACATATTACTTGGTATTGAATGCTATCCATTAATTCTTCTTGAAGGAATTGTGAAAAGAGCATCAGGCACACCTATGGCGCAGAAGACGGAACTGGGATGGGTACTTTCCGGTGGCACGTCTACTAACAATTCCTCGACCGTAGAATTACTTCACACAACTACAGAACAAACGAACGTACAAGATATATTGTTGAAATTCTGGGAACTTGAGGAAGTAGACTCGAAAAGTTTCTTTCATCGGAAGATACTTTCCAGTGCGGTACGCCTTTCTGCAGAGCGCACCACCGACAATCAGACGGAAGGTATATAGTCCACCTTCCTTTCAAAGGAGGCACACGTCCTGTATTTGGGTCTTCCTACAAGTCAGCGTTGTTTAGGTTTCTTCAATTGGAACAAAAATTTAAATCTAACTCAGTATTTTACAAAGCGTGTAAAAATGTATTCGAAGAGTTTAGGAAATTCTCATTATTTCTTGCCCCACCAAGCGGTCACAAAAGAATCAAGTTCCACAACAAAGTTACGCATTGTCTTTGTTGCATCCTGCAAAACTTCAAACGGGACGTCCCTGAATGATCATCTCCTAGTGGGCCCTCGGTTACAGAATAAGTTTTTTGATCAAATTGCTCGGTTCCGAAAACACAAAATCTGTGTCGTTGCAGGTATAAATAAAATGTACAGTCAAATTTGGGTGCCTAAGGAAGACTCCATATATCAACTGGTTATATGGAGAGATAAAGAAGGCGAAGACGTCAAAGTGTATTGTCTGAATACAGTTACATTTAACACGGCAGCTGCTCCATATTTAGCAATTCGCACTCTTCACCAATTAGCCTTCGATGAACGAGACGACTATCCACTGGCATCTCATATTGCTATGAAGAACTTCTACGTAAATGATGTGATTCATTGTGCAGAGTCAATCGATGAGGCTCTGAAAATGCAATCTGAACTAACTCATATGCTGCACCTGCGGAGCTTTCCATTGAGAAAATGTGCGAGTAATAACGAAAGATTGTTAGCGGCTGTTCCAGAGCATTATAGAGATGTGCAGTTGCCACTCTCGTTTGAAGAACAAAATTCTAAAAAAACCTTAGGGATTGAATGGCATCCTGCAACTGATGTTTTCGAATTTAACATAAGTCTCCGAGATACAAAGAGAACCACAAAGCGTACAATTTTAGCGAACATCGCTCGTCTCTATGATCCACTGGGATGGATCTCGCCCTGCGTTATCATCGCCAAGATATTAATGCAAAAAATTTGGAAAGAAGGCCAAACATGGGACAGCGATCATTCACCAGATATAATTTCTAATTGGCGTTGTTTAAAGGATGAGTTAACCTGGATCAACACCCGGAAACACCTCGTTGGATAGGTTTTAGTAAGGCCAGAACTGAAATTCATGGATTTTGCGATGCATCCGAAAAGGCGTATGTTGCGGCCGTCTATATTCGTTCTGTCAATGGAGACATACAAGCCACAAATCTTCTTCTTTCCAAAACGCGTGTAGCACCGCTAAAAAAGAAATCGTTAGCACGGTTAGAGCTGTGTGAAGCATTTCTTCTAGCTTAACTATTGGCATATACAGTCAGAATAATGGAGTTGCAAAACGCAAGAGTATTTGTTTGGTGCGACTCGCAAATAACGTTGGCGTGGATTATAACACCAGCTCACATTCGTACTACATTTGTAGCCAACAGAGTGGCTGAAATCCAGGAACTAACGTCACAAAACTGTTGGAACTACGTGGCATCCAAGGACAATCCAGCAGACACCGCATCGAGAGGATTGTCCCCAGCTGATCTCGTCAAAAATAGACAGTGGTGGCATGGGCCAGGTTTCTTAGAAACGTTTGAGCTTGCCATCCATCAGTTGATATACTGACTACAGACTTAGAAACAAAAGAACAAGAGATGCCCAAGATCTAAAATGAGTTCATTGTAAGAGGTAATCCGCTAAAAAGTATTTTTCACGTCTGCATTCACGTTAGCATGGTGAAAGGGAACGAATTGTTTAATTACTTTTCCACATTACAGCGGTTAGTGCGAGCAACGGCTTACTGGCTGCGGTTTATTAATAACGCATTGAAAAAAAATTTACGAATCATTGGACCACTATCAGTGGATGAAATTCGCCTTGTATCAAAAGGGGAAACGGTTGCTAAGGCAAGAAAATTGGCAAGACTGCCCATAATAGGTGAAAAGGGTATACTGCGAGTCGGGGGTCGACTGGAAAATGCCGATCTGCCATATGAACAACGCCACCTTATTATTTTACCATCGAATAACACTTTAACAACCTTAATAATGCACGAAGCAAACATGAAGACATTACACGGAGGTCAGCAATTCATGATGGCTACTCTCCGAACACAATATTGGATTTTGAATTTGAGGTCCAACGTAAAAAAATGTATTCACAAGTGCCTTAAATGCTATAGGCATAAGGCAACTCAAATGCAAGAAAGAATGGGAAATCTACCCACCTTGAGAGTCAACCAGGGTCGTCCATTTCAGACTTCGGGAGTGGATTACTCAGGTCCTGTACAACTAAAGGCATGGAGAGGTGGATGTAACAGAATAACCAAGGCTTACGTTGCGATTTTTGTCTGCTTTTGCACAAAGGCAGTCCATCTGGAACTGGTCAGCGATTATAGCACATCTGCATTTCTTGCAGCCTTCAAGCGCTTCACTGCTTGTTGGGGGATGTGCACGAATCTTTATAGTGATTGTGGTACCAATTTTAAGGGAGCGGCACGTAGCATAGAGCATGAGCGATTACAGCTTTCAAAGCACTGGACTGAAGACATCGTAAATCAGTTGCAGGCAAATGGTACCACGTGGCACTTCAACCTTCCAGCGGCTCCTCACTTCGGAGGCTTGTGGGAACCAGGAGTGAAGTCGATGAAGTATCACCTCAGACGAATTATCGGACACCACACAATCATGTTTGAAGATAATTTCACTATACTAACGCAAGTGGAAGCGTGCTTAAATTTCCGACCGCTCAACCCGTCGGTTGATATAGTTCCCGAAAAAAACCTTTTTGACATCAAGATCAATCAACTGGAAAGATAGCAGCTAATGCAGAAAATCCAACATGATTTTCGAAGGAAATGGAGAACGGAATACCTCGCTCGTCTTCAACAGCGACCCAAATGGCTTACTTCAAAACGTCAATTCAAAATAGGAGATATGGTAATCCTCACTGATGACCAAACAACACCAACACTTTTGCGACCTGGAAGAATTGAAGAAGTACATCCTGGAGCTGATGAAAGAATCTGCGTTGTAACAATTAAGACAGCAACCGCAACTTTAAAGGGGCCAATCACAAAACTTTGCTTGCTTCCAATGGAAAAAGAATAAGTTTCAGATAGCTATGCCATATGTATACACACACACAATAACACAATAACTATTTTAAAAATATCCATAAAATTTATGTTTTAAACAATTAGTAAGTCTAAAGTGTTTCTCTATAAAAAGCGAGAACAGAAAAAATCATCAACAAATAAAGAAGATGCAAAGCATATGAAAAGAATGCAGAAACCGCTGACCATCGACCATCAAGACAATATTATTTATGTCCACCTGCGGCCCGGCAGGATGTTGCAGTGCAGCAATGACAAAATGTATTCCGATGTGCGTGATTATGTGCAAAGCTGGGCAACATGTCAAGTAGTTAAACCAAGCAACCGTCCAGCTATTGGTTCCCTGCAACCAATACCAACACCAAAAGCACCCAACGAGATCTGGGCAATTGACACTATTTTAATGGGGGTAACTTCTGCAAATACAAGCGAAAAATATATTCAACTCGTAGTGGACCATCACTCAAGATACGTTTGGGCTACGGCAACTTAACGGAATACAACCAACACACTAATTGAAGTCATAACAAACATTTGTTCGGAGGTTCCAACACCAGAAGTTCTAATCAGTGATAGAGGTCCGAATCTAACTTCAAAACGTTTTCGTAAATTTCTTCGGAAGTCATCGATTAGACATCAAACTACGTCAAGCTACCATCCGCAAACAAATGGTTTATGCGAAAAGGCCAATGACACAATTGTTCGGGGTTTCCTGGCAACCGCCGACTCACCAACAAGACTATGGAAAGACCTACTGCCAGAAGTGGTCGCAAATTACAACCGTACACTACACAGTGCGACCGGATTTTCGCCACAGTTTCTTCATTTTGGAATCCCTTCGGATGCTGCTAGGGACAACATCTCTCTAGTTGATGCTCGATCTAAAGTTGTCAAACGTTCGGACGCAACGGAAGCCTTACGTAAGAAACACCATGACTTCGTTCATCCGCCATCAAATTGGAAGATTGGTGACCTTGTTGTACGAAAAATTGCTGATAACCATCCGTCACGACATAAATTTTCGCCAAGTTATACTGGGCCATATGTAATTTTACGTTTACTTGGATCAGAAACCTTTCGAATATGATTTATCACAGGAAACCAAATCACGAATATTTCATCAGATCACTCTTCCCAGCTGCGGAGTTTTCGATCACGGATCGAAAACCTTTCAACGTCGGGGGAGTGAGATGGCACTACTCCTAATAGCTTTAGGTAGTGCCCAATAGGCGGCGCTACTAACGATAGAGAATCGTGCAATGTCACTTTCCCATTTCTGGCAGGAACGTTCTTCTTCCTCACGACACCATTGAGAACGGACGTAATCTGAAGTTATAAACAAAAAATAAAGTTTCGTCTAATTTTTAAATCTCTTGTTTCATTTTCCAGGCGTCAGAAAATAGCTGGCGCGTCACAAGTAAGGAAATCTTCTGTTATTGAAATGTAGATGACGCTGTTCACATTTAAGGGAAATCACAGTATTGTGATATCTTTATGTGAATAGCGTCATCTATATTTGATTAGCAAAAGATTTCGATCAGCGCAGAAATCATGGTTTCATAACACTAGTGCGCATGGTGTAGACCGCATAAAAATCCACCTGGCAGGAATAACCTTCTCTCACGTTTTTCTGGTGGGTGACATATACCATGAGTATATCATGGTACTGATTTCATGAAAGAATATGGACTAGTAGTGGACTTTGGGCACAACTCCTGAAATACGGAAGCATGGAGATATCGATGATATATGGAAGCGCCATGTGGAAGTGGATGGTGGGCTTGATAACCGCCGATTCTATATTACGGAGCCAGAAAATAGGTGTGACTTCATTGTGGGGAAAACCTTAGTTGAACCAAAGAACAACATGGTTCCTGTAAGGATTCTAAGTCCAAAGACTTTCAGTGTAAAAGTGAAAAAGGGATAGATAGTAAGAAAATATAGACGTATAGAATATAGACGTACGCAACTTGTTTAACACCACATTGACACTGAAGATGGCCGACGAATCCTTTAACCTGCAAAGTATCTTCCATTGGCAGCACAAACAGAAGTTGCCGAAATTGTGTCGAAAAAGAAAGTTGATTGAAGAATCGTAGACAGCTACCACTACCAAGAATTGACGAGACTTTGAATACGATTTCTGAACCAAATTGGTTCCCAACACTAGACTTGAAGAGCGGTTACTGGCAGGTAACCTTTGAGCGAATTATTAAACGAACCTGTTTAGGTGTTTGATAAACACCAACTGAGACCCTTCTTGGGACCTGCCACGTAGGCTTGTATAGGATTTTGCTGGTATTGCGAACCGCCTGTAACAAGTTGCAGAAAAAGGCTGACAATTCAGCTGGTCTGGAGAATTTGAAAAAGCATTCCAAGAATTCATAAGCAATGCCTCCATCTTGGCATACCCCACACCAGGAAAAATGTTCATCGTGGACTCAGACGCAGCAATTTTGGGATCGGAGCAATGATTTCTCAAGTTCATGATGGCCAAGAGAAAGAAGTTGCATATTACAGCAAGGTACTTTCCAGACCTGAGAGAAACTACTGCGTAACTCGGCGTGAGCTGCTGGCTTTTTCTCTGGCTACGAAACATTTCCACAAGTTCCTCTATATACAAAAGTTCATTCTTCGGACAAACCACGCAGCTCTGAAATGACTATTACAATTTTAGAACCCTGATGTCCAAGTTGCTAGTTGTAACGAGCAGTTGCAGGGCTACAAGTTTGAAATGGAACCCCACAAGAGATACCTCTACTCAAATGCCAATGCTTTCTCGCGTCGACATTGTGGACATGTAAACACTGCAACCCCAAGCAAGCGAAAGAAGTGGCCACTATCCAAATAATCAGGACTGAGCCAGTAGAAGGTTGAAGTACAGATGAAATAAGTTTCTGCCAACAGGCAGATAATCACATCGAACCAATTTTGGCCTGAAAGGAACACAAAGAAAGAACAAGCTGGTAGGAGATTCGGACAGGAGCCACACCGGGGTCAGTGTCAGCTAAGTACATGACTGAATCTCAGGAGGCCAATTGGGAATAAGCAAGACGTTGGAAAAGGTCAGGGATCATTTCTATTGGTTAAGCGCAAAACAAGATGTTTGGAGTTTGTGCAAAAATTGCATAAGGTTTGCGGCTAGCAAGGGACCAAAAGTAAATCTACAGGGACGAATGCAACAATACCATGTCGCAGCACCATTCGAACGAGTATCCATCAGTATCCCTGAGCCGTGTCCAGAAACATGTGTTTGCAATCGGAAATCAAGAGTCCAAGACCGGTTTAGAAGAGATAGTCAACAATTAGGTTAGCAGATTTGGGGTCCCAAGGGAGTCACAAGGCGAATTGATTTGAGTTAGTTTCTATCCCAGATAAACCGCATTTTTACATAAGTCTTATGGAGTGTTAATATTGCGTATGAAGCCTTCCTTAATGTTCAACTTCTTAAAGCTTACTTAGTACTGTGTGGTGTTAGCCTACTCCCTTTTATTATGAATGAAAATAAAGAAAGCTACATCACTAAGTACCTGTTATATTAAGACCTGCAAACTCTCTGCGATAAAGTGGTATTAAGCGGAGCATTGATGTGTTCTTTTTTTTGACTTTTCTTGCCTACATGGTTGAACACTTTGCTATTTAACATAAATTTAATAAACTAAAAACTAGATACGTATATAATGTACTATGTAATAAATCGGTTTGAAATTATTCTGTACTATTTTGTATGAAACTTGTAGATGTCTTCTTCTAAGTAGATATCCGTAAAGTTTTTTAGACCTTTAAAAATTAAAGATTTCCTACTTGAACTTACCACTTAAAAGTCATAAAATTGGCCGGTTCAGATAAATTTGGAGATGAGAAAGTTCTATGCAACCTCATTAAAAAAAACTTTTAGGAAAACTTGTATGAAAGTCCATGATTGACCACGTTCTCACGAATATATGAACTGTCCAGATAAACCACAAGCTCACTTGAAGAACCAACCTCTCACTATTTGCGGAGAAGTCAAAATTAAGATAATATGCCAATAAGCGACTGCAGTTCCTCGGCATGGAACTGTTACACCGGGAGAAAACTCTCATATCTGGATATGATGGATTAAGTAATTTCGGCTTACTTAATCTTGAACTATAAATAGATAGACAATGGTAGATGTTACTTCTAAAATCTAGAAACATTGCTATACGTTAAAAAATGTCAAACATTACATTCGAGAGTGTAGTCATAAAAAAGATTCCGAATGTATGAATACCCGTTTTCAAATTCTGCTTGATTGAAATATTCTATTTAGAAAGTGTTCCCTTTCATCATAAATAAATGCTAAATAAATGCATATTTTGTGAATGCTTCAATTAAATTTTGATTTTAATCAGTTATTGCCTCCTGAACGTCAGTCGCGTGTGAATTATTGTAAAGCCATTTTCAATTTCAACAACAAAGAGCACGATTTTGCGTGGAAAACCATCATGAGCGACGAGGCGCATTTCTACTTAAGCGGTAGCGTCAATAAGCAAAATCTTCGTTTTTGAGGCACTTCGTGATGCACGAAGAGCCATTACATCCATTTAAAGCCACAGTGTGATGCGGCGTTCACGCAGGTCATGCTACAGGGCCATGATAACTCAAAGTTATTATTATTTTTTTTATTTAGTAAAAAAGTAATTCAAAAACAAAATTGGATGATTAATTTTGCACCGCCTTGTACAAACATTTTTTTATGCCATTCTCTAGGATATTGGGGCACCAGTATCTATGTTCTATTTACTAACACAGTCTTCGATATAAAAATGTGCTTCGTCAGTACACAAAATGTTTCCAAATGTTCGTGCTGTTCGCAAACTTTCCACTATCGTTTTCGCTAAGGTGTCTCCTAAAATATAGTCCTTTTCGTTGAGAAACTGCATGACTTGCATTTTGCATGGGTGAAATTTTCATTTCATCACGCGCGTCAAACGATATCCCTCTCACTTACTTCATCTCAGCAATTACGAATAAAACTTCGTTGTTCATGATAGCATAAATTAAAATATAAGCGTGCTAAAGTGATGAAATTAGGTTCTAAAGTAACGAGCGAAATTGAATTGTTGATGTTTCATGCAATAGAGTACATATTTTGATTTGTACATAGTTTTGATAATTGTGCCTAGTAAGTTCCTGCTTTATCCGTAAATATATTTGACTAAATCATCAAATACTAGTTGAAGCTTGTGTTGGTATAAAAAATCATTATTACAGTATAAAACCTCATATGTATGTACATTTGCGGATAAAATATTTGGCTGCAAACTTCGTGCATTACAAGCTTTGAAATAAGAGTTCGGAATAATCCAAACTTTTTTTCAATGTCACCAAAGGTGATAAATCATGGTGCTACAGCTATGACCCTGAAACAAAAGCCAAATCGTCAAATGAAATCAAATGTTGTGACAATGCAGTAAGATTTTTTGATATGAGAGGAGTCGTCAATTGAGAATTTGTTCCACAGAGTTAAAAAGTTCACCAAGGTTTTCACTTGGAAACTTTAGGAAGATTTCGCAACAATTTGTATTGTATGAGGCTGATATTTTACCATGGTAACAACAGGATTGTCTGTGTGTAAATTTTGTGCCCCACCCCCCTTGCATCTTAGAAAAAAACGATGGAAGTGTTGTCTGGCATCACAGAGGAGGAATTTAAAAAATATAAAATATATACTGTGGCCACTTTGATAAAAGCATTTGATTTAATGGCTGTAACTCACTTCATAATATCGTTTTCACTGGCAATATGAATTTCAAAATTTAATAAAATGATTATTAGGATCAATTTCACATTTTTGTTAAGAGGCCTCGCAGCTTATTTTGCATATTATATTATATTGTTCATATAATGTGAACAGTAAGTATTGTAAGCAATCTTATTATATATATATATATATATATATATATATATATATTATATATACGAGTTTATGTAAACATTTTTTTAAGTATATGAAGGGTTTATTATAAAAGGAAACTATTACCGATCTGATTAAAAAAAAAAAAAAAAAAAAAAAAAAAAAAAAAACGATATTTTTTATTCGAATAGTCGTACGAAAGAGACGATTCTTGGTAATTGGCAAACCGTGGTCCAAAGACGACTTGTAGTGATTGACTGTTGTTTATTAAACCGAAGTTTTTCTATTTGACGGATGAAAAAATCCGCCTGACAGTAAAATAGGCTCGCCAGAAACGAGTTCAGTTGCTGTTGCTTGCAGATACGCTTTAAATACAGAACGGAGTCCGAAAAGCACTATAAGAATAGAAGAAGACCAAGTATCTTCATGACAACGAAGTGCAGACTTTGACTGCCGATGTAAGCGTTCGACCAATCCATTTGACTGCGGATATTAGGGTGTTGTCCGAAGGTTTTTGCAGCCAAAAAGCTTGGTTAGGCACTTGAACAAGTAAATATTTCAATTAGTTTGTGCTTAAAAATTTCACTTTTCACCGTTTCACTATTATATAATATAATAGGTTGCATTATCAAAATTTGGAAGATGTTTATGTTGCACATAAAGTATCGAAAGCATATGAAATATTAATTAAAATTTTAAAACATTACTTTAATTTCTTTTGCACCCATTATTACACATTAAAAGTAATAGAGCTGTCCCTCAGATTTGGAGATTGGTCACCCACTGCAAAACAAAATAAAAAACTCAAATGCAGATTAAGGTAAAGTTAATGAAAGCGTTAATTTGAGACCTCGGTTTGACACGCTCTGCAAAAAGAATCAAGAATCAATTTAATTTAATTCAACCAATTAGGGCGATCTTTGGCTAACTGCCTCCAGTTTCACACTCCAAGTTGGCTGAGGTCAGCTTCCACTTGCGCGACTTAAATTATGCGGTTTCCCAACAAATTAAAAATTCAGATTACCATTACCATTTTCTTTATTTGTATATGGTATAAAAGAATAATAAATTTTAAAAATCACTTTGCAGTATCAAATCACCGATCCTTTTTTCTTCACAGCCAAATTTTAAGTGATCGCCAATTTTTTGATTCTACTTAAATGATGTTATCGTTTTTCCCGTTTTAATTATTTTTTCCTAGATGCATTTTTTTTTTCATCTCGGTGAGTAGCGAAATTGGTGAGCCATGCATGAAGACGGCATTATGTCGATCTCCCCATGTATTTGATAATAGCGGTTTGTGATTAAAGTCAAGTTTTTCCGGATTTAAGCCCATATATAGGGTTTTCCAATAGGGACTTGACAACTTTGAATTTAATTTGTGAACGCACTCTTTCACTAATCGTCAAACTGTTACTGTCAATTTATTCAGTAAACTCAACATTTTCATCATGGTAAAGTACACTAACGAGCAAAATCTGCAAACGTTCTCCGATTGGGTTCTGGAGAAGCTGCGCCAAGATGCTGAATTTCATCGCAAAATCATCTTCAGTGCCGAAGCTCATTTTTGGCTCAATGGGTTCGTCAATAAGCAAAATATGCGTTACTAGTAAAGTGAAAAAAATAACTGTTTGGTGCGGTTTGCATGCCGGCGGCGTTATTGGGCCATATTTTTTCGTCGACGATAACGATCGTCACGTTACTGTGAATGGTCAGCGTTATCGCGCCATGATCACCGATTATTATTGGCCCGAATTGGAAGATATGGACGTTGACGACACCATCAATAGGATGGTTCCACAAGCCACACAGCACACGCTACAATTTATTGAGGAGTAAGTATGTTGACCGTGTTATCTGAAGACATGGGCCAGTCGATTAGCTACCTCGTTCGTGCGATTTAACGCCGCTTGACTATTTTCTGTGGGGCTACGTTAAGTCATTGGTTTATGCCAGCACGCCGACGACGTTGAACGAGCTCAGAGCCAACATTGAATACGAAATAGCGGCCGTTTCGGCTGAAATGTGTGGCCGAGTCGTTGAAAATTGGGTCCAACAAATCGACCGCTGCAAACGTGCCCGCGGTTGCCTTATGAACGAAGTCGAGTTCCATTTATAAATGTTTTGATTGTACTTCAGCCAATAATAAAGTAATTAAGTAAGTAAGAAAACCCTATACAATATTCATCGGTTTAAGGAAAACAAAGGAAAGGAAAAGTGAGACATGTTGGCATAGGAAGGAATTTCATACATATGATACGAGTATATGTTTGTAAGGGTAGTTCAAAAGAAATAAGACAAAATTTGATAACAAGAATAAATAACGGAAAAATGGAAATGTAAGTAAAGTTTACAATTCATTGATTCTATTTTTAATTTGAAATAAAATGAATAGTCTAATGTGTGTATAGCAATATTTTATTTTGATTTTTATACAGTACGAACAGGCTGGAAGGAAATAAAAGGAATTCTTTTAATTTTTATTGTTAGCATTTTATTTTTTCTTTATCTTCTGTTTGAACTTTCTTTATGTTTGTGCCTATCGTCATTTTGTCATTATTAATAACTTGATGTTGATTAAATCTCCTAGCTAATTTGTTACGTTAGTCATCGGATTCATAAATTGTGTCATTCGGTAGGTAATTAGGAAGTCAACTCTGATTTCAATAAGTTTGTTAATAAAATGTGTTTTGTGTCCTAAAGTCTGGTCGTGCACTAGTTGTGTTAGTGTTGTGTAGTGTTTTATAAGTTGTATCAAATATTCTTGTTCAGTTTTTGAATTATTTTTGAAAGATAATGGATCAGGCTGATTTATAACACCATTTAGCAATTCAGATGGAGTCATTTATGCTTTTATTAAAAATAATGACTATTTCATCCTCGAAGTGGAGTGGAATCGCTCTAATGTTGCGTTACCATCTGAACTTTTTGCACATATTTTATGGTTACGGTGTTTTGTATATTTGGGAAATAATGGGTTCCCTTCAAATGTTTCATACGTTCATTCATACCCCTATGATTCGATTTTGAATCATATGCATGCACAAGCTTCTCCTGTTTATCAATTTCAGTCACATCCTCTAATAAATTTCTACATCTTACTAGTTTAAAACAACCATTAGTTAATAAATTTGAGTAAACTGATTGAAAACTTTTGAATATGTTATCATCTGCAAGTACGGCAGTGATCCTCTTTGTATTTAAGTACGAGTAACCTTTGCGTACACTTTCAATGATTTGATAAGAATCAATTTGTTCGAGTTCAAATATATATCTCTTTTTTCTCTTGAATAAGATGCTGAACTTTACATTAAGCTCCTTCGCACTTCATTGGTGGTCGTTCTGATATGTGATCCCGTCACTTGTATTTTCGATTGTAGAATGAATGGTAGAAAAGGTATCCTGTTCATCTAGATTATTTTATATTGAAGCTAAATCTATATTTTCAATATCAATAATAAGTTCAGCGATCTCATTCGTGTTCATTTATACCCTGGATGGAGCATCAGCATTTAAATTCTGTTTTCCTTTTTTGTATGTAACATTATAGTTGAAGTGTGGGGCTTATAGTCGGTTATAATTTGAAACCTGCTGCCGAAAAGATATGGGCGGAAGTATTTAGTTTCCCAAACGACAGCTTATCGTTACATAGTAAAGCATTTCACATTTTTAGAGATATTCTACTATTTTTCTAAGGCATAAAGTCATTGACTTCGTTAAATTGGCGAAATCTTTAAAAAAAATTTGTATAATACCAAAGTAGCCCAAGAAAAGATTTTATTTGTTTACCTGTCTTTGGTAAAGCAAAATTTGTTATAGCACTAATTTTCTCAGAATTGGGTTTCTCGCCATCATGTATGGCTACGTATCCTCTTTTTAAAAGAAATAAGATATTTCCAACTGAATTTTTAAGTTAATTTCTGAAAAACAGCACTTTAAGTCCCAACATATTGCTGAAAGGATATGGAGTAGACAATAATGTCATCCATGTACACAAGGCACACCTTATCTTGATGTTCCCGTAACGCGTTATCCATCACTATTTGAAAAGTCGATGAAGCGTTTTTGGGCCAAAAGGCATACGCATGAATTCGAAGTCGACATTATCAACCGAAAATGCCGTATTTGGAATATCTTCGCTTTTAATCTCGATTTGCCGGAAGCCAGATGCCAAGTCAAGAGTAGAAAAATATATGCATCTATCTAACTTATCCAATATTTCAGCGATATTCGGTAGAGGGTATGTATTTTCAATATATTTTTTTTTAATTTTGCGGTAATCAATTACCAACCGCTATGTTTCTTTGCCCTCATGATCTTTTCTTTTGGTAAATATCCAAAGAGGGGAAGAGCAGGGAGAAAAACTGAGACGGATAGTACCCTGGTCAAGCATAACTTCCTCTTTATGGATGCTTGGGTAGCGATAATAATCAATATGAATCGGAAGGCAGCAAACTAATTTGCTTAGTTCCAGGACTGTATAGACTTTAGATAAAAAGTTAGGTTTATTATTAGGTGTAATTTGCACAATTGTTCCGATCAACCCATCGAAGTAGTTATGAAACCGAAAAATTGAAAATGATAATTTAGCATGAGTTCCTAGTTCTAATAAACCATTTAAATTGGTTTTTTTTTATTGAGAAATTTTGATCCGACAATAGTTTTAGGGGAACATCTATAGAATTCTATGGATCTTTTAGAAATTTTAAGTTTTTGTCGTTCAAACTTCAAATTATAATAAATGGAAGAAGTGTTGTGATATAATTGTTTAAATCTACCATAGGTATCCGATGGATTTTTTAATGCACGTCTAGGAAAATTTGAATCATCTACATAGATTTGTGGATATGGACAGAAAGAAAGGTTTTCGTTTGGAAGCACAGGGATTTCTACTTTCAATAACATGCAACTGGTTTGAGTTATTAGATTGAAAGCTCATTCATTGAATCGTGCATGGGTTCATTTGGATATACACGCGTTGGCAGATTGTGCGTTTGTCCAGAATTAGTGTTCTGTGTGGGGCCTTGTTGCTTAAATCTACTATTTAGCCTAAAATTTGGATTGCTGTTGTCTGAAAGATGAGTGACCGTTATGGTGCCTGAGAGCTCTGTTAAAATTCTGTTCCGCCTGAATGGTGTACATTGATTGTACCGGACAAAAATTATTAAGACAATATCTTGATATATATTACGCTTAGCTTGAATAACTGTAGCTTGAATACTGAAATAAATCTTCATGCATTTTCCTGTGCTTAAATAAAAAATGTCCGTTATTTTTGAATAAAAACTCTCAATTGTATCTTGGTTTTGTCTAACTTGATATAAATCTCTTATAAGGTCATTTCATTTCTTCGATTGGAGTTATGTACAATCAAGTTGTTTTTGATTTCTTCTCATTCGATAGCTTTACCTACCTTTACCTACCTTTAATAATTGTGTCCGGTATTCGGAGCGAATTGAAAATATCTGCGGCAATAGCGGCGTTAGGAAACATCAACATTATCTGAAATTTCGTTAGAAGCAAACTCAATGAATGAAAACTTTACACGTAATACTTTTTTGTTTAGACTAGATTGGTTTTTCTTCCAACTTGGGGTAAACAATGAACTTTGTTTCAATTTCTAAAATAAGGAATAGGGAGCGTATTTGGGCGTACCTTTTTCCGTTGTTAGGCTTAACCAAAAATTCGACAATCCTTCGAAATGTCCTCGTATATTTGCTTTACCCAGTATCTATATTTAGCTACTTTTAATATTCACTACAAGATTTTGAGCTATTCAACTGCCAACTGTGCCATTTATGTTATGCTCTTTCCCAACAAATTTAAAGTTCAGTTTACCATACTTTTACTTACAATTTTCTTTATTTATTGTATATAAGTGAACAATTAATAATAATCACTTCGCAGTCTCAAACCACCGATCCTTTTCTTTTCACTGCCAAATTTTAAGTGACCGCCATTTTTGGATTCTTCTTAAATGATTTTAGCACTGTTCCCGTTTTAATTAATCTCTCCTAAATGCATTTATGTAGAGAAGCTAACAAACGGATGCTCTCTCTTCATCTTGATGAGTAGCAAAATTGGTGAGCCATGTACCGAGAGAGCATTATGTTGATCTCTCTTCGCATTTGATAAGAGGGGGTTTTGATAGAGCGCTTAGATTAAGGGTTTAATTAATTATGTACTTATGGTTTCAGTGTAGTTATTTACGTAATTCGCGCCCCACCTAAGGTTTGAATTTCCTCCACTGCGTTGTCCTTCCAGATTAGAATCGAAGATTCTGCGAGCTGGGGCGTTGGCGTTCACCCGCTTTATATTTCCCAGCCATCTCAATCGCCCAATGCGCAGTTTTTTGACCAGGTAAATGTCGCTGTACAGCTAGTAGACTTCATCGTTGAATCGTCTCCTCCAGAACCCGTCAACGCGTACGAGACCAAATTTCTTTAGAATTTTTCTCTTAAAATGACCAAAGATATCTTCATCTGCTTTAGAAAGAGTCCATGCTTCGGAACCATAAAGCAGGGCTGGGACTATAGGGGTATTATAAAGAGTTTCCTTGGTTGTTCAGGAGAAGGTTTTACTACATAGTTGCCTTCTCAGGTCAAAGAAACAACATCTGGCAAGCGTTATTCTTTGTTTGATTTCTGACGAGATGTCGTTTTTTTAAATGATAGCAAAGCCGAGGTAGACAAAGTCCCTCAAAGTCCCTACCTCAAATTTATAGCTGCCGATTGTGACATTTTGGCCGATTCGTCGGTGTTGGGTGTCCTTTCTTATCGACAGCATAAACTTTGTTTTGCCCTCGTTAACCGCAAGACCCATTTTAGCTGTTCCTATACTCGTAAACGTACCAGTGACAGCTCGCTCTGTTCTACCAATAATATCAATATCGTCGGCATTTGCAAGCAATTGAACAAACTTTTGAAATGTAATACCTCGTGTGTTGGCTTCTAAGTTTTTCACAATTTTTTCAAGTGTGATTTTAAAGAAGTTGCATGACAGCGCATCTCCTTGCCTAAATCCTTTTTCGACATCAAAGGTCTCGATAAGGTCATTACCGACCTTGATGCAGCAGCGAGCTTTCTCCATTGTCATCCTGCGCAAGCGGACGTGTTTGTCAGGGATGCCAAAATGTATAGCTCGTTTTTGTAGATGCAGTCATATGCGGTTTTAAAATCGATAAAAAGGTGGTGAGTATTTGAACTTCTTGGGTTTTCTCTAGACTTACCGGGCCTAAAAGCGCACTGATGGGGTCAAATCAGATCATTTACAAATTGTTTTATACGCTCCCACAATACGGCAGGCAAGAACATGTATGCGATGTTTAGGAGACTGATATCTCTATAGTTGGCGCAACTTAGAGGGTCTCCTTTCTTGTGAACCAGGTAAACTATGTTGAGGTTCTATTCATCAGGCATACATTCATCCGACCAAATCTAGGGAATAAATTGGTGTATGCTCTCTATCAAGTCATCTTCTGCTGCCTTAAATAGTCCGGCGGGTAGGCCGTCCGGTCTGGCATTCCTCACTTCATTTTGGTCGAGTAGACGGAATTCTTGCCTCGCATCGTCAAAATTGAATGGTTCATTCTGCCTGACAGCGGAATTTGTATCGTCTTCAGCGCTTGACAGTCTGCAGAAATTGTTTTTCCATATCCTCAGCACCGGCTCTAACTCTACTACGAAGTTTCCTTGTTCATCTCTACAGGTTTCCATTCGGGTCTTATCTTAATTATTTGACTTTATCACATAATTCTTTTTTTGCAGGCATCATTTAAAATTTTATATTTTTGATGGTGTCTTCCTTTTTAAACCTGCCTTGGTCATAAACACAATAAAGTTCAATTTAAGGATTAGTAACAACCTAACAACTGGTCCGGAATTTCAAGAGTAATAATTCCCTCTTGTGTGAAATGTGTAGAAAATTTTAAGTATATTGGTATTACAATTTATTAAAATCTTAACCATGCAAATTCCTGCTTTGATAACATTTAGTTTATATTAAAGCTTTTAACATCTTTTTGTGAAAGGTCGCTACCTACAAAGCTTTATTTTAGTATACGTAACATGCGTGATTATTCAAGTTTTGTTTTCAGTCCTATCTAATTGAACAAATTTTCGTTAAACTAATTCATTTTGCATGACATTTTAGGTAATATTTCCTCTAATGTTGTTCTTTCTCTGATTGAAATAAACCAAAAACTGTATGAACTTAGAACTTATTTATCTACATATTTCGTATACCGTCGAGTATATTTAAAAACGTTAAATAAACATAAAGTAGCATCGCCCCTTTTTTGCATAAAAAACACAAGCTATTTTCTGTATAAATATAAATTGATTTCTGGATTCATCCATCAGCCCCTTGTATCCACTTCTTAACAAAGGCTTACTCTAAATGCTTCTTGGGCCAAATTTATCCAGTTGTCTGCAGCTATCCTTTTGATGTCATCATTCCATTGGTTAGATGGCCTCCCTCTGTTTATTATGTCTTCACTCGGTCTCCATTCTATTATTCCTTAATCCATCTGTTTTCTTTTATCCGTGCAACGTATCCCGTCCATCTTCACTTTGCTGTTATACGTTCCATTACCTACATCGGTTACTGTAGTTCTCATTTTGATTATTGTAATTGATAATCAATCTCTTTTAGTAATTCCTAAAGTAGATTTTTCCGTTGCTATCAGCGCTATTTGGAATTTATTTATTGACCGTCTTGTGAAGGATAGTGTTTCAGCACAATATCATATTACAGATGGTTCAGATATTTTCCATTCCTGTTTATATCTTTGTTATCTCAGTTCAATCCCTTTACCATCGTAAAGAGTTTAGAGATATTGTATCTGCCTGCCATATTTCTCTTTATATCTTGCATTTTTCTGTTGTTTCGGGTAATTTTACATATATGTATATGGTTTTCTTTTAACGACTTGACAACTTTTTTTTTAAATAAAAGGCAAACCATTTGAGATATTTCAAAAACTTTATTATTGGCTTGAAGTACAATCAAAACATTTATGAATGGAACTCGACTTCGTTCATATGGCCACCGCGGCCACGTTTGCAGCGGCCGGTTCATTGGACCCAATTTTCAACGACTCGGCCACACATTTCGGCCGAAACGGCCGCTATTTCGCGTTCAATGTTCGCTCTAAGCTCTTCCAACATCGTCGGCGTGTTGGCATAAAACAACGACTTAACGTAGCCCCGTAGAAAATAGTCAAGCGGCGTTAAATCGCACGAACTAGGCGGCCAATCGACTGGCCCATGTATCGAGATAGCACGCTCACCATACTTACTCTTTAATAAATCGATTGTAGCGCGTGCTGTGTGGCACCATCCTGTTGAAACCACATGTCGTCCAAGTCCATATCTTCCGATTCGGGCCAAAAATAATCGGTGTTCATGGCGCGATAACGCTGACCATTGGAAGTAACTTGACGAACGTTATCATTGACGAAAGAATATGGCTCAATAACGACGCCGGCATGCAAACCGCACCAAACAGTTATTTTTTGCGGATGAAGTGCTGAATTATGAGGCACATGTGGGTTTTCACCCGACCAATAAGGCATATTTTGCTTATTGACGAACCCATTGAGCCAAAAATGAGCTTCGTCACTGAAGATGATTTTGCGATGAAATTCATCATGTTGGAGCATCTTCTCCAGAGTCCGAACGGAGAACGTAGCTCGTTAGTGTACTTTACCGTGATGAAAATTGAGTTTACTGAATAAATTGACAGTGACAGTTTGATGATTAGTGAAAGAGTGCGTTCACAAATTAAATTCAAAGTTGTCAAGTCCCTATTGGAAAACCTTATATATGATATAAATAAGATAAAAAGAAATTTCGATCAATACCGTGATACTATCTACATTGTTTAGTTTCAAATGGGTCGGTAAAGTTGGCTAATTTAAAAAAAAAAAAACCCTTTTATGCTATATTTCGTACACAGGTAAATTGGTGTTACTAGAAAAAATTAAAAAGTAAGCTTACTCAATGCCGTAACTGTCAAATGTTGGCTTACAAAAGACTGCTGAGTGTGACAATACTACACCACATAAATGAGCAAATTGTGAAGGATCTCACAAATCTACAGATTCCACATGTGGTAGCAGAATTAAATACGTGGAGCTATAAGAAAAGTCCACGAAGCTAAAAAGCTCTTTGCAACCAAAAGCTTTTCATGCATCACGTGTTTCTGCACAACCCGCACCTACACAAGTCTCATTTGCGTCTATGACATATTTTCCTGCACTCTCGTGGCGAAGTAATCAAATCAGCAACAGAGCGAAATTCAGGCTGAATACCAACGAACAAGTACTACTACGCGAGCGGATGCAAAAAGATACATATATCGTGGTGATACCGATATACCTAGCAACCTTCAAAGCAACGTGTATGGCAACACTTAAGACAAGAATTCAATTTAACTGCAGATATAGGGACTGGGGTTGTTTAAGATCTAATTCTTGGGAAAATATTTTGCCTGATTTATGTGTTAACCTACCAGTTTCTGTAATGTTTCCCTCTAGTCCAACCTATTTCCCTTGTAGTTCCCGTGGCCAGCCATCCGTTCTAGACTTCTTCATTATTAATGTTCCTAGCTTAATATCACAGCCAACTGTTGTAAACGTCTTTAGTTCTGATCACACTCCTGTTTTTTGCAAGATTTATTGCACAGCGGTTAAACAAGTCAAGTTTACCTAAGATTTGAAAAAAGTGAACTGGGCACGATTCAGATCTGAGATCAATCATATATTTCGAGATGCAACTGACAACGTAGAAGCTATTTCCAGTAAAGAAAATGTCAATGCTATTTTAAAACAGTTTTCGGAAATCATATTAAATGTTGCTGATAATAGTATTTCAAAATTTTTTTTAAGTTAAGGTAACATGAACCCCCCCCCCCCCCCCGCCCTTATATTTTAGTGCTAATAAAAGTAAGAAACGTTTACGGAAAAAAACTGACAGAGATATCGGAACCCTTTTTACAGACGTGCTGTTTCAAATAAGTTCAAGTTCATTGCCCTAGGAATATCCAGGTTCCCAATGAAAACTGAACCAGAAAGCTGAACTCTTTCTGTTAGCACCTATATTTCGGATGTAGACAAAACAAATGCCCTTGCACTGAACTCTGCGAAAAACAACAACATTTCCAGATTTTTTGGTGATGCTGATACAGATAATATTGTGAACACCACAGTTCAAGAGTATTTCTTAAATAGAAGCGCACAAATATCTTCTGTAAATTTCGCATCAGAGAAAGGTATTCAATTTATATTCAATGATTTGAAAACAAGAAAAGCATACTGCATTCTTAATATCTATATAAAGCAGTTGCTCGAATCTGGAATAAAATATTTAACTTTCCTCATATATCACATGCCTGCCTGAAGATATGGTATTTTCCAGAGGCTTGGAAATTAGCCAAAATTGTCCCGGTGCGTAAAGCTGGTTAGCGACCTGAAAGTGTAGAAAGTTATATGCCAATAAGTTTTCTTTGTAGTCTAAGCAAAACATTAGAAAAATTTATTAAGGAAAAAATTTATTATAAAGAACAATTTGCCTTCTGACAACATCATAACACTTCACATCAAGTAGTTAGAATTTGCAACTTTGTGAAAGCAAATAGCTCCGCAGGTAAATCTGCTTGATAGCTTTTACTAGATATCGAAAAAGCATTTTATACTGTCTGAGACGATAGTCTTATTTACAATATGATACAATTTAATTTTCCTTCCTATATTTGTAAGTTAGTTCAAAGTTTCTTATCTAGTCGTCGTATTAAGGTCCATGTGGTATCTCAAACTTAATAACTTGATTCTGGTGTTCCTTAAGGTTCTGTGTTAGGCCCAAGTTTGTATAATATCTACACGTCCGATTTTCCTGTTTTGCACGATCGCCATGTAGCTATTTTTACTGATGATACTGCAGTATTTTCGTCGCATAAGTTTGCTTTTAATATTGAAAGCGTTTTTAATAATGCGATGGAAGTATTAAAAAAGCATTACACAGAATTGAAAATTAAATAGAATGAAGCGAAAATGCAAGCTATCTTTTTTACTAGAAAAAGGAAACATTGCTTTCTGCCTTCTAACCGGGTACAAATTAATGGAGTAAATGTCCCTTGAGATCCCCATGTTAGATATCTAGGTACCCAGCTAGATTAAAAGTTGTCATTTAACGAACACATAACTAACACGGTCAAAAAAGTAGGGGTGGTTATAAAAATGTTATACCCATTTATCAATAGAAAACAGCGCTCTCAACAGAAAACAAGATCATTATTTCCAAAGTTATTTTTTAGGCTATTCTTGTGTATGGATGCCCAGTTTGGGGAGATTGCGCAAAATGCCACATAAAAAACTGCAGACATTTCAAAATAAAGTCCTAAAAATGCCATAATTCAACATTAGACTTACACAACACAGCGGATGTTGAACTGATTTGTGAAAGAATCGCAAAAATTAAGTCAAAATTTGTAATAAGATTTAGTTAAATGCGACTCTATTTGTTTATATCGGATTTGTTTTTTAATTGGTTATAATTGGTTACAATTTTGTTAATTTATTCATATATTTATTTATTCATTTAATTATTTATTTATTTCTATATACTTATTTATACTTATTTATTTATTTATTTATAGATTATTTATTTATTTATTTACTTGCTTACTTATTTATATTTTTTTTCTTTTTCTTATGGAAGTTTTTTGTCATATTTTCTTTCTTATCATTCTTTTTTGCTAATTAATTCCTGCATTCAAATATTTCAACATCTATTTCAGTGACAATATACTTTGTATTATCAAATCCCTATATTATTAAATGTGCGGTAACAAACCTGATGTAAAAAATTTTGTACAAAATAGAAATGAAATCTACCATAATCTAATCTTTACTTTTACAGCCGCATTAAAAATATGTTGTAAAATTTTGATATATCAAAATTCTGCATTGTTTTATAGTAATATGTTATTATTATTACAAAAAGTTCTACAGTGTCGAAAGCTTTTTTAAAGTCAATAAAATTTAACACAAGGGAATATATTCAACCGATTTTTCTATGAGAGTCTTTATTTTTTGTAGGTGGGCATTTGTGACATACCCTCGTCTCAAACCAGCCTGCTCTTGTGTCTGGTAGTCCAATTTTTGTTTCAAATGCTTCGTTAATATTTTTGTAAATAGTTTGTATTGGTATGGGTAGTTATGGCCCAGGTCCACTTTGGACTGTAGCGCTGTAGCTCTTGGTTTGTCGAGACTTGTAATCGCATAGGCTCTTTTCTAAACACAGGTTTTTCAATCTAGCTTTTTTTTGAATATTTCACCGCCAACTTTTAATGCCTCTATTATTAGAGAGAGTTTCTAATTTCGTCAATAATAATAATTGGCATTTTTTCGGAGACAACTTTTAAAAGGTCATGTCTTCGGCATGATGTTGTGGTCGGCTATTCCTTATAATCCATTTGTGCTATTTGGATCATTTTTTCTTTGTCTGTAGTTTCTACCCCTGTCTCGTTTTTAAGTTTAAATATTGTACTTCTCCCCTTAGCTTATGTTCTTCTCATTACTTTCATGCTTCGGTTTGCTTCAATTGTTTGTTGAATTTTTTCGGATTTGTGTCTTCTTAGATCCTTACGTATTTCTTTAGAAATTGTTTTGTTAATTCTGCGTATCTCGCCTGTATTGTTATAAATTTGCCTGACTTACCTACTTTGATTCTTGAGCTGACGTGCTTGCCACTGTGATAGTGTTGTTGAGAGCTTTCATATCGGTTCTCTTTTGTAAAATAATTAGCTGACAATTTTGCATTTTCAACTTCGACCAAGTTTTCTGGGCGCGACCATTTTGTTTCGTTGACTTTTAGGATCTCTTTTTACTGACTTTTTACGACAATGTTCTTACTCTCAACTTTGGTAAAAACTTTCAGCTGGTTGAGAAAGTAGCTGACTAGGCAAAACATTTGTCTATCAGTAAGGTCAAGCTGTTTACATAGCAGATACCTAACAGATTCGATTTTTCTTCAACCGTGCAACTACTATAGTAGTCGTTAGATAAGGTCCAAGTACCAATGGCATAATGCACATGTATATATATGTATAGCGCAAAAGTGTGTATCATATAATGTTCATATTTTGATCAAGTAGTTCCAATACGAATACATTGTTAAGTGTATGGACTAATTAAACTTTTAATTTCACTTAAAAAACACTCCATCTTAATAAGAATTATATGAAATATAAGTATGAATTATTAACACGAAAATAGAAATACGATTATGCCTTGGATAATCGAGTAATACCACCCAATATACATACCGGAATGGGCTCAAATTTTTAACATTCTTTATAGTATTTGTTAAGCTCTCTGACAAAAGCTAAAAAACAATGAAATTAATTAAAATCCTTACAACTTAACACGTTTAATTTCTTTAGAATCTTCTGCGTCTTAACAAAAATTTAAGTAATACTCTGGAGTATTAACAATTTTTGCCCATCATGGTGAAAATCTCACAAAGATCTCTTTACTTATAGCATAGCAACTTTGAATGAGATATTTTGTCAAACACAGAAGTCAGCATCTCCTACAATCGTTTAAACTTTTCCAGGAATCGAAATAACACACTGTTGTCGAAAAAACCATCCATTAAAAACAACGATATAATGTGGTTTATGGCTGGTGGAATCATTAATCCATATTTCTTTTAAAATGAGGCAAATCAGAATGTTTGCCATGTTACCGGACTATGTGCTTCCTGAAATTAAAACACCTGGTCTCGGTGAGCTATGGTTTCCACAAGACGGCACTATGAGCCATACAGCGCGTGAAACAATAGACTTGTTGAGATATCATTTTGGTGAGCACTTAATTTCACGATTGGCTACAGTAAATTGGCCGTTTAGATCGTGCGATATCACACCTTTGGACTGTTTTCTCTGGGGATATGTAAAGTTTGAGGTCTTCAGGAATAAGCCAGCTACGATTGACGCCTTAGAAGTCAACATTACTCGGGTTATCCGCAAGATACCAGTCGCTATAAATTGGACCTTCCGAATGGACCACCTCAGACGTAGTCGTTTTTTTTACATGATATCATTTTCAAGAAGTAAATGCCGTGAGTTGTTCTTTTCAACGATAATAAAAGTTGCAAGTTCACTTTCAAATTGATGTGTTTTATTTTACATTATAAATAAAACCTTACCATGAAATACCCTACACTTGCGGTCATAAAAACCGCATCACCTAATGAGTTCTCAAAAAATGCCTAATTACATCAGATCGTAAGAGTTTTTCTCATACTAATGAAGGGTATTCCCCATAGCGAAGTTCGGCCTCGTATTCAGTGCAAAAAATCAGTTTGAATTGAGTTGTGACGGTGACAAGAAAAAAAAAGTGAAATGTCTGGTAAATATCAACTGACTCGGGACGAAAAAGTTCAAATATTGACTTTAGTCGAAAAAGGACTTGGCTATCGTGAGATTGCGGTTAGGATAGGATGCTGTCATTCAACTATCGTACGACTGATGAAGAAAAATTTGGATACACTGGAAAGGAAAAAAAGGCTCGGGACGAAAACGTAAAACAACCCAGAAGTCGGACAATGTATTACAACGAATTAGCATGAAAGATCGCTTTAAAAGTGCTGTCCGTATAAGAGCAGATCTGAGTGAATTTCATCAAGATGATCTAAGCGCCGAAACCATACGCCGACGGCTACGGGAGATAGGTTTATATGGAAGACGACCAGCGGAAAAAGCTCTCCTAACAACAAAAATGAAAAAAAGATCGCTTGACGTGGGAAAAAAAAGTACGAAGATTGGACGCAGAATAATTGGCGATGTGTGATATGGTCCGATGAAAGTAAATTTAATTTGTTGTGTGCCGACAATTTGCCATACGTAGGACGGTCAGCAGGTGAAAGGTTCAAGGTCGAGTGCATAGTCAAAACAGTGAAGTTTCCTCAAAGCCAGATGGTTTGGGGATGTTTTCTTTTTACGTTTTGGGCCCTTTAAACTTTGTTAATGGAATTATGAACGCTCAAAAGTATGGAGAAGTAGTAAAGGAGTTTTTGGTACCAGCAATTGAACAGCATCATTCGTATACTGACAAGTGCATTTTTTAAGATGATTCTGCACCTTGCCACCGCGCCAAATCCGTAGTAAAGTGTTATAGATCAACTTCTGGATGTCTACTTTATAAATAATAAACAGACAAGTAACTAGAGTCTTTCAACAATTTTTAGCTGAAGACAACGTTTGATGACCTCGGAATTACCAGACTAGACTGGCCAGCTAATTCGCCCGATTTAAACCCAATCGAACTCTTGTGGCATGTAATGAAACGTAAGGTGGCTGAACATAAGCCAGAGAGTAAAAAAAGCTAAATGAAGTTCTGCAACATGTATGGAATACTGAAATTTCAATGGATACTACTGAACTTCTAGTAAACTCGATGCCTTCTAGAATAAAAGCGGTTATAACCGCCAAAGGAGGAGCAACTCGGTATTGATAATTTTTTGGTAAAAATGGCATAACTAAACATCTTATATACACATACATAAAAAATGTATCGTTTGATTTTGTTAACCAATGACTGTATTAAAATATTTTAAAAAAATAAGAAAATTAACTGGTTTTTCTTTCTTTGTTAATATCTTTTTTCAAACATTCAATAAACAGATGGAAATTAGATAGAAATATTGTACTTATAAATTTTATTTCATTATAAAAATTATTATCGTAGTTATGAACAATTTTCCAATCATTTTGATATGGTGCGGTTTTTATGACCGTAAGTGTATATTTATTAATTTCAAACAAAATATTTTGATGATTGATTTCTAAGCCTCATGTTTTTTTAGTTATTCGAGTACGCATAGAAAAAAATTAAAGAGACATATCTATACATATAATACACTCGTATTTCCTTTCTACTTCGTGTTTACATTGTATGAAGTCTGTAAGTCTGAGAAGCACTGATGTAAAACACTCAGTCATTTCACTTCGTAAATATCTTATAGATTCATGTTTGAGTATCCGGTTTTCTTAAGCATTTTGAGTCAAAATGTCATGATATTTACTACAATACAGTTCTTACCATTAATTTATACACCACTTTCCAACTTATACACTTTTTTAAACACCCAAGCAAATATTGCCAGAAGTCAACTTAAATGATTTAAAAGTGTGTGGTGCATTTAAGTATATGTACCAATATAAGACTTTCATTACGGTCACACTAGGTATAACAAAGAATAAAAATCAATAATCCTGAAATGTAAATTAAGAAAATTGTAAAAGTTGATTACAAAAACATATTGCAAGAGGAAAATTAAAGAAAAATTTGTCTCGATGATTGTCTTTATGACATATTAGAAAATAGTAATTATATGAACGTCACTTAGTTTATATCTTCAAATAAAAAAAAATTAACTTCACAATTAAAAAGTTAGATCTAGAAACAGAACTGAATATATAAATTGATTTAAGTACACAAATTAGTTCCGAAGATACATGTGAAAGTATTCATATATTTATATACGCGAAACATGTATTGATTAGTCCATAGATATTCATTGCTACACAAGTAGTACTAAACCATTGATTTAATGTTTGCATATTGAACAAATCTGTATTAACATAAAACATATAGTAATTCAAAAAGAAAAAGTGCTAACTAAATATTACTTATGTACTATAGTAATATTGTAATTCAATGTAGTTCATAGAGTTGCAAGCAGGAAGTTAGAGAAAAATAAGCAGAATAAACTGTACAGTACAAAAACTTAAAGCAAAAAATGTATGCTAATAAACTTTGTGTAGAGCCTTGGAATTATTTGTTTAATAATACGTCCTAGTTAGTTTTACTTACCCATATTAAGTTAATTTTCTCTGGCAATATGTATGTAATAAACCGAATAATAGTACATGTAATTATTAAGAAATTATTAAAATAAAAGTACCGATATAAATTGAAAAAAGGCGAACTTAGTATGGTCGCGATCAATATTCATTCCAGGAACGAAATTCGATTATGAAATACATTAAACTAGAAACTCCTATTCTATTCCCTATTAAGGAGCTTTTTGTAATAATAACATAAACATTAACAGTTCAAGTTTTAACTTTACGAACCGAGTAATTTGAAAAGGAGTTTTATTAATTTTCTTGTTTCCAAATGTACACAAACTTATAATTGGTTCTTCAAATCCGGTATTTTTTGTTTTTCTTTTTTATTTGTTCAACATAGACATTTCAATTATATTAAATTTATTTTGAATGAACCGTCGCGATTTTTCAGAACAATCAAACTTGAAATACTGTCACTACAAAAGCTTTGATATAATAATAATAAAAAAAAAAAAAAAAAAAAAAAAAAATGGAAGTCATGGTATAACACGGACTGTTGTTGTTAGCCTTAGTAATTTCCCACATTGAAAAAGTTTCATTAGAAGAGGGTTAAAGCTTTTCACCACTCATCATTGAAAATATGTGTATTTGGATATTTTCAAGATTTCTATTTCATTGTGTGAATTTTCCAGCCCGGGCTGAGCTTTGGGATATTCATTAAAGTCAGAAAAGAAAATTATTTAGTTACTACGCCGAAGCAGATTTCTATTACGACTCAATTTTCCCCTGAAACTTTGATGCAACATAAAAAAAAAACTTTATCTATACAATTTTGGTTTGACCAATATCCACTTATACTTGTATTTACTCAAGATATAGTGGATGAGTGAGCAATTTTAGGCAAATGTTAATAAAAAAAACATGTATGCACATAAGAAACTAGTTCTATTTATACGAGTGGGATAATGATTTGGGCATTTCATGTCGAAAAGTATGACACCCTGGCCGTCTTATGCAATAAACTAGCATTCACACAAACGGGGACTTTTGTATGATGCATTCAATACGATATTGTTGATATCTTGAGAGGCTGAAATCGTTTGTCCTATACCAATATTGAAGTCAGATCAAGATCAAATTGGGAAAGAGTATTTATTATATCCCTAAGGAGAACCTTAATGCTTCGTCGTTCCATGGAAAAGTCCAAAATGCAAAGATTTTTGTAAATATAAAGTTCAAGAATAAAAAGTTTTTGAATTTCGTTGATTTATGAATCTTCAACATAAGCGACTGATGTCAAACTCTGTGAAGTTCCTCCAAAATACAAAGTGCAACAATCTCATTTTCCATACAATAACATAATGCGACTTTGATACATGTTGCACTTAAATACAAATTGACTATACAAGTATTCTTGCTTCAAAATATTTCATAACAAAATGGTTCATCAACGTTTTCATAACTTAAAGAGCTGTTAATGGTATTTTGTTAAATTTAAAAGATACCACCTTGATCATTTTGTTAAGTTGGTACTTCTGTTGACATCTTGACTTTTGCAAAAATTACGTAGCCAAGAGTAAATCTATCTCTGTGTGTGTTGGCGATCTTAAATTTGCAACAACGAACTTGTATTAAATTTTACGTAATAAACGGATTTAATGGTGTGCGAACGTTGGAAATGTTGGAAAGGTGTTTCGGCAACGATTCTCTAAAGAAAATGGTCATTTACCAGTGACACGAGCGGTTCAAAAGTGGTCGTGAGTCAATCGAAGATTGATTGCAGTGGAAATGGGTTTCCGTCGTGTAGCAGCAAAGTTGGCGCCAAAAGACCTCAATTTCATGCAAAAAAGAGACCGTGTTGACGTCGCAAAAGAGATGATATGCGAGGCTGAATCTGATCCCACATTCATCAAAAAGATCATTACTGGCGACGAGACGTGGGTTTATGAGAACGACACGCAATCCAGACCTCAGGCAAGTGAATGGAGTTCACCAAATGAGCCTAAACCAAAAAAACCACATCGTTTTCAGTCAAAAAAGAAGGCAATGCTCACGGTTATCATGGATTACAACGGTGTAGTGTATCATGAATTTTTGCCAGAAGGCCAGACAGTAAACAAAGAGTATAATTTGGGCGTTATATATATATTATGTTTACGTGAAGCAATTCACCGAAAGAGACCAGAATTGTGGGCAGAAACCTCGTGTTTCAGCAGCTGAGAGGAAGTAATGGAAAAATACCGAAAACAAAATATAAAAAAATGTTTCGAGGATTGGGTCAAGTGCTGGCATAAGTGAGTTACAGTTGATGGGGATTATTTTAAAGGTGACAATATAGAGTTAGATGAATAAACTTGTATTTTTAATTTTCTGAATAAATTCCGGGAATGATGTAAAATGTAAGAAAATTTTTTTATCAAATAATACAATTCGTAATGATATGCTTCGCATGGCTATATACAAAGAAAGTAATTTTATGGTACTGATGAGATGCTCAGGTTGCTCAGGCTAAATTGGTGTTATTATATGGGTAAGGATCTCCAGTGCTACTTTTGGGCCTTTGATTTAAGTTGAAAGTCTTCACCAACACTAACGAAGTCTTTGTCAATCGAGTCTTCAATGAAAACGATAAATTGGTTTTTCAATAATAACCAACAATGAAAATAAAAATAAACGAGAATTTCTTTTTCTTAAATTGAAAGAAATGATCTCTAACATTTTATAATATATGTTTCTAATAAAATTTTGTGTTGCTTCTATTAATATAATGCTAGTTGTTTTATAATAATCAGTCTACAGTATTTGAAACTCTTAAGTTTACTTCGGGTATTCGTCGGTTACTCGACTGAAACACCTGGTAAAAAGGACTTTTCTGTCCTTACGGAGTCACACTTCCACATCAAGTAGCCTACGAGTAATACGCTACACATTCAGAAATTGACATTAATATGTCTTGCGAAAATTTCGATACTTTTTCCAAAGCTTTTGATCAAAAGCTTCTTTTTTGTCATTGTTTTCAACATTTCTAAATAGTTTCCTGTATTTGGTTCTTTTATTTCAAAGATTCTACTAATCTCTAGATTTCTAGGTTCACTAAGTAAATTAGTTGGTTCAGTGATTTGTGTATGTAAAATTTCTACTTGAATAAATAATATTAGCTCTAGATAATAATCTGTTCTGCAATTATTTTTAGTTATAACTGAACTATTTTGTGATTAATTTTACATAATATTTCCTCAAATTAATCCGATTAATATCGGCTTCATTCATATTGGTTTTACTGAGCTCGGTTTTAATTTTGTTAATTATTATATTTCCATTGTAACTTTACTCTTCTTTACATTTTCTAACACCTGCCTATAAAATTGATTCAAAACCTTGCATTTTCTTTCATACCATTTTTTATACGTTGTTCATTTTAAGAGACGCTGTGAATCGCATTAGGCATCTTCATTGTCCATGGCTCCAAAAACAACTTTAAGACCTAAACTAATAATGGTAGCTGATGCACGTATCTGCTGCTTTGGTTTTCTAACTATCTCTGAAATAATAGTTATATAGAATTTCAATTGTACCTCCGATGTTCGCTTGTGAGTTTCATACAATTCTTTCAAATATGATAAAAAATGATAATCGAGTCACACTGGCGAAAGCCTTTTTCAACATCGAAGGCTTGGTTAAGTCGTAACCGAACTTGACGGGACTACGAGAGTTCTTCGTCGTCATTCATTCATATGCCAAAACTAGACATAGCTTTATATGTTATATAAGTTTAATTATTTACCAGAAGAAATTTTGATGTCGGAACGAATTTAAATTCAGTTTTTCACGTCATTCCAATTTTGTGCACTAGAATCAGGGTTTCGTCTGGAAGCTTAGGATTGGTTCTCGTTAACTCTTCCCCTCTTAAGTGCGTGCCTCCTCGTGCCGTTATTTTAGGGCAATTGTATTTCATTCTCGCGAGCATTGTGGTATGCTCTGTTATGGATTTTAAGTATATGTTCTTCTTATTCAATTTGGCCTGTAAAATCGGTAACTTTTGTTTGTGTGAAACGAATTTTGTAATTTTCAAAATAAAGTGGATATACCGTATGTTTTGGATTCCCATAGTTTCTTCCATAGTCATTAATCTGTTTATTATTGTAGGAATCAGATATTTTTTAAAAATTTAAATAAGATTTTCTTATAAATTTGCGCAAAGGTATGCCTACGAAAGCTTGTAAAGGGATATTGAAGTTGGTGTCTTCTTTTCTATTGCGGAGATAAGTTTATGCAATGAACTCTCATCGCTATGTGGATTTGGGAATCGAGGGATGGTCTGGAAAGGACATTGGCAACAGCATTAGCCTTACCTGACTTATATTTTAACTCGTAGTTGTATTCTTCCAATGCTGCTTTCCAGCGTTTTTTTTTTAAGTTATGGTTTTTGTTGGTAAGAGCGTATGTAAGGGGTTGATGATCTGTTAATATTTTAACTTTTGCTGATCCGTACAGGTAGTTTCTAAACGCTTTTAAGCCCCTTATTATAGCCAGCATTTCTTTTTCATTTGCAGCATAGGAAATAAACGTTATAAGCTTTGCAGCTTCTAAAGTTTTAAAGATTGTTTGGATATATTTTATATGTGTCTCTTCGTTTTTGTTGAATATAATGACACATCTATATAGACGAAGCATATTGTCTCTATTTGGTCCCTCAGTATATCATCGAGCGCTCTCTCAAAAAGGGAAGGGACATTTTTCAGCCCAAATGGCAAGCGGTTGAATTTATATTTCTCGTTATTTACCGAATAGGCTGTTTTTTCGATGTCCCTTTCTCTTAGCGGAATCTGATAGAATCCATGCTCGTGTTCAATAACAGTGAATACGTTGTTTTGCCCAAGCTGCGAAAACACTTCGTTAATTTCTGGAATGGGGTACCGGTGAGCAATTTTAATTAATGATATTCGATCACGAATCAACATTTTTTTCGCCACACCGATTTTTATATACCATCAATAATAAGTTGGTGGACTTGAATTTCAACTTCATTTTTGAGGGGCATTGGGTATGGATAGGATTTTGTGTAAACGGGTGAATCTGATGAAGTTCGAATCTCACCTTTTACGACGGTCGTGTACGTCATCGAACAATTTCAAGTACCTACTTACAAGTGCCTTAATCAAGTTTTTCTTTGTTGTATTGTCATGTGTTCTGTTTTTAAGGATACGTTATTTACCGCCTGTGCAGCGAATTGTTTAATAAGTATTTTAATATTATTTCTGATAGTCATGTAGCTATATCGTGCTTATATTACGGCTGATAATTCTTTTAAGCTATCGTTACCGAAGATCCCGTGAAACAATTTTAAGTGTGGCATAAGGAAGAATTTAAACTTGAAGTCATTTAGGTCAAATAGATTGACAAAAGTGTGGTTGGTAATTTTTATATTGTATTTCCATTGGAGGAAATAATAGAACTGTACATCATTAAGAAGAGATTGTTTTACTATGGATGGCTGAATATAGTTCTTGTTAGATCCAGTATCGATAAGGATTTTTAGGACTTCGATTGTACTGTTGGCTGTCTATGTTAAGGACAGCATAGTACTGTTCTAGCTCTTGCTTGTCTTGAACTGTATGGCTATCTTGAGTTGGGGTCTTTTTGGGATGAAGCGTTAAAGTGAATGTTTCTTTGTAATTTACTTGAATAGTTAGGTTGTTGTGGCAGAGTATTAGGTCTCCACTGTGCGGTTGACCAATTCGTTTGTTGCTATTGTGGTCTGTTGGCGTAGTTTACGTTTGCAGTTCCAATGGTCAATGTTTCCATTTACTTCATTCCACGTTGCGGTCTTGGGGATAGTTGTCTGTTGTTATTTCCTAGTACTTGATTGTGAATTCGGTGTTTATTGTTAAAATGCTGCTGTCTAGGTCTTTTGTTGAATGGGACTAGGACTGGTCTTTGATTATTACTTATACCTTATTGAGGAAAATATGCAAGCTGTGGAAAAAACGAAATTTGATGGTTTGCTGGATAATTTTGATTCGGCCCTCGTGGAGGAAGTGCTAGAGGATTTGCATGAGGCAATATCCTGAATGTACCTTGGTGACTTATAGCATAGTTAGATCTAAAAATTTGGTTTTCTAATATTAGGCGCAGGTAGATGGCCTGGGGAAGATCAACAATTTCAAGAATCCCGAGGATTCTAGCTAAATCTCCTTTGTGACCTCTTACGAAGGTGTCCAAGGTTTTATCTCTATAGGTTTTCGTGAGCAGAGAAAGTGCTTCCGGAGCAACATCGAATAAGCTTTTTTAGAATAAGCGATAAATGAGAGTACACGGCTTGTTAAAAACTTTGTACTATATCGTTGCCTTTCACCTGGCAACTGGTTTTCCAGTTTTCCAGTGTCGCGTTTATCTGCGTAGTGCATGGTCAGACAACGCAAGATACACTCCTAGTCGAGGGGGGTATTATAGGATTCTTATGCGATGTCCGCATTTCCTATAATTTTATTCCTAATAACATTTTTGTTAGAGTGCCGTAATATTTGGGTGTATCTTTTATAAGTTTATGAAGACGAATGATTCGGTCCACGCTATTTCAAGAGCTGAACTCTCCTGGCTGGGACCTTGTCCAGGTCTCCTAAATTAGCTCAATGTTGACGATCAATGGTTTGATGAGCCCCACGAATTCTATCTGAGTTTGGATTTATAATGGCTTGAATAATATCCCTTCCTTCGTTATTTAGAACTTGGTTAACTAAAGATACTACTAGGTTTTGTTAGTCTCGATGAGTTTGGGGTGGATTTAAATTTTATGGTATAGGTAGTGGGTTTGGCTGATTAAGGACCGAGGGCCTGATTAAATTGTTAAAAATTTTATATACTGCACTGGCCTTGGCAATAAGTGCAAGCTGGTAAACACAACAACCCTACTCTACTACAGCCACATTTAACACTACAACCTTTTTGCAATTGCAAAAAATAGTGATTAGGAGTTTTTTCGAAGCAGATGGAAGTATAATTTGAATCGGTTCCAAAGTATTCACCCCTATCAAAAGGCCCGACGTAACACTTTCGTACTACGAGTTGCAAAAAATGGTATCATGACCTTCCGTCGTAGAAAAAAATTGCTACGAAATTCGGAGTTCGTGAAAAGTGGTATCACCAGCCCCGAACGAATCGAAAACTTGCTTATTTTATTTAGGAACAGTTATCTTCATCTGAGACAACGTTTGTGCTTTTATTACGATATATTAAAAATAAAGAATAATAACAAAGAAAATATGTAAGTTTTGATTGGTTTGCTTTTACAGTGCTGTTAAAATATATTAATGATCAAATTTTTAAAGGACAACTACAAACAAAGTTTAATACTAATGTCTTTTTGAAATGCTTTAAAACAAACCTGAAATTGCTCAAGGATTTTCAAAATTACCGAAAGAGGAAGCGAATGCTTTTTGGGAAAAACTCCACCATCTAAAGATGTCAGCAGTTGGAGAAAAGTATATTTTGTAGTTTTTTCAAGAAATTCATATTTGTGGAATTGATTTACATTTGTAGGTTTGGTTGGATTGGAAATCTTATATCAAAAGAAAATTGGTGGAAAACAAAAGAGAATCCAAGGCCACAATGCATTCATTCTCGAACCTTGAAGAAGGTGTTTTAACGTTGACTGGTCTTCAAACATCTACCGGAGAAATAAAAGCCACATTTTCATTTGGGATATCAAATCCATCGGTAGATGGATTTTTGGATGTTTCGATGTCATCAGATGTTATTGACTCCCACAAAAGCAATACAACCTAATGATACAATTTGTCTTTTAAAGGAACAGATTAACATGCAACAAGAGTTTTACCGTAAAACTCAGCAATATTATGAAAATCAAGAAAAAGGTTTTGAGGGGCATGCAAATAGTTTAGCTTCCCGTTTCTTACATTCATCCATTTGTAGCTTTATCCAAACAGGACATAATCTTATTTCCAAAATATTTAAAACAGCCTTCAAACTTGTGGAGAAAGTAGGTTGAGCCATTTTAATTTCGAAATCCTTGTCGATGCCGTATTGATATCCACCCTCGGCAATGAATCTTAAAACGGCTGCTAACTTAGAGGTTGGTTTAATTGACAAAGAATACACACAGGATCCTAGATCGTACTCCAGCTCATTCAAAACATATTTAAATGCTGCCTTATTCAGCAGAAAGTTCTTTATGAATCTGCAAATCATCATATCTGGCAATTTGAAAACAAAACAAAAATAATAACACTTTGTCATTAAGTTTGAATGTATTAAATGACTCTCTTAATAGTCTCCTTTGCTATCTTAAATACCGATTTCGTGCTATACTTTCTTCATTTAGTTGAAACACTGCTATAGCTATTGAGAAATTGCAGTGAAAACTGAAAATCATTTTTCTTTTCACATTTGACATAAAACAGCTGATTTTGAAACTCCGAAAAAAGGATTAGTGTGCGGCAATACTATTTTGGTTCCGTTAGAGGCTCGTGATACAGATATTTTCGTGTTCGTATCGTGATTATCTGTTAATTTAAAACCCCAGTCTTCGGGGTTCAGATTCATAGCTATGTCTGAACTTGATAGTATACTCGATACAAGTGTTGATAAGCAGAAGCCAAAGTTGGAAGAAAATAAGATAGTTGTATTTATTTTTCGTTCCGTATTTTTTTTTACAAAAGTTAAATTTCTATACTTATTGGCGATACAATTTTTTTTTTTGAAGCTCAATAAACAGCAAGGAGAAACCGAATTATTTTTCTGATTATCGTGTGAGGAAAAGAGTCAATCTCTTCAAATATCTTAGCGCAATCTATTAAGTCCTTTTTTTAAATAATTTCGATATTGATGTTTTACCTCTTCTGAATATTGCTGATGTAGTTTCGCAGCCGGTTATCGCATGTAAAAATAAAATATGGTTTTGGCATTTTGCGTAAGCAGATAAAGTTCAACCACAACAGTTGTATTTGTTACATTGAATTGTTTAATTGCTGTTTCAATAATGGGGATATCATAGTCATTTTGAGCTTGTTTAACTGCAATATTTTCAGTGGTCAGTTTTTCACTTAACATTTAAATGAAACGAGATTTATTATGAATGTTAGCGAGAAATTTTTGTTGGTTTGCTGGAACTGTCATAAATTGATCAAAGATATTATCGGAACATGAAGATTTTTTCGTAGTCCGATGCAGTTGCTCGAGTCACTATAGGCATCAAATACTATAGTTACTGCATGACCATAGTGTCTGCGTAGATACTGAACTTAACAGATATCCTCCATCGATAATGTAAGTAGCGTTTGCAGTATCAACTTGAGCATTGACTGATTGAAAGCAATAGTTAATGGCTGACTTTGGTGTTTTGCGCATTACAAGTGCATCGAAGGGTGATAACGGGTAAGGGGCTAATTCGAACTCGAAAATTTTTTTAATTACATCTTCGATATCAATATAAAAATCAATAATCATGATGCAGTAAATACAGTATTTTCCTATAACAGATCGTGAAGTAGGGGAAACCACGTTAGAAAAACGCGGCAAGTACACTACCTCACAGGTGGTATGGGAATGTGTGGATGTTATGTAGAATGTAACTCTCTTAACTTTTAGAATAGTGATATGTTAGGAATGGTGATTCTTAAACAAAAAAAAGTGTTAGGACTATTTTTGTAGATAAATTTATGGTCTACAATTTTTGCTATATTTTTGATAAAACTTATCCTTTTCGAAAAAAATTCTAAAACCAATAATGTTGACGTTTGACTTTGAATAAATTTTAAGCACACATCAGATCTATGGGGACTTTTGCACTTTATTTCTACTTGTGTATCCAAAATTTAGCTCTTTTTTGTTATTTAATCACTATTTTTGTGTTTATTTTGACCGGACTTTCTTTTTTCTATTTTATTTTAAAAATTAAAAATATTTCTTATGGTATTATTAGGAAGAATATCATGGTGGTGTTTGATTTTCTGCTTTGTAAAGCTTCATACAGATCAACCTTGTCCTCTTTACTGTTTTGTAATTGAGGGGCCCTTTTAAGATTTTTCTCCAACGATTTTTTGTCACAAATTCGTACCACTTGAGGACTATATCACTATTTATAGGTAATAAAGGAGAAATCGTTCACTATTTTATGGTACAACTTGGGAACCTTTTCGTAATTGTTCAATAATTGTCCTTGTTTAAAACAATTGGCACATTTTTTTATTCTCGCGAAACTGTCCCCTTTTTTTTCGCGATGACTACTAGTCCCGGATTTTTCGCACGTAGTACAGCTTGGGGACTTATTTTATTATGTGATTAAATTATTTTTTGCTCACTACATAAGGGCGTAGTTTCAAATAATTAAATTATAATATTTATTGTTATGTAATTTAATTCGTGCGGTTTTTTTTCTCAAAATTAGAACGTTTATTTAAGAAAAACATGTACAATAGTATTATTCAAAGTATTGCGCATCTGAAGCTACGACTTTTTCCTATCTTACTGGCAATTTTTGAATCCCATCCCAAAAGAACTGCGCCGGCTTGGCAGCCAAGAATGAATCAAGCCAATTTTTGATATACTGCTCGGATGTGAACCGTACTTCAGTGAGGGCGTTCTGCATCGACCGGAACAAATGGTAGTCAGAAGGGGAAGGTCTGGGCTATAAAGCGGGTGGGGTATGACTTCCCATCCACTGTTTTTCAAATAGTTCTTAACCGGAATAGAAACATGGGGCCGAGCGTTGTCATGATGGAAAATTATTGCCTCGTGTCTGGTCGCATATTTCGGGCGTTTTTCGGCTACTGCTCTCTTCAAACCTCATTAATTGTGTTCGGTAGCGTTGTCTTTTGATGCACCCGGTTTTAGCAGCTTATAATAAAGCTTACAATACATCCCACCAAATACAGAGCATTACCTTTGCGCCATGGATATTCGGCTTTGTCGTTGATTTGGCTAGTTGGCTGGGTTTCACATATGATTTTTTACACTTGGGGTTATCGTAATGGATACATTTTTCATCACCAATAACAATCCGATGCAAAAATGACTTCCTTTTGTGGCATTCCAGCAGCATTTCGGACAAGCAAAACCGCCTTTCGACGTCTCTCGGCTTGAGTTCATGTGGAACCCAATTTCCTTGCTTTTGAATATATCTAGCTGCTCTTAAACGTTTTGAAATGGCTACTTGGGTGACACTCAAAGATTCTGCGAGCTCTTCTTGTGTTTGGCAACAATCTTCATAGAGTAATGCTTAAAGTTCATCATCTTCTTCTTCAGGACGTTCATCGTCTTCGAAGCCAAAATCACCACTTTTAAATCGTGCAAACCACTTTTGGCACGTTTGCTCAGCTAGCGCATGTTCACCATAAACTTCTAACAAAATACGATAACTTTCGGGAGCAGTTTTCAGTAATGAAGAAGAACTCCCCGCAAAAACACTTTTTCAGGCACAAAGTTCGACATATTTGAGTGAAAAAAAATGATTGTTGTTTACGCTACAAATGAATGACATATACTGAAATGACGTACAATGATAGTAGCTTTCCAACGCATGTTCCAATGGAACTGCGGCTAGTTGTCGTTAACTTATATATATGCTATGTAGCTCGTTCTCATAAATCCTGACATACGCGATCTTGAAATCAATGAAAAAATTATAGGTTGGACCCTTTGAGTTTACCACAAGATCTATCCAAGAGTTAAAATTTGGTCAATTATGGACTTTTCTGGTCTGAAAGTATACTGATAAAAACCAATTATGTTGTTGACGAAAGCTTTCAGGCATTCAGACAATATGGCACAAAGGATCTTGTACCCAAAGTTGTATAGACTAATACATCTATAATTGGTGCAATTGGAGGTCTCTCTTTTTCTCTATCGACCAAAAGATGCTAAGGTTCCAATTATCAGGCTAACTTTTTGGCGATTAGATCGGAGGAAAGAGTTGGTGTATGCTCCCCACAAAGTTATTTCCAGCAGCTTTGATGTTTGGATCCTGTTGCCTTGACATGTTCTTTTTAGTTGTTGGTAAAACTTCAGTACGTTGCTTCTGGTTCACAAACTCTCAATATGTTCGATCGCGCATTTCTCTAGTTTTTTTCTCTTTTTGACAAAGCCGGTGCACTTCTCGTATCTTTCCCTCGCAGAGCTCACGACTGGCTTTCATTCTTCGCTGCAGCTTTGCTTTGTACTCTTCTTACCGGCATTCTTCACCAAATCAGATATTTCTTGTTGGCTAACGCATCTGTTATGGAGTAATTCTTCTTTGTTGTGGCGCTTGGGAGATCCTCATTCGTAGCTCGGCTGGAAGAAGGCAGTGATCCGAGTCAAAGTTGGCTGCCCGGTTTCAGACGTCCAAAAGACTTACGTCGATCGCAAAATAATCAATTTGATCTAGCGTTTATTGATCCGGAGAGCGCCATGTCCCCTTGTGTATATTGAAAAGACAACACCATGTCCTTGTAGCCTGCTTCTGTGTTGGCGCAGTGCTTCAATAGTTGCATAGCGGAACATGTCTTAATTGCCAATTGGTTCATTTAAGGGTTTCGTTCATTTACTTAGGTACTTCATTTGACAGATTACTGTTGTATGGTGAGTAAAAGAGTTTGAGGAGAATGCTTTTGTCAATGTTTTGCAGAAGTACCCTGATATATGAGTAATTATGGGATTATGGGATGGGATGATACTATAATAGACACTATCATACACGAACGGGTATAGTCATGTGTGGGTGGCAGTAGCTCAAGATGTAGTGAATTGATTCCCAATCGAACGATTCCGGGTTCAATATCAGCCGTGACCGAACATTTTTTTTAGGGAACTAAAATCTCGTCAGATGAATGGTTGCCTAAATACAACATCAAGTCAATTTATACTGATAATTTAGTCTCCCCGTTAAATGTTGGATGCTACTCATGGAGCGAAATAACCAGTGAGCTCAAAAATCTATTTTTGTCTCTCTGTTCGATTTTCCCAAAGACTTAACACGTGCTCAGATTTACTCTTTTTATGCATTAAAACTTATGATATCACCGATATTTTGCAGTGTGTTCATTGTTTCCAATAAAGCACACAGATATTCCATTCCTACGCAGAGTGCAGTATTTGGACTTGTTGTTCTTTCCCTATTTAATACTTGCAGAATCTATTTCGCAATTCGATGCAGCTTTCCCGAATCTTTGGGAGCGAATATTTTATAAAATGTTTCTGTGTCTCTTTTGTTGTTCACAATGTACAACCAAGTAGTCTAGGATATCAGCAACCCAACCAGTTTGTTTTGGGACCAAGCTGTATTAGGCAAGTAAACTGCTTGACCTGTACGAAAGTGAGCTCGTCCTACTCTTTCTCAGAGCTCCTCTGGATCTGAAGAAAGTTCAGTCCACCTCAGCTTCATTTTTTGTAGCTCTTGCCCTTTGAAAGTAAAGAAGGAGAATTCCCTCGTGTTAGTCCATTGTTTTGCAGTGAATCGTATGAAAATATTGGTAGGTTTAAGTAAATTGTTACGCTTTAAAAAAATTGTTGATTGAATTGTTGATAATTATATTGTAGTTTGTAGGTTTTAAGTTTGATGCTACTTCTGTGCTTCATCCCCGTCGGAGTGTGGAATATTCAGTTGTCGATGTTTAGTTATTTTTATCTGCAGACGTTGTTGGTTTCGCACCATTAAACTATGTATATTAAACATTGGCCTTAGCTTCCTCATTCTTTTTGTTATCCCTTCATTCTCTGATGGGGCTGGATACTCAGACATTATTGCCTCATCGGTTCATTTTACCACACCATACACTGACACCCTTATCTTATCATCTCTGTCACGAAGTGTGTTTTTACTAAGTCCAGTAATTAACTTTCATAATAAAAGCCCAAACGCATGTTATTAATTTGTTTCCTTTAAATAGTCATAACATTAAAAATATTTATATTTTAAAATATAGCAATACAGCTTGTCCAAAAAAAAAAAAAAAACACCGAAAATTAGATAACAATGAAAATACTTCATTAACTACTTTAGTAGCACTCAAACTTTAGACACAATAAATGGTAACGGTACGGGAGTCATGGGTTTTCATGTTGCAAATTACAAACGATATCGTACAAATGATGATCGTCTCGAAAGTTACGTAACGAGGGCCCAGCTTCTTGGGAGCTTTGCCAACATAATTTAAACACACGACTTCATATGTTATATTACTTTTGTTTGTTAATTTCACCTAAGCTTTTTATTTATAATAATTTATTTAATAACTTATTTAGTTATTATAATTTATTTATAAAAATATATTATAACGGCAAACGAAAGACTTCTATTATAGACTCTACTTTGCAACTTTACAGATCCGAAGTAAAATATAGTATAGAAGAGGTTCGCCTTTGCCACAGCTGTATGCAGAGTATATATTTCTGCAGATTTCATGGTCAATTTACCACAAGTTGTAGATTGTAGATGTAGATTGTAGACCATAGTAAAAAGACCAATTGTGAAACAACTGCAAACATTTTTTCATCAACATAATGAACTGATTGCATTGTTCAAAACTGCACTGGAATGCATGTCATCTGATAATCTCAAAATTGTAATCAAAGCTGATAAACGCTGCTTAGACGTTTATAATGCGCCAACAATTGATCAGATCATCATTGTCGTCGTTGGTGGAACTTTGGAATCAGCTGCAGCGTGTGTACGAAACGCAAAGATTATATGATGACTTATAATATCCAGTCACATTTTGACAAGACGAAGATGACTATCATTTCTCGATCAATATGCTAAATCTGCTTACAGGTGAGTAGCAAATTTTAATTCATTTCATTCATTAAATCATTAACACAAAAATTCGTTTACAGATGCTGAAACGAGCAAAAAAGTCAGTTAAATGAATTATTTTTCATATCGACCGATGGTTCGTTAAAATGCAGCCAATCACACCTTAAAATTTTCCCGTCTATTTTATCAATATGTTGTCGATATGTATGTGAACGTTGAAACTAAGCGATTGACATTCATCAGATTGAACAAAAAAAAAAACTCCGTTCCGAAAATTATGTACATTTATCATCGATATGCCATCAGCGCTGGAAGCGTATAGTACATTTTATTGTGATACTCAGACCTCTATATTCACCCGTTTAGTTCTCAAAATTGCATTTTCCGTTTCTTAACCCAAAGCACTCGAATACATTTTATTTATTTTTTTTTGTCTGTTGGTAAATGTCAGTTCAAGGCCTCTATAATAATTCAACCTTTACCATATACCCTCACTGACCTACGCAACTAATTTATTTACACGACCGTGTGTTTAGTGCAACATCACCCATTTAAACATACCTTACGCAATTGCAAATTGTGTAATCGATGACAACAATGCTGACTGGGTAGACTGTAGAGCATCTGTGGTAAAGCCATTCATGCCGTTTTTGTCGGGTTAAATAAAAGAAATACCGTATTTATCAAAGAGCTCTCAAATAATTTCCTTTCCGTTTGCGATGAGTGCAAGAGGGTAGCCTGTAAGTGCATCTGTGGTAAAGCCTTTCATGCCGTTTGTGTCGGGTTAAATAAAAGAAATACCGTGTTTACAAAAAACTCTCCAATAATTTTCTTACTTTTTGCTTTTGGCAATAAAAGGCCTAACCGACTCAAGTGATCCCTACCAAGACGCTCAAAAAGATTACTGAAAAAATTTCTGTTATCGAACAGTGTTAAAAGTATTGTAGAATAACGTCCAGAAAGAACCCAACCGATATTATAAAATTCAAAGTAAAAGACATGGATAAGCAAATTGCTGGTTTAATCAAATTAGACTCCTGGAGATCCAGAAATGCAGAAGCTCCCTTGCGTCACCTGGATAAAGTGATGAGTGACATCAAAGGTATCAGTTCCGCGCAGGTTATATGCAACCAAAAAGCGTGCGAGTTGATAAGCTTCCTGCGTGACGACATTGACATTCATTTCCAGTCCTCGTCATACAAACAACTCTGTCTTCAACAATCAGAACCCATGCTCGATGTTATCTTCGATAAAGTGAACGCTGTCGGTGATGAACTTGCGTTTACTCGATCCCTCGTATGCGATATCAAACATCACATCGCAACAATAAACAGGAAAATCTATGACTCACCAATCTTCCCGAAGCCTTACCTGAACGTCCACAAAAATACATCGCTCATGACTGAATTAATAGGACCTGAAGTGGAGTTACGCTCACCTCCACATGTAAGTTATCTGCTATTGGTCCAAAATACTGATTCATGCGAAATTTTGTTCAGCTTAATAACAGAAAATATACCTATGCCAACTACTTAATCGCGGCAGCTTATCAATAATAATAATTTGAATTCAACTTGAACACCTTCCGAATAGCAACGTAGACTTGACAAGTTGGCTTTAAAGAATCAATTAGTCACTACACTTCTTGTACAAGGCGCCCCCACAAACGCTGATGTTGATTGGATCTCGAATTTCTTCAAAAAGAAATATGCCTTCACCATTAGCCGCTACAATTTGCTTCCAACATCAACAGAAAGAGGCGCAGCTTCAAATTCAATCTTCCGGTTAAATATGAATGATTATTCCATAATCCAGCCAGCAACAATTTCAATCTTGGAAAGATGCAACAGATTGAAAAAAAGCAGGATAAAAGTTTAAGATAACGAAACCGTTCCAAGCCTTCACAAACTTGGCGCTAAATCTAGTAATATGATACCGAAATCAGTTTATAACTCCTGTTTTAAATCGGACTCTCATTAGAGATTCAAAACTTATATATTCCCCAATTCCGTTCTACTCAAACCACAGGATCAAATTAACCTCAAATCTCTTTTGTAATACCTAACCCTTTTTTAATATGAAAATTTCATTAGATCCCAAAACATAGATCCTTCATCGAAAAATGTTCCTAATGCCCCTTCAATTACCGCTGCCTCGCCCTCAACACCTTCATCCATTTTCCCAATTGCCCCCCACAGTCGTAATGCACTTTCTAGGCTCAGAGAAAAAAAAAACGTACGATGATATACGTCTATTTCTAGAATATCTGTAAATCCGACTTAGTTTGCTATGAATGAAAAAACTGATAAAAGTCATGGTCTCTATACAGCAGGTCTCCCTACTTGACCTTACAAGTCTAAGGAACTTATATATCAAGTCTCACGAGATTTTCAATATGTCTCCTCAAAACGTCTCAGACGACCTTGCTGTAACTACGTGCACTCAAAACGTAGCTGACAACGACAAATTTTTCGTTCCTAACATGGTACCATTGCTAGTGTTGTAACCTACGCCCTCTCGAAATAACATTCGTCTTACTTTCTACTATCAAAACGTAAGAAGACTGTGATCTAAGACCCGTGCTGTCTTGCTCCAATCTCATGCTCTAGTATTTGAGTTCTACGCTTTGACTGAAACTTATCTCATTCCAGATATAAAGAATCAAGAATTATTCCCCCTACTTTCAATGTTTTTTTGAGATGACGGCCTTACCCATCCAAACGATGATTCTCCTTGTCGAGGTGTCCTACTGCTGTCCACAATGTCCTAAACTCTTCCTCAATCGCTGTTTCTATCTTATCTAAGCTTGACTTCGTTACGATAAAGATAACACTCCCCTGCTGGTCTTTGTAATCAAGTGTTTTTACATCATACCGGCACAACCTATCGAATCCTACCAACTCGCTATAAATGCAATTGATCAAATAATTAACTTATTTGATCCTCTCGATAATATCATTGTACTCGGTGACTTCGATCTACCGCAACTGTTCTGGACTCAATCAGATGATGAATCTTTTTTATCCCAAACACTTACTCGAGTAAAGAATGCTTCTTTTTGGATGAGCTTACAGACACTGGCTTAAGCCAAGTAAGTGAGGTTTCCAACTATATGAGTAGGCAATTAGACCTTATTTTCACCACAGACCTCATAAACTACTCTGTCTCGCTCTGTCCGATCTTACTATCGACCATTGATAACGTTCACCCACCACTTCTTCTTTCTCTTTTTAACCACTTTCCTTGGCCCTCCACCCCATCTGCAGGTGCCTCTCCTTACGACTTTTATAAAGTGAATTGCCGCAAAATTAACGCAGATCTTAGTTAGTGTTCTTTTGATTTCGCCAATAGGTCCGTTATCCTTGCTGTTTCCATTTCTTACTGAGAATTATTCAATTCTATTTCTATTTCTCTTTATGTCCCCTTTTCAAGCAATTAAATACCTACTACGAGCCTCCCGTAGTATAATCGCAGACTTCGCTCTCTACGTAACAAGAGAAACATATTATGGTCAGTTTTCCTTTGATCAAATTCTCTTGCTGACTATTCCAACTATCTCGGGTCTTACCTCAAATTCGCCCAGCTATATAACATTCTCTTCCAGCCAATCTGCGCAATTTTATCTTATAAACGATCCTAAGTCTTTCTTCCAATTCGTTAACTAAAAAAAAAAAAAAATAAATCTGACGGATTTCCCCCATCTTTCTCATACGAAAACATATCATCAATCAATCCGCATACCATAGCCAACTCTTTTGCTACTTTTTTAAGCAGTCCTTTGTAGATAATTCCTTCGAACTGGATCCCTTCTATTTCAAATAAATGCTCAACTTCTCCATTGGCCCCTCTTTTTCTCAAAGTTTTGATCATACAGTAGTAGATGAAGGAAGATATGGCCTTCCATCCATATTTCTTAAAAAGTGTTCCTCAACACTTTCCCACCCTCTTTCAAATCTCCTCCGGTTATCGCTCTCTCAAGGTGAATTTCCACAGATATGGAAGTCTTCTTTCATAACGCTGATACTCAAAAAGGGATTAAAAAGCGAAGTCACTAATTATCGTCCCATAGCTATACTTTCACATATAACGAAACTCTTCGTAAACATTTTGTACGAAGTCTTAGGCCTCCTGTGCAAATCTTTTATTTTCCCTAATCAACACGGCTTTCTAAAAGGTAGACTAACTACCACCAACCTCTGTAAGGCTTCTGATAAGATATTTCAGAAACTAATTCTGTTTCCTCGGTTTGGATACCATTTCGTTAAAACAGATATCTTCCTACCTGGATTATAGTTCTTATAGTATTCGATTCAGGTCTGTCCTATTGGCCCCATGAATTGAGAGACTTGCTCTTTGGAGTCTATCTTGGGACGATACTTTAATATTACTTCCCTATCGAGACCTTATCAAACTCATCAACGTGAATACCCTTAAGGAACGAAGGGACGCAGCAAACATTCTTTTCATTCACAGACTTCTCTCAAGCTCCGTTGATTGTATAGGGTTTTCAATAGGGACTTGACAACTTTGAATTTAATTTGTGAACGCACTCTTTCACTAATCATCAAACTGTAACTGTCAATTTATTCAGTAAACTCAACATTTTCATCATGGTTAAGTACACTAACGAGCAACATCTGCAAACGTTCTCCGATTGCGTTCTGCAGAAGATGCGCCAAGATGATTAATTTCATCGCAAAATCATCTTCAGTGACGAAGCTCATTTTTGGATCAATGGGTTCGTCAATAAGCAAAATATGCGTTATTGGTCGGCTAAAAACCCAAATGTGCTTCATGAGTCACCACTTCATCCACAAAAAATAACTGTTCGGTGCGGTTTGCATGCCGGCGGCGTTATTGGGCCATATTTTTTCGTCGACGATAACGATCGTCACGTTACTGTGAATGGTCAGCGTTAACGTGCCATGATCATCGATTATTTTTGACCCGAGTTGGAAGATATGGACTTGGACGACATGTGGTTTCAACAGAATGGTGCCACAAGCCACACAGCACACGCTACAATCGATTTATTGAAGAGTAAGTATGGTGAGCGTGTTATCTCAAGTCATGGGCCAGTCGATTGGCCGCCTCGTTCGTGCGATTTAACGCCGCTTGACTATTTTATGTAGGGCTACGTTAAGTCATTGGCTTATGCCAACACGCCGACGACGTTGGAAGAGCTCAGAACCAACATTGAACGCGAAATAGCGGCCGTTTCGGCCGAAATGTGTGGTCGAGTCCTTGAAAATTGAATCAACCGCTGCAAACGTGCCCGCGGTGGCCATATGAACGAGGTCGAGTTTCATTCATAAATGTTTTGATTGTACTTCCAGCCAATAATAAAGTTTTTGAAATATCTCAAATGGCTTGCTCTTTATTTAAAAAAAAGTTGTCAAGTCGTTATTAGAAAACCCTATATTTCTTTGTACAACTGCATTTTCTTTTACGCTAACCTTCGAAATCTTCGTTGCCGCCGTCTCCTTTATCTACCAATCCCCAGTATGGTGCGTGAGGTAAACTTTAACCTTTCCGTTTTCGATTTTAATCGCAGCAACTATCTACCTTAAGTTCGATCTCGTTCACCATCCCTAGCTTTAAGCTTTAGTGATAGACCCTTTATTTTTGTTAGTTTTAAGTCTTAGTTCCTAAGTAAGTTTAACATTGTATTAAGCCAAATAAATGGAGGCGTTTGCCCCCACAAAAATTAAAATTAAATTTAATTAATTTCAGTCGAATGACGGTACTAGCAGCAAAGTACGTCGAAAGTCCGCAGCATAAGCATAAATACGCACAATGCATTTGAACTATATTCTCATTTGGTTAATCGAGATGGTAAGACTGAATTAAATCGATGATGTGATATAAGCGGAAATTCCCGATGAAGAAGATCCAGGCTTGCATAAGGTTGTCACTAAGTACATGATTTATGGCTCTGGTGAAACAATGTTTTGTTGACTAATAATTCCTCGTATGTGGTCGACGGAAAATATTTGAAGTGTTATTCACTTTATCGTCGCCGTTCGACTGCGTGCATGGTTAGGTCTGTCCTCAATATGTAAGGCATTGTTTTATCTCTATTTCCACCACCAGTGCTCCACTAAAATCACAAGAAGCCTTCCGCCCCATCAAATCTTCAATCGTAACACCCGTCTCGCTATAAATGCTCATTAATACATCCTCAAAACCAATTTCGAAAGTATTCTAAAATATCGTGATTCGTTCCTAAGCTGTGTGCTAAAAGGTTCACAAATCTCTTGAGTGGGCACTAATTATAAAAAAAAAAACAAACGACGAGTGTTTTTATTTTCGTTTGCTATTAATAAACGTTTTTGGCCCAAAGTCATTCCAATATCTACGAACTGTTAATGTGGGTCTATCTACCTTTGGAGTGTGGTCCAACCTAGCTCGCCAGAGTATTGAACTTTCTTCGTTCTTTATCCTCCTGTTTCTTTCCATTTTGGAACTGTTAGTTTGGGGTGCTGCTTGGGCTTCTCGTTGTCAGCGTTGAATATTATCGCCTGGTGGTCGTTGTGCATTTATTCTTCGCTTACTCGCCATTTCATTTTACGCAGAAGTTAGTTGCCAATAAAGGTTATATGATGAACCATTTGCCTGTTTTACGAAACGTGTTTTTTGCGCCGTTGTTCGCTAGACTAATGTTGAGTGATGCGAATGCTTCGAAAAGAGCTCTGCCCCTTGTGTCCGTAGTCCTGCTGCCCCATTCTATATCTCATGCATTGAAGTCACCGCCAATAACCACTGGGCGTTTTCCACGCGCATCAGCTACAATTTCACTGTGTGTTAGACTAGGGGGTGCGTAGCAGCTGTAGAAGGGCATGCCGTTTAATCTAGCTGTTACAAAGTAATTCGCCGGACCCACGATGTTTTTGCAGAGCGTGGTGTCTACAGGTATATATCGCTGCTTTTTTAGAGCTGCCATCTGGCCAGCTACAACCATCCAAGGATTTGTACTGGTCGCTGATAAAGGCAATATCGACTTTCTTTTCCCTCGTCATGTGGGCTAGCAGATCCTGTGTGGCGCACATTGGTTAAGAATTATCTGTATACCCTTCATCATTATTTGCTACTTAGGGCTTTCTGAAATACCGGTCATCTGGTACTACCGGCTAAGTGCCAGCGTACTTTGCGTTTTGCACCAAAAACATAGTGGCTCCTTTGTACAGCTTTTGGCTATGTGACTTCTTTTCCATATTTTCTACACTGTTTTGAGCGCTCTTTCTCGTTCTTGCACTGATGCGCCGTGTGACTAAATTCTAGGCACCAAAAGCATTTCGTTAGCTCTGTGCGAACCCGTAAACGGCAATTCACCCAGCCAATACCGTAGGTTTTCCTTAGGTTCTTGACATCCGCCTCGCATACCTCGTTCAGTTTGAACTAACACTTAATCGCTTCGCAGATATCTTTCTTTGTCGTAAACTCGTCGATATCCTTGACTTCTACGGTGATAGTGTACGGACGTCCGCATCCGCGCCGAGATGTTCGGTTATTATTCTCTTGGATTGCTTTGCTTTTCCACCGGTTTCAGGTTGGAATAACAGGTTGCCTTTCTGTGCTTGTCTGATCTTCGTCAGTGATTCACTGAAATTGCATAAATCGGGATCTGCCTTAACTCTGCGGAGAATTTCCGCATAAGATAATTCTCCCTTTGTTGCCACCACAATTACATCAGGTCCTGTTTTTTCTTTCATGCACTTGTTTTGCCTTTTAGAGTCCTTATTTTCTTGATTCGGGACGCTTTTGGAGCTTTTGGAGATGCCCCTCTCTCCTATTTTCTCGCTATGTGGGCCTGCTTTGCTCCGGGGTGCCTTAATTCGCCAATCAGGGGGTGGTTTATGTTGGCGCTAGAAGCTAGGGTTTTATCCGATTGGTTCTGGGCCTCTTTTACCATTTTTAGCCATGGAGATGTTTGCGAGGCATTGTTTTTGCGTATGACCTCCTTGGCCATGTCATCGTGCATCTTTATGGCTGACAGCTCGTTAAGGACCTTAATGTGTTCGATGGAGTCTCTTATTTATTTTGGTGGAAGGCCGACGGTTGGGTGGTTGGTTAAACTTCAGGTGCCCCGCAACTTGGGGATGCCGAGCAAGCCTCCTTGCTCACTTTTGGCGTTAGTGATTGTTTTTCAGGTGACTTTTGCACCCTAGAACTCTTCTGGAAGGGGTTTATTTCTTTCTCCTCGTGTACTCCGTTTTTTTTTTTTTCAATTGTTTTTTACAATCATTTCGATTGCGTCCCCACTAAAGGTCGTTATAAATGTTGGGATGCGTAGTTACCTAATTATCCCATAGTTGTATATGTGGGGCCATGTTAAGGTTGACACAAGCTCTTATGGGGTCTTGCGCCAGAGTCAGACGGTAGTCAACAGAAATGTTACATCTATACCTACACCACCAACTTAATGGCGACGAAACATTGAGCGTTTCTTGAGGCCTGCTAAGGTTTTACCGGGACGGAGGCGCTTGTAGTATTAGCTTGAGGGCTATTTCAACAGGATTTCCCTCCCGCTTACTTAGGTAAGAGAATACTACAAACGTCAGCCCTCAAAGCTTTAAGTGTAATCGTTATTTCCAATATTCCGCAATCAAGACCTTACTGGGTTATGTGAGCAATGTGAGTATGCTGGGATCGCTCTTAGCGTATGAAAACCAGTCGGTGCATATACTCTCGTATTCAGAGTGCACTGACCCAAATGTATGTATATACATGCACATGCGTGAGGTCGCTCACATAAGGTACTAATTACCGCATTCGCGGTATCTTCTTCGTCGTGCTCCTTTGTTGCCCATGTCATTTTCTTCGGGTGTCGGTCATCAGAGCCTCGTCAGTCTAAAGCAGGTGAACCACTTACAGGTGAGGTTGACAGTTAGTAAGTTGAATTACTCTTGTACCCTTAAAAAAGGAACACCTGCATAAAATAAAATGTCCATTAGAACATCAAATACAGTTTTGCAAATGAGCGCGGAAATTCACAACAAGGCATTCATATTTATCGCGGACATGTTCTTGATAATATCAAACAAGGTAATATCTCAATTAGGCACAATAGCACCCAATTGTCCGATGCACCATACATTTAATCAAAAGTTCAAACACGAAAAGCAATATGATGGCGCTTCATTGAGAGAATCAGTTTCGTTATTGAATCAGTATAATAAATTGTGTACGACACTCACATAAAAGTTATGAACGATGGAACTTCTTCGATACTTCTTGTGGGCTGAAAAACTTTTGCGATCGCATTGATTTTTGCAAAGATTCGCTAGCAGTATGAAATTGTACTAGCACCTGCTTCGTCAGGAAATGCAGCTTCGTTGTTGAAAGGTAGTAAAACAGTTCATTCAGCAATTGAATTTCCGTTAAATATGCAAATCAGTGAAACTACAACGTGCAACCTTTCGAAGAACTGTGCGATGGCCAAAAATTTACAACAATGCAAATTGATCCTTTGAGAGGAATGTATGTTGGTAAATTTAAAGTCTTTAGAGGCAATAGACTGGACGACGCAAGATCTATAAAAAAATCAAAACCGGTAAGTTGGTGCAGTGATTCTGTTGGCAAGTGATTTTCAACAAACAATTCCAGTGATTCCACAGTCAACGCCAGCCGATGAATTTAATGCAAGTTTGAAGTCAGCCGTTTTGTAGAAATACGTCACAACATTCAGATTAGGTGTGAAATGAACATTCTGGGCATTGGCAATGGTAAAATCACTGCCAATTTTTGTTAGTTCACCAAATCAAATACCGAAAATGTCCCAAACATTGCTCAAAATTACAAAAACGACGTTTGGTTGAGCGAACGTGATATATTGGCTGCGAAAAACATTGATGTCGTTGAATTAAATTTTTTGATTTAAATCAAAATTGATGGTGTAATATACAAATTGGTGGATTGCGTTACTAGCCAAGATGATGTCGTCAATCCACGCTTTTCGCATAGTCAATTGTATGTTGCCTGTTCCTGTTTCGGAAAACTTCCAGTTTTGTTTGTTAACACGCCAATGGAAGAAAAAAAAATATTAGGTTGACGTTTTTTTCTCATTTTTACTAAACTTATACATTTCCAATAGCTGTTCAACAAAAGTGGGCTTTCTTTTAAAATACATTTTTAGTAATAATAAAAATAATCATATTGACGATTAATTTATTTAAACTTATACGTAAAAAACTGTAAGTCTCAAAAAAAAAAAACTGTTGAATTTGTAATTAACGGTATGATGCACTTAAATAAAGGAAAAGAAAAAAAAATATTAACAGATAAATGATTTTATCACTAATATAAGAAATAAAATTTATGGTACATTTACAAAAGAAATTACAAATTTTGTATTTGAAGACCAATATCTCTAAAAGGAAAGCATGGATGGTAATAGTGTTTAAGTACAAGTTAACTAATATTCAAGTGGCTATCGACGATCATAGGTTTAATACACTAGAAATTGTTAAACACCCTGTAATTCAAATTTATTTGAATCCTAATGTATAATTGTATAAAACTTAGAAGATTGTTGCACAATTTCCCCGAATTAAACAAACTAAATTATTTCAGTTGGCTGCCAGCAAAACTAAACTAAAAATGCGAAACCAATTTAGATCCAAAACAAAGCTAACTACACAGTTGATATTTAAGATCCGTTTGATGATCCGTCATTCGAGTGAAAAAGACAATAAACTAATTTAATTTTAGGCGCCATCCATTTTTGCAGATCGGAAGGGCAAAACCGTATCCTATTAAATAAATGGGGAAAGAAGCGGAAACATTTTTTTTTTACTATTTTATAAAACTATGATGTATTTATGGAGAATTGGCAGAAAAACATATTGTAGATGCCGATAGATAGCTACAATAACACTTTCTTCTGAAGGTACCACTAGGTAGAACGGACTGATAATTGGGGACCCGATAACACGACATTAAACTATTTTTATTAACAAAGGGTATTTTCTGTCCCGTAAAACTGCTTCCTATAATCCTGTCCTGTGATATAAGCTTGAACTGTTGGTCCTAATCATGCGCTCATCCATATATCTACTCAGACTGACGCAACGGCCGAAGGCCACCATGCCTTAAACATCTCATGCTTCCACTCTCTCGCACACACATATTCGTGTTTTTTTTTTTCTTATTTCCGAAATCTGGGAAAAACCAGTCGTTAAAAAAAAGGAAAAAAAAATATAATTTGCCAACAATACATGGCCTAATCGCTTTTATAAATCCTGAACCTCCTAAATAAAATAACGATATCAAATCTTCAAAAAATTCCATAAATGAGGTGCTCGCAAATATGGGTTTATTCTTTACAGCAATATCTACGTTATTTAGTCCATTTGTTGCCTTTGGATATCCATCACATAATTAGCGCAATCGGGGTGTGTAATTTGTCGCAAACTGTCTTCCATAGCAAAAATTTCAATCTGAAATTGGTTGTAGATAACATATAATCAACTTCTTCTTCTTCATTAAAAGGTATATCCTTCAGTTTTTCTTTAAGTCCATGAAGCAGTGAAGAAAACTTCTAAGAGTTACGAGTGGAGTTTGTCAAAAGCTTACATTGCCTTATTCCTTGGTTTTAAATTGCTGCAATTACAGTAACTTTCATTCCATGTACAGCTGTAACAACAACTCGAGCCCAGGTACCTCTTCTTCTGGGTGTTTGCGATTTTCTGAAATCTGGTTTAAGTCCGGTCTCGGCGGTGAATGTCATCTTCTCTCCATTATTTGAAGTCCATTCTGTAAACTTCTGTTCGTATTTTTTTTTTAATTATATATCAGGTAGACTCCTCTTAATATATTTTGCACTTATTCCCGGATTTGTATCCATGTAATCTTCTATGGCAGATAAAACTTTCCGTTAACTTTTTTGGCTTTTTCCACCACGACGATCCTTGGACAATTCCCTATTTTTTTATAGGCTCTTATTATATTCTTAGCACTTATCATTAATTTTAGTTTTACGGGTGACTTTAGAAATCGTGATACCCTCTTCATAACAAGCAATTAGAAGCTGTTTTGGGGACGTAAATATTGGGAAGTGAATATTTTCCCTCAGAGCTTGCTGTCATTGCATATTTTTATGGCCTTGCTACTGTACACCACTAGCAGCAGCCAAAAACTTGCTTATACATTTTGTGCTTTCATCAATAATTTTTCTTTTACTTACCTCTAAATGCTCGAAGTATGCTCGGGTTGTTGAGACCTTTCATTGGAGCTACTTGAACTCATATTTTCTTTACTATTCATTATATACATATTTATTTTATGTATGCACAATATAAAATAATAAAGTATAAACCAGTAAGCTTAAGGTAAACAATAAAGAAAAATTAACTACGAATCGACTTTCCTTTGCATATACGAGTATAAGAAATTATGTAGTTCGTTTCTTTATTATTATTTTAATTATTTGTGATCGTTTAATAAAAGTGGAAAATGATCAGACAAATTACACTCAATAATAGTGGAATGCATTTCTAACGAGCATCTCGAATTACGTAGAATGTGATTTAGTAGAGTTCATGTTCCTCTAAACAAATCGACCTTAGTGGTGTCCATAATAACATTGGCCATGCTATTGGATGGTAGAATCTCCAGTTAATCTTTTACGTATTTATTGTATTGCAGTCTTAACGTTGATATTTATATCACCCATAATATTGTCTCTCATCCCAATTTGTGCCAAGCTTTTTATGGCTCTTGGTTAAATTGAGCAACACTAAGCAACACAACAATTATACATTTCAAATAAACCATATACTTGTTTTCATTCAGCATTTTTATTTGTATACTCTCATTTGGGGCAATTACTTACTCCATAGGATCAAAATCAATAGTATCAATAGTTAAACCATCAATACTATGAAACTTTTTTAATTTTTCTTTTAATATATATTATAATACTTTCAACGAGAACTATAATAACATTTTTAGATTTTCTAAAAATTATTTTATATCAATACAAAGGGAATTATAATTTTTTCTTGTTGATCGTATATGTTATAAGGAGGCCTTCGCTTATTTCCATATAAGTTTGGGCAATACATGTGGGATTGAAGAAAACCAAGACAAACAACATAACAGACTTATGTACATGGACATAACTGCAACATCATTCGACAATAAACAAAAATAAAGAACAAACAAATACAATGAACGGAACACCAAAACATACGATCACGCTACATAGAGGGCAGCTGTCGCCAAACCGAAGACATACTACAGGAAAAGAACAAGTGATATGTACGCGTCAGACGATCAGTCAGCATATTACCCCAGACAACGAATAAGCTTCCCACGACAGCTGTGACAAATTTCTCATCATAGGAAAAATTGCAACATAAACAATAAAGATGCATAAATAGAGGTGGCAAACAAGTTCACGGGGGAATAAAAAAAAGCAGAATTAATAAAGTTATTTAAACATCATTGAATTTCGATATCTGTTTTGATTGTGCTTTGTTTTTGGTCGTAGTCGTAGAAATTGCAATCCATTGATCAACGTCTCCCTCTGAAAGAAATACTTGGAGGGTGGATTCCCCTTTTCCTGGCCTGACGACACACACACACACCCTCTACAACAACAGTTATTATACTACTACTGCAGATAAGCTACTAAATTAAAAAAAAAGTGATAAATCTTATAAGAGTCAAATATAATAAATTATTGGGAAATATTTAATGTTTTCGGCATTTCGGAATAATGAAGACGAGTTTGAAAGCACAGGTAGTGTTGGTGAAGTTGGCTTACAAAGCCAGGGTAGTATAGTGAGACTAGGATACCAGGTCAGATTAGACAGAGCATAATGACAGAAATCTCAATTTAAGTTTTAATTAATTTTATTCCCAATTTAAAGGGCACAAACGATGAAGTATTCAGCTTCATAGATGCTTGCAATAATGCTATCAAATTAGCGTTAGGAGAGCAAAAACCTGTGCTTTTCAAGTTCATAAAAACCAAAATCCGTGGAAATGCGAACACAATCTCGATGAACAAAGATATTTTTGACTGGGATACACATAAAAATAAACTCACTGAAGTGTATAGAGAGCCACATAGCGCTTTATAGGTGCGTAGGGAACTTATCGCAATAAAGCAAGGCAAGGAAGAAGCGGTATTTCATTAATCGCAGAGTGTTGAGATGTTGCAAAAACGATTGTTACAGAGCAAACTCTCTGGTGTCAAGAGTGAGCATAAGAAAAAGTCAGTTAGCATATATTCAGGATAAAACATTGACCGTGTTCATCAATGGATTACGTGAAAAGCTTTCGTCTTACGTAATCACTCAACGGCCCAAAATCTTGTCGAAAGCTCGCATAATTGCGAGCGAAGAAGTGCAACGCATTAATCTGTTCAAGACAAATACCCAGAAAGACTATATGCCTAAAAACGTAGATAAAATAAACTACCAGGAAAGGTGTTGCTACAATTTCGGCAAACCGATCCATATTGCGAAGTATTGTAAGTTGCCTAGGAAAGAGAAAAATGAACAAGTAAACAGCGTTCTGGTCAATAATGAGCAGCATAGCAAGGATGACGCTGGTACAAATCGTCCCAGAACCAGTAATAAAGATTTTAAAGAAGAGGATTTTTAAAACGCTGTATGGTCCATGAGGTAACTCTGCGGCTTAGGGCAGTAGGTATCTTTCAGAGTCGCTACGTAGATGCAGTGATTAACAAGGAGTTAAAAATATTAATAATAGGTGCTGGGGCGGAAGAATCTCTTATTAAAGTTAATTATGTTTTTAAGAAAAGTGTTATTCAGAAGAATACAATTAAATTTAGAGGTATAGGTATAGAGACTCGAGAAAGCTTAGGAAAAGCAGAAGTGGAAGTTAAATTCGTTCCCCTAGCTTGAGAATTGAAGTCCACAATTGATAGAGAATAATCTTCTATGAGATTATGATGGGTTGATTGAAAACTATTTCCTCCGAGAAGGTGGCTTTGAAATCAGCTATAAGGAAAACATAATAGGTGAAAAACTAGGAAAAATACCCTTAAAATATTTGGCCGAGACCGAAGTAGGGTAGAAGGGTAGATCCGAGGTTCTTCGGACTGTTCAGATCAACGGCGATCTGAATAAGGAGGTTGCCATACCTAGACAGGAGATTGCCGAAGGTATTATCAAACCTTATTGCATAAGTTTGAACAGAAATTGAAACTGTTTGGTGTCGATAGTAAATACTACCGACAAAACATTCAACATCAAAGATGTAAGGGTAACAGGTGAAAATCTGAATGACTACAAGATTGCAGACAACAGAAGCCAGAAAGTATGTGGAAACGTAAAACCAGATTACCTTAACAAAGAAGAAAGAGAAAGCCTTTTCGAAATAATCAAGTCATATAGTGATATATTCAGTGCGGAAAACGAAAAGTGGACACCTGTCACAAAACATAAGATACGCTTAAGTGCTAACTCAGAGCCTGTGTCTACTAGAAGTTACAGGTATCCGAAAGTGCTCGAAGTAGAAGTCCGTACACAGATAGATAAATTGATGCAAGTTTGCATAATCAAGAATAGTAAGTCTCCTTTGAGCTCCCCACTTTAAATTGTGCCAAAGAAAGCGGATATTAGCGGCAAAAAAAATGGAGGATGGAATAGATTATCGCAAACTCAACGAGTTGACCATTGCTGATAATTATCACCTCCCAAACGTAACCAAAATTCTTGATAAGCCTGGAAAAGCTTAATATTTTTCCACCTTAGTTCTAACATCAAGTTTTCATCAGATTCCAATGGAAGATTCTGATATGGAAAAACCAACTTTTAGCACCTCATACGGTCATATTGAATGTACTTGAATTCCGTTTGGCTTGAAAAACGCTCCTGCGTGTTTCCACAGGCTGATGAATACTGTCCTGGCAGGGCTGCAAGGGATCAAGTGATTCGTGTATTAAGACGACATTGTCGTCTACGGAAAGAATCTGCTTGAACACAACGAGAAATTACAGGAAGTTTTTGAACAAAGTGTGAAAGTTCCTTACTTGTTACACATCATAAGAGACAAAGGAGTTAAACCAGTTCCTAATAAAATCCAAAGCATTACTCAAATGGAATCACCGAAAACCCCAGAAGGCATAAAATCGTTTCTAGGTATGATCGGGTATTACAGGAAGCTTAAAACAAACTTCAGGCAAACAGCAGAGCCAATGAACAAACTCCTTAAAAAGGATGCCGAATTCGTTTTGAGCGAGGAACAACAAAATAGTTTTAAAAAACTAAAAGAATCTATTACAAAACACCCTGTCTTGCAACACCCAGATTTCAAAATGTCTTTCGTTATAACAACAGATGCTTCGAATAGAGGTATCGGGGCTGTTCTGAGCCAAGGACACAATGGTAAAGATTTGTCGATACATTTTGCAGGTCGTAAACTGAATAAGGCTGAAACGAATTACAGTACGATAAAGAAAGTGTGTTTGGCCATCGTATGGGCTACAAAATAGTTTCGACCGTACGTATATGGGACAAAACTTATCATTTAGACAGATCACCGGCCTTTAAGGTGGTTGTATTAAGTAAAGGGTCCTGAAAGTCGACTTGTTAGGTGGCGTCTCAAACTGGAGGAGTTTGATTACACTATCACTTATAAGAAAGGTAAGGAAAATGTCGTGACAGATGAATCAAGTAGCAACGTTAGGATCACAGAACAGGAAAAAGAAGAAGCATTGTTAGCAAGACCTTATGAGTGTTATAGAAGAAGAAGGTATCGAGACTTAGAATGAAATAGATCCAGATGAGCAAACTGAAGCAGATTTAGTAGGAAATAGCTAAGAAGCATTAGTGAGGGAAGACGAAGAAGATTAAGCCAGAGAAAGCGAAGATCCTGATTTAACTGAAGAAACGAGCCCGAATGAGGATGAGATCATAAACAACTAAGAGAAAAGAAAAGAAATCATTAAAGGATACCAGGAGGGATTGATTGGTAGAAAAGAAACATATCCTAAAATCAGAAAGAAATTTCGGTGGAACGGAATGCGAAAACAAATAGAAGAATTTGTGAGGAATTGTCCACTATATCAGGCCGAACATATAAATAGGGTTCTTACTAGGAAACCGATGAAAATAGTTAGTTCAGCAGACAGATCTCTAGAAAAATAATGATAGATGGAATAGGACCGTTTGAAGAAACAGAGGAAGGGCATAAGTTTGACTTAATGATACAAGATGATCTCTCTAAATTTATAAAATTCATGGAAACTGTATCAGTTATGGAGGAATGGATTTTAAATTTTAGATTTAAAATCATTCTTACTCTGGTTCGGAATTTTGCAACGCGATTTTTGAAGAATTCTGTAAATTGCTACAAATAGAAAGAATAACAACAAGCATAGCCCATCCACAAGCTAATAGTAGTTTTGAAAGAGCACACGGGAGATTACTAGAACACCTGAGGTCAACAGGCAAAGAGCTTAATCAAATAAAGGATTTTCATAAACGAATGCCAAACGCAGAATTTTGTTATATAAATGAATTATTGAATTATTGTATAATCTTGAAGCAATAAGACCCAGTAGTGTAACACATGGGCTGAAAAGTCAGTGCCGTTTTATAGTTAAACACAAAATTTATCAATATAGTTGCCTTCGAGGGCGATATACTGATTGAAACGATTTTTCAATCTTTTGATACCAGTTTTGTAGTACGATTTCGGTTTAGCCTCAAAATAGGCCTCTGTTTCGGGGATTACTTCTTTATCGGTCTTAAATCTTTTTCCGGCGAACATTCTTTTGAGGTCTGCGAACAGGAAATAGTCGCTAGGGGCCAAATCTGGAGAATACGGTGGGTGGGGAAGCAATTCGTAGCCGAATTTATTCAATTTTGCCATCGTTTTCATCGACTTGTGATACGGTGCATTGGCTTGATGAAACAGCGTTTTCTTTTTCTTCAAATGCGGACGTTTTTCTGCGATTTCGTACTTCAAACGCTCCAACAACGCAATGTTTTACTCGCTGTTGATCGTCTGCCCCTTTTGGAGATGGTCGATGAAAATTATTCCATGTGTATCCCAAAATACGGGTGCCATAACCTTGCCAGCCGACTGTTGAATTTTTGGTCGTTTTGAACACTCTGGTGTGAAGTGATGGAGTCAAGTTTCATCCATTATCACATACCGACGCAAAAATTCGGCTTTATTGCGGTTGAATAGCTTTAAACACACCTCTGAATCATTAACACGTTGTTGTTTTTGGTCGACTGTGAGCAAACGCGGCAACCCACTTTGAACAGAGCTTTCGCATGTCCAAATATACGTGTATGATATATCCAACACGCTCTTTTGATATCTTCAGAGCCTCAGCTATCTCGATCAACTTCACTTAACGGTCATTCGTCATCATTTTGTGGATTTTTTTGATGTTTTCATCTGAAACAGCCTCTTTTGGACGTCCACTGCGTGCATCATCTTCGGTGCTTGTATGACCACTTTTAAATTTTTCAATCCACTTGCGAATGGTTCGTTCGGCTGGTGCATAGTCCGGGTAACACATTTCTTTGAATTTTTTTCCATCAAAAAGCAATGATAAATCAACACGCAAAATTGCTTTGAATCCATTTTTTCACAATAACAGAAGTTGCTTTACTCACAGGACTATATCCCGAGAACTAATCATCCGACAGATGTCAAATTTATACACATATCTTTTGAAGGTTGATGCTAACTGAAAATGGTAAGGATTTAATTCAACGGCACGGACTTTTCAGGGCAGATCATTTATATAAGCAAGATATTGTTAAAGATAAAATTAAAAAAAGAAGAGAAAAACCTTAAATAAGATATGACCAGAAAATAGGAAAGCAAATAGAGTATAAGGTAGGTCAGAAAGTTTTAATAAGTAATGAAAGAAAACGCAAACTTGATAGTATATATAAAGGACCGTATAAAATAATAGAAACTACTACTAATACTACTATAAAAATTGTAGTAATTAAAATAAGAAACAAACGACAGAAGTTTAATAAATCTTATTTTAAACCATACATTTCACAACCCTTTTCATCTGGCACACCAATGCGCAAATAAGGCTGCAAATTACAGATATAAAGAAAAATACAGACACAATTGTGAAGGTCCGATTTCCATTACTTAAAATCATGTTTTTTACTTAGTAAAAAAGTAATTCAAAAACGAATTTGGATGTTTAATTTTGCGACACCTTGTATTTTAGCAATAAAAACAAACACTGAAAATTAGCCGAAATACTAAAAATATTAGAAATAAAAGCCTTTACTAGAGAACAAAAGGTTTTTGTTATTACTCATGTATCTATTGTCCAAAAAGAAGTATCTGAGTATCATGAAACAATTACTGTTCCAAAAGTAATAGAAAATGGCATTGCTGTTTTAGAACTTGATTATTATTAGAAAGAAAATTTTAACAGAACAGGGAATTAAGAGAAGCCTTACATACTAAAATATGAAAGGCTAGACCATACGATCCCACTTTCTGTAAGCGAAGTTATAGATAGTAACTTCTTCTTTCCTCATAACTACGCGTTGTCAACGGCCTCGCCACACTAGATCACCGAAAACAAGCAGTGTTGGGCGCGGTAAGTACGTAGGTGGGGGACTACATGTGATCTCAGTATTCCGCGTGCTGTTGACAAAACGCGCCACATGGGCATAGTACCCTGGCGTTAAATCACGGACCCTACAAATTAATTTGTATTGTTCCCTTGATAATAATAGTAATAATAATGACTACGCGTTGAAAATGGAGAGCTCTTCAACAAAGCTCCATGTTGTCCTCCACGACTCTGCATAGAGTACGTACGGGTACTCTCTTATCGATACGCTGTAAGATCTACATATGAAGAAATACTGGTCAATCCGAAGAAAAGGGTTTATCAGCTTACGATAAACCGGTTCGGTTGGGAGCCGCAGATCTAGCAAAATCCTCAGTTCGCTATCGATTCTTCGCCAGGTTTTAAGGTGGTCAAATGTTCAACAAGGCGCAATTTAGCTATTAAGATATCTCAAAATTAAACATAAAAAAAAAAAATATTAACTACTTTCACATTCTACTCAAAGAATTTATTATATCAACTAACAACTTTGGCTTCTCGAAAAAGAAGTTGAAGGGAGCCAAAACCGGAGAGTATGGAGGATGGGGGTGCAATTTGTGAGCTGTGGAAGATCACTTTCTTCTTCGCCAAATGTTTTTCGTTTTTTCTTCAAATCAGCGTTGAATCGGCCCAATAAATCGACATAGTATGCTACTATGATTGTTTTACCCTTCTCCAAATAGTCAACGTGGATCACATCTCAACCGTCCCAAAAAACGGTGGCCATAACCTTTCCGATCGAGGGCAGGACATTTGCCTTCTTTGGAGCACGTTAACCGGGTAAAAACCATTGTTTTGATTGTTTTTTGGTTTCTGGTGTGTACTAATGAATTCATGACTCATCGACGATAACGAAACGATGCAGAAACTCCTCCGGATTTCGATTAAACAGGACCCAGCACGTCTTTTAAATAGCCTCACGATTGCGCTTGCGCTCCGGTGTAATCAAACGTGGCACCCATCGCGTGGACAGCGTTCTCATGCCCAAAATCTCGTGTAAGATATGGCTTCAGATATAGTTGAGATGCCTGGTATCTCAGCCAACTCGCGAATTTTCAGTCGGCAATCCGCCAATACGTGATCATGGATTCTGTCCACGGTTTCCTCTGTGGTAACCCAAATAACTTTCATTCCTATGAAGTTTATACGCAGCAGAGTTCTGGTTAAGTAAATTACCACTTTTAAAGGAAAAGATTTTCAGAACTATGTAATAATATGAATGTATCGCTTCGGGGCCAATTTATAAACGCTTGCCGTGAGATGACTCAGTCGCCAATATATATAAACCTAACTCTAATATATCGATGTTGTCGAGCTTTAACCACAGCATGTCGGTTAACATCGTTCTATAGTTGAGACCATTGACAGTAACAGAGTCTCCTTCCTCATTTCGAAAGAAATAAGGTCCGATAATTTCGCCATGGCATAAACCGCACTTAACTGTCAATCTTTGTGGATGCATTGAGTTGAGCTGAGCCAAAAATGGGCCTCGTCCGAGAAGATGCTTTGTTGGCAAAGATCTTTATTTGAGAAATTTTCGTATACAAAGCCAGTGCCATAAGATCCCCAAGTCATGGTAATTGTTTGCAAATAATTTAAGAACCGTATTGCAAGAAAAATGACAACCTACTATATATCATCAGCAAATACAGTTTTCCTTCTTTTTAAGTCCAGGGTAAAAATTGCGTTATTAAATATTAGAATTTAAATAAATACCTTTGGGGCACCTGTTTAAATATAAGGAAACTCATTGAAGGTCCTGGCAAACGCAATATGAGGCAAACCAAGGAAGCGTAAAGCCTTTAAAGATAGCCTTTTCTAGTTTGACTAATAGAAGTTCATGGTCAACAGTAGCAAAGGCTTTTGTACTGTCTATGTATAGCGCAGCAGGCAGAAAGGAAATAACTCTGATTTTGACCAATTTGGTCTACAATTATTTAATATTTTTCTACCATCTTTCTTACAGATAGGTATAAGCTCGGCAATCTTCATATTATCGGAAGGGGATCTCTTATAGATATTTCTGTTAGTACAAATATTTAATGCAATTTTCTTCAACAAAGTTTCAGAAATGATTAACTAGAAAGGTTGGGCATCATGATATTCCCAAGCAGTTCAAAAACTATTATTTTTTTCTCTTTTCTTATTGAGATAATCTTCTGCTCAAGCACTAAGAGCTAATGTACAGAACCTAGCATAAGCCAGGAAATTTGAGGCAGCAGTAAGGACATTTTTACAAAACAACCCATTTACCAAACGTCATTCCTTTTTAATGTCCCCTTTCTATGTAAAATAAGCTTTTTACAAATAGGACACTTCTTAATTTATTTTCATATATGCTTTGCGAAATTGAATATTATTATTATTAGTGTTTCTTACATTTTAAACGTCATATATTTTTTCAGCAAGAAACTAGACAATAAAAGTCTTAATTTTTTCTATTTCTCCATTTTATATCTGACGCTACAGAATACACCTGAATTTGTTCAATTAAGTGCTTAATCGTAGGCATCATTCTTGTTTTATATAGCTGACTAGTTTTTTCGCAGCATACGTGCATTAAGCCTTCCAAGTTTAACTCTTATTGTTGCTTTATAATTGTTAGAATACGTTGATTGCGCCACCTATCCACAAAAATTTGGTCAATACAAGTTTGAGAAAAGCTAAAAAGCCTAGTAGGTACATTTATAGAACTCTCTATCCACCAATAGATGTTGTTAAAGATATGTATTTCTTTGAGATTGCAGATTATTCTAAAATATTTTGGTTCATGTTCCCAAGAATGAACAAGTTTCTAGTTCGTTAATCACTAAGGAGAGAAGATACTTTTCCTAGAGAACAATCTTACTTTCAACTTGAAGCCTATAAGACCTTGTAAATATGAAAATGAAAATAAATTTTTCTCATCAGGTGTGTAAAAAACTTTAAGTATATAAGAATTCTTTAGCTCATAGCTACAAAACTCACATTTATCAAACAAACTATCAATGTCAGAAACTGTAGCCTCAGTCGATGCATATGTATTGTTACACTTAGTATACAATTTGTAACACTGTATACTATATATAAGAATCCTTTTCATTTTTTCAGATCCATATCTCTGAGAGTAAGTTTTCGAGATCCCCAAATGAACAAATTCTAATAGCCTTATCTCTTCCTTGTTTTCCTATAAAGATGACTGACCTATAACAATGAAAACTATTGTTCTACTTTAATTGACTTGGGTTTGTTAAACGGAGATTTATTATAGAGTGATAAACTTTGGTTTATAAAAATAGGCTTTTTGCCAACGCCAAATAAATCCAATGACATATCTTCTTATATTGTAATATATTTGCTAGTAATAACTTTCTGTTTATCTCTCCGTTTTCTAAATTTGATGCACACAATGTTCATCGATTTTCTTTAAAAAGTTGATAGATATTCTACTGGAGCCTGGCATTGGCATTTTTTTTGTTCTTGATTTTGTTTGTGGCTTGGCATAGCAGACTAAAAGTTTTAGTTTGACAAAAAAACACTGACATACTAATTTATCGCGATTTGGCAAACGAAATAATATTAGTCTGAATAGAAATAGAAAAAATTCAAAACGAAGAAGTGAAATTATTTAAAAACAGAAAGTTGTTAAATAACGTGCTTTAATACAAATAATAAGTTCTGAAAAATTCTTTTAATTTCAATGTAACATAGGTACCTAAATAAAAAGGATAAGATTCTTTAAAAATTCTAATAAAATTTACTGCAACACCAGTTTAAGCAACTAGTTTTGATTGCAAAAGTGGGATTATATCTTTAAACAGGATTATGAAAAGCGACATTATAAAAAAGCGGATTATAAAAAACAGATTACAAAAAGCAAAATTTTAAAAGCGGGATATCGTACTCAATCCTTTAAAAGCATATGTTTAATATAAAATGACGAACGAATGATCTTTTCTCGATTTAACTATATTTTATAAATAATATTGGTTTTTTAATCTATTTTCAGTCGTTTGTTTTTGAATATATATTTTTTTTTGCACGAATTAATGTATGTATATATAATATACATACAGTTGGTGATTTTTTAAGTGTTTGGTTTTTAAATGTCAAAGAAAAATAATATAGCAAAATTGCAAAAGTGTATACAATTTTTATTTGAATTGATAAACCAATGATTGCCATTTACTTTTTGAGGATTATTTCATGTAAATGGTAACCACGATAACGTCTTAAGTGCTCTATACGGAAATTAAATCTTAAATCCCTTTTTCGAACATATTGACTGGTATATCGCTAATAATACATGTAATGTTATCTTTATCTTTAATAAAAATAGTCTAAAAGCTACAAATCTTACGATCCAGCCGGCTAATTCACTGGTCCAAAACGAGAGATAAATTAATCACCAAACTTATTTCTCAATTGGTCCATCGATTCGTGTGTGTGCATGTAGCACCATCTTGCTGGAACCTTATGTCGACCAGGTTCAGCTCGTGTATTTTAGGTTAAAATGGGATAAACATTTGTTTTCAAATTATTTAAAAAAAAAAAAATGTTGTAAACTTACTAAAAGTTTTAACATCTTTCCAAGAGAATAAGACTATATAAGAAATTTCATTTTAAGTTCAGTTTTTTCTCTTATTAGTTCCTTTAAATAACACTTTTCAACAAAGCACCATACACATCAAACAGTTATGGTGACAACTGTCAATGAAGATAAAAATTTGCAGAAAACGTACCCGGAGTTATTTGCCTTTTAATCCAAACTTATTGCCCTTCCGTGCAACATATTTGCCATAGGAATACCGGCTGCCGAAATTTCGTTCTCGATAGCAATTCATCTTCGGACGAAAATCACAAAAAAAATATAACATATGTTTGCATGATTCAGTTTGCTCTCTACTGTCGTGCAGCCGTGCAGCCGTTCAGCCACTTTGTTATTTTAAAACGCAACAATAAGATTTTAAGTGTGCTTATCGTGAAAAGAAAAATGGTGATGTTTTCAAAGCAGAAAAAGTTTTCATCGATTACTCTGAAAGCCTGGATTTAAAGATTGCCGATGCTACAATTAAAAAAAAACTTCCCAGCATCTTTAAAAATAGCTCAGTCGCAAACTGAGTATCCGGATCCTCCGCTAGCCTTATCTGTATATAGTGGATCTCTGAACAGATGGCCCTTCCTTTATCCGCTTTTATTAATTTCATTATTAAAATAATTATAAATAAATTAATTTTTGAAACAACACTTTTCAACAAAGCTCCCTACACATGAAACAGTTATGGTGACAACAGAAAAACGTCGACAATTAATATCACAGGCACAATAGTAGGAAAATTATAAAGGTCTTGGGGTTGTCGGCAATATCATAACATGAGGTGATAAAGAGACTGAGAATGGGTTAAAATAAGAAAATGGAAGATGACTTTAGAGAACGTATAGTGGAAGTTATCTACACAATTGCAGATATAGACTTCAAACACTCGAATCCCTCCATGAACTCCACTATGTCGGTCTTTCCAGCGTACTGATGGAATGGAAGTACAGAATGTTACGTTCTCCATCGATGTCATCGTTCAAAGTGTTCCTCAATGGGAGATGAAAATTTGCAGGAAAAGTTCACGAAGCTATATGTCTCTTGATTCTGAACTTATTTCCCTTCCGTGCAACAAATTTGCCTTAAGAGCACCGGCTGCCAAAAATTCGTTCTCGATGGCAATTCATCTTTGGAGGAAAATCACAAGAAATGTATATGTTTGCATGATTCAGTTTGCTCTGATTGTCGTGCAGCCATTCGCTCTCTTTTCATAAATCTAGGCATTACATATACATTATGTACAACTAATAGTTCTAATTTAAATAAGTGCAATATTTCGTAATGCAATAGATTATGCTGTTATCAAGTAAGAGTCAGTGCTGTACCATAAATTAAACAAAAAAGAAACGAAATATCGTACTTTCTTTCGGAACACACATTTTATAATTGACGACTTCAGCATGATCAACAATGCACAAAAACAATACCTACCATAAAGCTACTAGAATAGAATTCTTTATAAAAGAAAACAGTTAAAATATTTCCTTCGAAAACGTTGTCGAATCTCATCGAAAGCAAAAACTTTCTAGTGTACTGTTATCACTCTCTATAAATCTAAAAGTGTCACTTTACGTTTCCTATTTGTCAAACATTGTGACTACTTCAGTACAAAAGTTCTTTAGAAAAAACATTACCCAAAGAAGTAAACACACAATGTAAGCCACGCCAGCAGCAAGATTAAAAAATAAAACTCAGGGTGAGTTTTTTAACTTGAGACATCCAAATTAATCGAAAAGTACGAAATATCGCCAAAAATAAGGTGGTGACCACGAGTTTAACCTTGAGCCTCAATTTTAAGGTCAAACGAAGGTCATTTTGATTTTTTAATGGGAACAACTATTTTTTTTGACAGATTCGTAATCTGCGTGAAAAATTACAATTCTTTTTCATGGAACACTTTTTTTCAAAAATAAGTTCTTTCCTCGTCAGAGGGCGCCATAAAACTTAAGACATCAAAATTACTCGAAAAATACGATATATCGCGAAAAATGTTTCAGACAAAAGTCACAAGGTTCTGAGGGGGACATAAGATGGTGACCACGAGTTTGACCTTGAGACCCATTTTCAAAGTCAAACGAAGGTCACTTTCGATTTTTCAAATAATAATTCCTGATTTTCATTGCTCAGTCGTATTCCTCTTATTCTTATTCTTATTCCTCTTAGTCTTATTCATTCAGTGCTAGATACCACTACACTGGCACGCCTAAGTCATTAATCGGTTTCCAACGTTGTTAGGGTGTTAGAAGGTCGAGATTTGTTTTGAGGAAGTCATTATTGCATCGAGTGAAGTTAAAACTCAAAGAAATTTCAGATAGTGGCAAATTTTCCTAAACTTATCCGAGAGTGTATGATGTGCACTCTGCCCTTTTTTTCTACTTGAACGGAACTGTACTTCATTTAGAAGTTCGATATTTGTTTTGGGGAACTGATTATTATTAGTAACGTTTTCCAGATTAATAATGCAGGCTAATTCAATTCAAGAGAAAATTGTAATGATATTGATTTATGGAGAAAGTGGAACGAACATCGATGGTGCTGTTGCTTTTTACGCCCAACGTTTCCCAGACCAGATACGATCGCGCGCTTCCGTTTATCGGGTTGTTCAACAATTTACTGGTGAAGGAAGTTTGCAACCAAAGAAAAGGAATCGGTCAGATAGGGTGGCTGTTGAGGACAATGAAATAGCAGTGTTAGCTGCCGTTGCACACGATCCTCACATTAACACTCGCCAAATAAGTCGCTAATCAGGAATTTCTCCAACGTCTCTCTGTAAGATATTACATCGGCATAAATACCATCCATATCATGTTTCAATGCATCAAGAACTTTCTAGTGAGGATTTTCGCAACTGGGTTTCCCTTTGTCAATGGGCACTTCAGCAAATTGAACGAGACCCCCTTTTCTCCTACAAGGTGTTTTTCTCTGATGAGTCGACGAATGAAAACTCCACCTAGCAGCTTTCTTCTACAATGACTTAAAGGATCTAAAAAAACGTAGACGTAACCAATCTCCTGCGCTTCATAATAAGATCAAATCGATTTCTCGAGTAAGAGGATCATAGATCTACGTGGCAGCACAACGGGCCAGAAGGCTTAAGTGGGTTGGTTCTCCAAACGCCACTTTCACCAAACCTTACCTGACTTAGTGTGGAACTGTAAAAAAAAACAAGCAATAAGGAAATAAATACGGATTTCGCAAAAGTTGATGCTGCCTCATGCAGTTTCTTGAACAACGATTTAATTAATCTTCGGGTATATTATCATTGATTGAGGAGCTTTCAGTTGCAAAGGGCAAGTGAAACTGATATGATATGTAAAAATGAAATTTCTCAATCAATAAAGATTTTCATAAAGATCTACACTTCGACAGCTTTAGTTCGAAACTCATTGATTTGTATCACTTAGCTGACCTTTATATTGGTAGTTCAAAATTCTACTCTTTTCAAATTGGTTAGAATTCAGGTTCTTAATTTACTTCCACGCTAAACTGGGACTTTCACATTCAAGATGTATGCATGGGCATTTCACATGAGATGTATGGATATTTGAGATTTCAATCACTCTCCCAAAGCTAAGCACCACATTCCATCAAACTGAATCGCGCCAAATCTTTTGAACTACAATAGATATTATTTGATGTCAAAATACATTTATTCTTGTCTATATATCGTCGCCGGCCGTGATTTAAAAGTAAAGCATTTTTAGTGGCACTGCTAATCTATGCAAGATAAATCTTTTTTTATCCAAAAAGAGGAAAGCTTCTGACGCTGTCGCTGAAGATCAGATTGTTCATGCTTTTGCAATATGCTTTAAAATCAGTTTCATGACGCAATTGTTCCCTCCTATTGGCTTTTACTTTTTTGTTTTTTTTTTTTTTAATTTATTATAAGAAAATAAGAAAAAAGGTTAATCCGTAGCTGGCTATGAAACACTTTTTCTTATGTCTTTACATTATTTCCACTAGGTCTACTGGGATTTGTTCGTATTGTCAAAAAAAAAAAAAAAAAAAGTGAGTAACTTAAGGTTGACACATGCAAATTACAGTAGTAGGGTTTTATCATGAAGTTGGTTTTCATTACTAGCAGGCCAACTAGCAGCCTACACGCAGTTAAAATTCGTCTGCTGTTACTATTAGTTGGCTATTAGCTCGCCCACCGCTAGTTCATAGATACATCAGGACATATAATCCTTATTAGCGAAAAACAAACTACACACACTTTCCACAAAATTTAACAAAAGAATGAATTTTATTTTTCTTTACTTTAACATTTCACTTAACATTTTGACATTTGTAGACTTTCTAACAGTTGAGGAATTTACGTGAAGAGTTGGAGACTTTTCCGAGTATGTAGATGAGCTCCAATATCCTCCTCCGCACAAAATAATCGATTTATTAAATTTTAAGTTAATAACAATACAAATTTAGAACAATATAAAAAAATTATGTTAAATGTTCGAGTGCCAGTGATAAAAAAGTTTGATCTTCCCTAATGTACCCATAATCGAATAGTTGGTACTTTTGCTTCGGGTACAGCCATTTGCATTTTTTTCCGGGTTGTTTTCCAAGTGGTGAGTGATTTGTTTTGTTTTTGTAGTATGGAGTTCTTATTTATATATATATTATTTATTTTATTTATTTTTTTTTTCAAAAAAAATGTATTAATTGTAAATGTACTTACAGCTACTCCCAGCAAGACAAGGCTTGGGAATCTGATGAAAAGAGCAAAATTCACAAAATTTTGGTGAAGCGGTAAGCTGGTGATGCACCGTTGGCAATGTGGCACAGGTGAAATGGAAATAATTAAAAAATGTCAATGCCGGTAATACCGTCCGTTAAAAATTGTATCTTTGAGGTGCACCGTTGCTGAAACAGAAACAGTACAATCCCAGCGAAGCCAATGATACCGGTGCTGCGGTAATAGCTGGACGATGATGTGCAACGGTGGATGATTTCGTTATTTGATTACTAAATAAACTAAATTATTTGGAAAATATTGTAAACCAATTTTTTATTTTAACTTGTGAAATGTTTTAGATTATATTAACCGTCGCGGGAAACCGTTTGGCACTTTATGAAAAAAAACTCACTGTCTCTTGTTCAATTAATTGTTATAAGTATTTGTTTAACAATGTTAATTGTAAATTAAGAAATTAAAACTTTAAAAGACTCGAAAGACCAATGTTAATTTGAATTTATAGTTTAAGGAAAAATTAAACCACACACACTTTCTTCAAAAGTTAATAAAAGAGTGAATTTTATTTTTCTTTACTTTAACATTTCACTTAACATTTTGACATGTGTAGACTTTCTAATAGTTGGGGAATTTACGTGGAGAGCTGGAAACTTTTCCAAGTATGTAGATGGTCTCGAACACTGCCTCATAGGAAAACATGCAAGAAGGCTTGGTATGTTTACTAACGCCTTTTGCAGAAGCTGCATGGATGAGAAGGAAGAGGAGACAATCCCTTACCTTCTCAGTATATGTCCAGCTCTCTCCCAAAGAAGGAATCTCTACCTAGGGGCCTTCTTCCACAAGGACTTGAGTGACTTAAGAAACATAGACATTAAAAGTCTCCTACGCTTTATTAAGAGCTCTAAATGGTTTCTGGAATAGGAGGATCGCAGATCCACGTGGCATCACAATGGGCCAATAGGCCTAAGTGGGTTGGATTTTCGACAGCCACTTAAACCTTATCTAACCTAACTTAGATGTTCAGAATAGCTTGGCTTTATTCTTGCCGAAGCGTTTGAAGAGAATTTTGGATCTCATTCTAAGCAATACTGATTTGCATCCTTAGTCTAAAATGCAATATGCTTATACATAAATGTGAAAGTTGTTCGCAAATATGGTAAAAATCTACTTGTACATTTGAATGTCTGCTTCCGCATTGAAGTTTTGATAAAGAAACATTTAAGTAATTACAATTCTTGAGATACAGATTAAAGATTTTCCAGAGTATATTGGTGCTTTTTTGTAGTGTTAGGCTTTTTAATAAATCTTAAATTTTAAATAAGCTGTCACAATGAGCAGCGAAGCTTTATTCATTTTCAGTCACTTCATAATAGAAAAACTGACTCCTCAACAACGAAATTATGGCGCCTTTGGAAGCTTTTCTTGAAGAGGACCCGAATTTATCGATTTGTAGTTGTTGGCAGCAACTTGGCATTTGTCCATTCACTATCTGCGAAATTCTCCGTAAAAATTTTGGTCCAAAGGCTTATTAGATAGACTTTGTGCAGGAACTAAAGCCGCGTAACCATTTATTGCATTGCATGCTTATTGATTGGGCTTTAAATGAACTGCAAGTTGACGCAATTTTTTACTGTACAATTTTGTTCTCTGATCATTTTAGGGTAAACGCTCACGTTAACGTTCTATATTTAGAACGAAGACAATCCAAAATATATGCTCCCAATTACTCAAAAAGTGGTCGAAAATTTAAACTCTAGAATACGCTTAGTACAAGGCAGCAGTGGTAGAAATATCTCCTCATCTGTTTTCGAGTATTAAGCGGCATGAAATAGTCTTTAGAATGTATTTAATAAATCGTCATTAAGTTAATTTCTTTGTGTTTTATTTAAATAAAAAAAAAAATCCCATTATACAAATATTAATTTACAAGTTGTGTTACTACTAAATAAAGAATGTAAAAAAATAACAGAATTAAAAAAAAAGGATTTTCTAAATAAAAGTGGTTGAAATATTCATTAACGTTTATTGTTTTTTATATATTTTTAATGGACAATGAGCATTACTTGGCTTAAATATTTCATAATAACAATATGTGTTTAAAAATCAATCTCATGTTGATCAAATTATTTTAAAAAGTGTATTTTATTTTGTAGCTACATTAGTTTAAAAATTTTCAGAAGAAGCAACAGCAAGCTTTCTCTTTTTCAAAAGAATAGTTCACATTCATCTAACGTCTTCGGAAGAGTTCTAAAAAAACTTCTAAATATAACAATATATAATAACAAATAATTTTCCTGTTTAATGTCTCTGGAAAAAGGAGGCAAACATAAACTCCAGAAAAGAACAGCATATCTAAAATAATAGAGGGCGCTGCTTTAAATTAGGCTCCTAAGTATAAATCAACTCAGTAGCATATTGTGAACCAGATTCATAAGAAATGGCCACACCAATTCGTGCAAGCTATAATCAAACAAGCTAACAAAGTCGCTTTGTGATTGTGTTTTTCATATGCTATTGCACATCCACAGCAGTCGTAAAAATACCACCAACTAGAAGGGATGAGGAAGCCATTCCTTTCCGACCAATTTTATCTTGTAGGAGAATTAGAAGAACACTTGAAGGAAGAACGGCTAATGCACTAAGGGAAAACATCACGAATGGCGATAGTCCCATAACATCTACATTTCGGAAAACTGCATCATAGCAAAGAGTTATAACCATTCTACAAGCAAAACAAAAACGAAAAAGGTATACGAGTTTATTTAAAATAAGAGTGTCAAATAGCAAAAATAAATTTTTAAAAAAATGTTTAGACATTTACTTGTCTTACAAATGTAGATTGAAGTTCTAAAAAAACTTCTAAATATAGCAATAATAACAATAATAACAAATAATTTTCCTGTTTAATGTCTCTGGAAAAAGGAGGCAAACATAAACTCCAGAAAAGAACAGCATATCTAAAATAATAGAGGGCGCTGCTTTAAATTAGGCTCCTAAGTATAAATCAACTCAGTAGCATATTGTGAACCAGATTCATAAGAAATGGCCACACCAATTCGTGCAAGCTATAATCGAACAAGCTAACAAAGTCGCTTTGTGATTGTGTTTTTCATATGCTATTGCACATCCACAGCAGTCGTAAAAATACCACCAACTAGAAGGGATGAGGAAGCCATTCCTTTCCGACCAATTTTATCTTGTAGGAGAATTAGAAGAACACTTGAAGGAAGAACGGCTAATGCACTAAGGGAAAACATCACGAATGGCGATAGTCCCATAACATCTACATTTCGGAAAACTGCATCATAGCAAAGAGTTATAACCATTCTACAAGCAAAACAAAAACGAAAAAAGGTATACGAGTTTATTTAAAATAAGAGTGTCAAATAGCAAAAATAAATTTTTAAAAAAATGTTTAGACATTTACTTGTCTTACAAATGTAGATTGAAATATATGTAGTATTGAAATATAATAATAAATACATATAGCACACGGTAGTTTTATACAAATTTTATGTAAACAAGCAGAACCTTGGATAAGTATTCATTAGAGGTTTATATTGTAGATATATATTTATCTATGTTTCATACTTGTTTTTCGAAAAAACGAAATGAAAACAATTTATAAAGTTATATATAAAGCCAGGGTTTGGTACTATGTTTTCATATCCGTACACCATAGTGATGTATTCTTCCCTATCCTTTAAAACAGTAACAACTGAAAATAGCAATTTTTTATGTTAAATAAAAATACAATAAATATGCAAAGAACAATCTGAAAGTGAACAAAAAACAGTGTTTAGAAGCAAATAAAAATAAATAGAACTGCACATACAACAGAAGAGCAGACAGGCAATGTGCAAAACGCGAAAAGTGGCAGGAAAGGGATGAATCTCATGAAACTCATTCCGCTCTTATGTGACCCTTTGAATCATCGCTGTCTTTTAACAATGTGTAAGCCCACGAAAGAAATGAGTAAAATTCCCCGTTTACTTTTTTTAAATAAGAAAATATCTTTATTTCTACCATATAAGCAGCCGGAATCACAATAGTAAGATCGCTGTCTTAGGCGGAATTAAACTAAAACTTAAAGATAGTGAAATGCCAGAAGAATGTTCAATAGTATCAGTACACTATTAGATACTATTATATTAGTATCAGTAATATTGCGTCACAGTCCCTAATAGACTTACATGCGTTTCCATTTATTCACATTATTTCGCAATAGGTTAACCAAATGCATTCGTTCACTTTCTTTGTTTATGTTAGTCGGTCGTCGTCTCTTTTATGGGTCAACACAAAAGTGATGACGATAATAAATTACGTTATGGAATAAGTGAATAATGTAAACAAAATCAGGTATTAAGAAGAATCATATATTCATATCTTTCCTTAGAAAAAATTTTCTCCGGAAATTTATTATGACTTCTTTTTTTGTTGTTAATTTTAATTTTAATTTTACCGGTTCTGACATTCTCATACATTACAATTCCTATAATTTATTATTTATAATAATAAAAATTATTAAGTAGGTTTTTATTTTGTGGTATTGAACTAATTCTAGGGTATGGCTCTTTTCAATTTCTTGTAATTCCCAAAATTTTGTGAATAGTGGCATTTTCTTTGAATATTTCTTCATAATAAAATTTAAATATTTATAAAAAAATAAATATCATTGATTTTGATATTAGAGTTCTGAATGTTAACAATAAAATTTGCAGTAAGAGTTAAATTTCTGAAGTCAAATTTTGTAGAGTAATACTAGGTGGGGTGAAAAGTAACCTACTTGGGAATGAAAAATAATTTTTTTTAAAGGTTTTTTTATTTTATTCAATATAGCCCCCTTTTAGTTTGATACACCTATTCCAGCAATTTTCGAACTTCGTGATCCCGTCCGAAAAGTAATCTTCCGGAAGGTCTGCAAAATACTCCTCCGTGGCGTTGATGATTTCCTCGCGTGAGCTGAATTTTTTATTGATGAGCCATCTTTTGAGGTTTGGGAAGAGATAATAGTCTGAGGGAGCCAAATCGGGCGAATACGGTGGATGCGACAGCAATTGGAGCCGTAAATCATTGATTTTAGCCGTGGTTGCGATGCTCTTGTGCGCCGGTGCACTGTCTTGCAAAAACAAAAATTTTTTTCGCTCCATGTGAGGCCATTTTGCAGCGATTCCGACCTTCAATCGCTCCAATAATACTCGCTGTTGATGGTTTTTGCTTTTTCGAGGTAGTCCACGAAGAGTATGCCATGACAGACCCAGAAAACCGACGCCATAACCTTTCCGACCCATTGAGCCTCCCCCTGCCGCTTCGGAGCACTCGTGTCGGCTTCAGTCCACTGCCGGGTACTCATTCTGTTCTCTGGTGTGTAATAGTGGATCCAAGTTTCCAATCGTCACCAAAGGTCCGGCCGATTCCGCATCAGCAAGTCCAAACACTCTTTCGAAATGCTCCCGCGTTCGTGTTTTAGGTCAGGAGTGAGTATGCGTGGCACCCAGCGACTTTATAACTTTTTCATATGCAGAATATTGCCCAAAATATGGCGTGTGCGCTCAGTACTAATCTTTGTGGTATCTGCTAGCTCGCGCACCTTCACTTTCCGGTCAGCTAAAACCATTTCGTGTATTTTTTTGACATTTTCCTCTGTAACCACATCGGAGGGCCTGCCGCTGCGGACTTGATCGGTAGTGGAGTTGCGGCTATCACGAAACTTTCGAAACCAAATATTGGACGGGGTAATCTGACGGAGAATTAGCCCCATAATATTAATCTAACTTTTCTTTTGTTTCTTTCGCCGTTTTGCCTCTCAAAAAATAAAATTTTATGAGAGAACGAAAATCGTTTTTGTCCATACTCAGCATGATGCCAAACACGTCAACAACAATTAGCTGTCAAAACAAATCTAAAGACAGTGCCGCATTGAAATTTGGCATGTCTATGTAAATATGAACGGACTTCAAGGCACCATAACCTTTTTTGCAGTAGCTGCGCATTCTGGCGGTCAAGGAGGTTACTTTTCACCCTACCTAGTACAGGAATAATTTGGGAAATCATTCTTGGGTATACCATCTTGATCAAAATGTTCCCGGTGGCGTCACCGTGTGGTGCTGTTATTGTTCCGATTTGAGTTCTCTTTTTTTTGTTAAGTTGGTACATCTGTTGTTGACATTCCCACTAAATCTTAGCGTCATAGCTTGATATTTGCAAAAGTTACGTAGCCTAGAGTACATCTAATACGTGTGTGTTGGCGATTTTTACAATTTTAGAAGTTTATTTAAATTTGCAACAACGAAATTGTATTGAATTTTGCGTAGAAAATGGATTTAATGGTGCGCGAACGTTGGAAATGTTGGAAAAGTGTTTCGGCAACGATTCTCTAAAGAAAACGATCGTTTTCCAGTGGCACAAGCGGTTCGAAAGTGGTCGTGAGTCAATTGAAGATGATGAACGCAGTGGCAGACCATCGACATCGAAAGCCGACGGAACCATTGATTAAGTAAAAGAAATGTTGGTCAATGACAGCAACATTACCATCGGAGAGATAGCGGAGGACTTGAACATTGCCTATGGATCCGTCCAAGACATTTTGGTTAATGATTTGGATTTCCGTCGTGTAGCAGCAAAGTTGTGGCCAAAAGAACTCAATTTCATACAAAAAAACAGACCGTGTTCACGTCGCAAAAGACATTTTTTTAGAGGCTGAATCCGATCCCACATTCATCAAAACGATCATTACTTGAGACGAGACGTGGGTTTATGAGTACGACATACGATCCAGACATCAGGTAAGTGAATGGCGTTCACCAAATGAGCCGGGACCAAAAAAACCAAGTTGTTTTCAGTCGAAAAAGAACGTAAAAATCATGGTTTTCATGGATTACAACGGTGTAGTACATCATGAATTTTTGACAGAAGGCCAGACAGTAAACAAAGAGTATTATTTGGGCGTTATGCGACGTTTGCGTGAAGCAATTCGCCGAAAAAGACCAGAATTGTGGGCAGAAAAAAACTCATGGATTTTGCACCATAATAACACACCGGCGCACAGTGGCATCATTATTCGTAATTTTTTGACGAAAAATGCAATAAATACCATCCAGCAGCCACAGAAATGACCTGATTTGGTTCCATGTGACTTCTTTTTGTTCAATCGTATTAAAAAACCACTACGGGGAACGCGTTTCAGCAGCCAAAAGGTAGTAATGGAAAAATCGCAGGAAGCACTGATGGACATACTGAAAACCGAATATAAAACATGTTTCGATGATTGGATCAAGCGCTGGAATAAGTGTGTAGTGGTCGATGGGTATTAATTTAAAGGGGACAATATAGATTTATATGAATAAAGTTGTATTTTTAAAGTACTCTTGTACTCTTGGCTACGTAACTTTTACAAAAAACCGAAATCAATTCGGAACAGTGGGAGCGCCACACGGTGGTTATTCCGTTTTTGATCAAGGTGGTATTCTTTGAAATTTTCAGAATGTCTGTAGAAATTACGAAAAAACGAATTTTTGAAGTTTAGATTTCCAAAATCAAAATAAAGCGTGTTGATGCGGTATTTTTCTTTGTGATGAGCTATTTTGATCAAATACCATTTTCGGAAGAAGCAATCAAATTACTTAAAGCATTTGTTAGTCTTCTTTGTTTTAAAATAAATGATAACAAAAGTGGTAAGCGCCGTGAATGCTTCGAAAGCACTCATTCTTCCTGGCTAAATGAAACCTTAACTCTGCCACATAAATTTTTAGATGAAATTCCATCTTCTTCAAATATATTCAAAGTTGTGCAAAGCCTCTTGGATTCATTTAGCTTTGAAGAAATTGAAACGGCTTATGAAAAAAGCTTAAGGAAAATTGGAAAGAGATACACTCCGGCTATAGTCAGAAAACTGTCACTTAGTTCCCTAAAGAGATGTTTGTTTTCAATATTATATTATCCAATTTTATTTACTTTTACTTAACTTAAGGTACGAATTTAAAGAAATCAAAAACTCAAGAAAGTCATTTAAAATATACTGCCATCATACGATAAAATTAAAGAGCCTAAAAAAATGTTATTTTGATCAGAAAACTCTGTCAGAATAGTCTGCTATATGTAATCTTCTTATTGTGTGAGGCGTTTATGTTTGGTTGAGAAAGACGTATTAAATTATGCGGAGTTCGAAACAGGTCCTGAAGAATTACCTTTGATTTTGAAATGGGGATGTGACGGAGCTCAGCAAAAATCATATTCGAAAAGATACACATCTGAAAAATGTTTTGACGAAAATATTTTCAGCATTTCCATGGTTCGGATTCAAACGTACTTTCCTAAGGAAGAACTTAAGACCATACTTTGGCAAAATCCACCCCTTCTTCAACAAGATACCGCCCTATTAAAGTTTTTTTTTTTTTTTTTGCAAAGGAAACAACGGACTTGATAAAACGAGAGGTTGATTTAATAGTAGAGCAAATAAAGGTATTATCACCTGTTGAAATACTCATTGACATACCAACTCAACAATCTGGGAATACAAACGATAGCAACACATAAAGGCGATCCTTCCGAGACGAAAACAAAACAGCTGATATAACAGGCATTGATATAGAGCTTATCAAAGGATTCCACATTATTTTGGAAGCTTTAGCATATGGGTTTCCTATTAATTTGGATGCTTTTGACATATGTGCGACTAGGACTAGGACTTTGTATCTTGAGAAGAATTGATGGAATTACATGCCAGTGAGCGTTCTCAAAGTTTTTGTCTCAGATGCGTTCCTAAAAGAAAAAAAAATTTTATCGAACGTGAAGTCCTGGAGCTTTTAAATGTAACAATTTAAACAAACAAAATATCTCTTAGAGTCATACGTATACACAAATGTGAATGATTGTTATTTTGATTTATGTACAATATTTTATGTTCGTTCTTAATAAATATAAGGAAAAAAGGAACAACATGATTTTTTATGTCAGCGTAGTTGATTTGTTTAAAACAGGTCTACCTAAGTGCATACAACGCGTACATTCAAACCTCCGTTCATCAAAAATTTGGCTAAGTATATAAATAATCGTAGTTTTATTTCACTTTTGTATATATATTCATTATAATTATTACAAAAAAAAAAAAATTAACAAAAAGCTTTTTTGGGAGCGAATATTATTTTTTTAAGAAGGATCTACCAAAACACCAAAAACGTGTACTTTCAGAGCTCTATAAATTGATTTTTTTACTAAATATGTAAGCAATTGTAGTTTTACTAATGTTTGTCTATATGGTATATTCATTATGCACTTCATAAAAAAAAAAAATTGTGACCGTAATTTATTTTTTCAAATGGGCCAACCAAAGTGCAGAAAACTTGAACTTTCTGAGCTCTACGACTATATATATCAAAAATTTGGTGTAGTATATAAAATTGCAAATAAATTTCATTTTTCACATTTTTATTATTAAACTTGCAAGAAAAAAATTTTAAAAAGTTAAACTTGCAAGTGCTATTAATTTAATGTCACTAGATGAACGAATTCCCACACTGTGCGCCGGTTAGGATAAAGTTCATGGTAACTCTGTCGCGCTCTAATTGAACTTCTATTGCACAGCCCATAAACATAGATAATGTCTGCGTATTATTGTTTTGTAAATGCAGACATTTCAAATAGCGTTTCCAAGCAGATGTAACCTTGCCGTAAAAAATTGAACTGATGAATTAATTTTTTTTTTTTTCGAATATTTTATACCACTTTTGTTTACTTCATTTACCAACCCAACCCTTTCTAAGAATTTTTTAGGAACAGGGTAAGGATATGAGGGTTTTCAAGGTACTCAAATAAACGAGCACGTTTTGAAACTTTTGAGTAGCTATGCAATTTTAAAAAAATTAATTAAAACTGTTGTTAGAAACGTAGGTGAAAAATCATAAATTCCTTTTTTTACCTACTGCAGGTTTTTACAAGTATTATTAGATCTTTGGGTTTTTCTGCAAACTTGCTGATGATTGTTATTGTTACATTCATAAGGAAAAAATAGTTAAACCTTATGTTAATTTAGCATTTTCTGGAGAAAAGTAACATCAAAGTGAAAAATTAGCAAGGGGAAGAAAAATGGAACGGGCTTAGAAATTGGATATCTGAAAACGAGGACTAGTATATTTTCAAAAATAAAACCCTAAACGAAGTTTCTACCATTAGCACAAACAGACCAATTTCCGTTAACATGGGTCAGGGTACACCAAAGTTAGCCTTTTCCTAATAATAATCCTAAATAAAAGATGTCAACGTTGGAGATAGAACCTTACTGCAGAACGATTTTTTTCCTAGAATGTATCCAAGAACCATTTCCTAAATTATCCTTGAAGAATTAGAATTTAGATTAATGATTTCAATTATTATTAGATCTCATTAAAAATTTTGCATACTAATATAATCATTAATCTCCTTTTATAATTTGACTTTTTTTTCATCGTTATATAATATATGTTACATACTCCTTTACTTTATATATAATTATTTTAATTGGACCTGCTATAATTTTTTCGCGTATTTTTAAGGCTATAATAATGGCATCATCATTGTTCATTACTCCTGGCCTAACATTTCTTGATTTGCTCCAATTCAAATCTATCACAATGAATTCCTCTTTAGTAAGTAAGCTAGGATGGGTTATTACCATTTTCGCTGCTGCTATTTTATATAGTAAGTTGTCAATTACTTTTGCTGCTATTTTATCTAGTAAGTTGTCAATTATTTTTTTAACATCTGTAATGTTGTAAGTACTACAATCCATTGTAAGAGTTATGTATCGTTTTTTGTAGCTGTTGGCTTTCATTCTGATAGTGTTCTATTTTTTCCCTAAGTTCCCTCTCAAAACTAAGTCTTTTATGTTTTTTATATTTTCTTATGATTGGGTGTTAATCTAAATTAAATTTGTTTGTTTAGTTCCTGAATTGCATTCTGATTGTTCGTGTTTGTAACTTAAAGGTTACTTCTTTTATAGATTAATTAATTAATATTATCTCTTTTCTATCTGAGTTGTCCATAGTACCGAATAACCATTTCTAAGCCTTTTCTAATATCTTTACGAGCCCTCTCCTAGATCTTGTCTTATGATACTAAGTATTTTTGCAAAAATAGTATAATACTCTTTTTTGATTTCTGTATCTTGCCCTTAGATTTAAGTTTTTTTATTTCCCGTAAGATGTCTAACAAATTATTTATTTTTACGATGTGGATAATGGTTTTAGTTTGGTTGATGATTTTTCGTAAATCCATTGTCATTTTCGATTAGTTTAATTATTGTGCAATTACCGCTTGTACCGGGTTGATTGTTGTCATCATGTCAGTAACATCAGTGGTAAGACCTAAGAATTTTCTCGGTCGTTTATTATTTGATGTATGCATTCTAAGTTTTTAAAACGATTGTTTTTTTTTTTTTTACTTTTTTCTTAAGACTATTTATTTCACAATAATTTCACTTCTCGCTTTAGACTGTGTAAGACTTTCACATCCTATGACCCTATAAGTAAAATTCCCCGTTTACTTCAAGGCTGCACCGTACTTATTGTTTTAGGATGTGGAATCAAACTAACACTTAATGATAGTGAAATACCAGAAGAAGGTTTAATGTATCAAAAAATTTACGACACAGTCTCCAATTGACTTGCTTGCATTTACATTTTTTAATAGGTTGGTCGAATGTATTGGGTTCATTTATTCACACTATTCCTTAATAGGTTTACCAAATAAATTTAGTTATGGGTTATGAGTTTTTCCAATTCCGTCCTTTTGGCTTAACGGTGCTCGTAAATGTCAACCAAAAAGTCATCAAGAAAAGCTGGGCTTTATGGAACGTTATTAAATTAATGTAAAAAGTGACGGACAGTCACGCCTATAGCTTCATATACGCTGAGAGCCAAATGGAGAGTCTGGAATCCTTCATGTACGTAGTCCAACTACTTTACCAGATCGTGTAAAGCCAGGTGGGCATACTGGGACACTAGAAGATAAAATAAACGCAGTGCTAAATTTTACGCATATAACTATATAGCAAATACACTTACAATGTGAAGAAATGGAGTGGGTGGTAATTAAAAAATTAAGACTACTTAATTATTGGTGTTTCTTCTTCATTTGATACGAACAATATTTTAAAATGATAAACTAAACTAACTGGTGTTCAGTCAAACTATAGAAAAAAGTCAAACTCGCTAGGAATGATTGCAACGCATTTCCTAAGAGTGTAGAATTTTTATACGACCAAAAGTAGAGACAAAAAATAGTACGTTTTCCTAAAGGCAGTCAAAATTGGTGGTCATTTGTCAAACACATCAAGAGTTCTGCCTCAATTTTCATCCCAACATTCACCCACAATCATTCATGGCCAATCTGCTTGTTGCACATTTTACGGTTAGCTTAATACTTCCAGATTATGCTTTGTTTCTGCCTTTCCTTGACTGCGTCGAATCTTCAATGGGACGAATTCACTTTCACACTCGTGTATTAGAAAGAGTACTTCAGGATTCTTAACATACAAAAACCCCTTAGTCCAAATGGTATATCTTTCCTTCTTTTGATGTGATATACTAACATGCTGGCACAATTACTGCGTAAGTGTCTTCTTTAATATTATACATTAAGACTCTTTCCGCGCAGATGGACAATAGTATTTGTTTAGCCAGTCCCTAAAAGGGCAAATATTCTTCTTTCTCCTCCTACAGACCCACTGCACTTATTCTTAGCTTATGGAAACGCAGACAAATTGTCAGCTTATGATATATCTCTCAACACGAAAGCTTCTCAATGACCGACAGTAGGGTTTTCGTATGAACAGGTCTCCTGGTGATTTGGTGAAATGTCTCACAGAAAAGTGGAACCAAACCGTACATAAATCTGGCGAATGCAAGATAATTCCATTGGAAATTTCCAAGGCATTTGATAGAGTTTGGCATCAGGCTCTTTTGTCGAGCTCTCTCTACAACAATGTATTGGAAAATACCTTCCGGAACGTTAAATTCAATTTGTTTTAGATGGTTTTAAGCCTGATACTCACAAAATAATTTAAAAGACTGCAATTTCCTATATACAAAACACCATTACAATCAAATGAACTCTCGTCTTCATTACGGTGTGTTATGCCGTCTTCAAATTAAAACAACGTCATACGAAAAGACTCAAACAATTTGAAGTTCACAATGTGTTAAAGGGAAAGAAGAGGACGGCCTGCTTTTAATTGAGGGATGAGTAAACACGATACAGCAACGACAGCTACAAGTCACTTACCTAGGTCGGACAAAATTACCCCACCAGTAGCGCTAAGTCACCTGCTATTCCAACAGTCATTGTTGATAACGTTGTCTGGAGGCATGTTAAGTGCACGTGCGCTTGTAATGCGATATATAATCCAAGCTACATCACCTGTTTGCTCTATTTAATTTGATATGAAGTCCGTTTAAGCCAGGAAGAATTTATTGAAGTTTATAATAGGCAGAAAACACTTCAATACTAAACTTAAAACTAACAAAATCAAATAAATCTATACATAAAAGCTAAATTGTTGGGAGGTAGGTCGAAAAGCAAGGGAAGGGTAAAGAAAATTCCTTAGGGAAATTTGGTTAATGTGGAGATTAAAGAAAATTTGGACATAGTTAATTTCTCGTAGCATCCTAGATATCTTGTCTAGGAATCCATAATTTCTTCAGTGAGGATTGGGTCGAAGGAGTGGTACTGAATTTAGATTACGTGGGTTAGTGTAAAGAGAGAGATAACTCGAAGTAAGGAGGGGCTTTATTTACGATACTGTCAGTATTGCAACGAAAATTGAGTTCTCTATCAGATATAACACCTAGGTCCTGCAATTCAGTTACTTAAGGAACAGGTTTGAAAATAAAATCGGTACGAAAAGAAGTTGGGAAGCGCCTACGAATGTACGTTATAGCTTTATAACGTATATATATAGTATATAGCTTATAGCTTTATAGAAAATATATCTTACTGCAGTAGAAAACATTTAGTCTGTGTTGAGAAATGTTTGAAGACATTCATATCATCGGCATACAGAAATACCATATACGAGTTTTCAATTATACTAACAACATCATTGATTGTTAGTATAAATAGTAGAGGACAAAGATGTCTACATTGAGGTACTTCGGAAGAGGCATTAATCCTGGACCTTAATAAAACATTATATTGTCGATCTTATAAGTAGGATTTAATCCGTATAATAAAGCGTGATTGAAAGCCAATAACCTTTAGTTCGAGCAGTTAAGTTTTGTCGAAAACTTTTCTAAAATCTGTTGCGATCACGTCGACTTCAGTCCCGCATTCTAATGCGCACAAGGTATTTGAGACGAATTCAGTAAAATTTGTGGTTGAAGACCGACCTTTCAAAAATCTGGGTAAAATGTGGACTTGCAATGAAAAGGTAGGAAAAGTTAGGATAGTCAGATTCATGGATTAGTTAGTCTGAACGAAAAATTTGGTAAATATATTTGCCATTACTTGGGGATCATTACAAGATTTGTCTTAAAAGTTCGGGGGCGATTGGTAGTTATCAGACTTTCGTTTTGTGTAAATGAATTTAACTTTTAGAGTACCGAGTTTGGGACTTTAAGTCTCCCACGACCACATTTTCGACCATACTCCGTTTAATAATAACTGTTTTTAATTCCTTTTCTAGATAGTCGATTTTTTTCGTATCCAAAATAAAATTCCAACTTGATCTCACATTTTTGAAAAATTTCGAAGAACAAAAGAGTAATTTCAAGGTACTTTAAGAAACTTTTTATTTCATTTTTTTATAGATAAAAATAGCAAATTGTCGAAGACTTCTACACCAAACGGAAGTAGAAGAAATGATAACTGAAAGTGATGACGATCCATGTGACGCAGGAGAAGATTTGCTGGAAAATGACGTGGACTGATGAAATTCTGACAAATGTTGATGATGCTCATGTTGATGATGACACTGCCTCAAATCTAGATCAGTATGTTGCAAAGTCGGGCCGAGTCTGGTCAAGCAAGCCATTTCCACAAACCCGCAGGTTACTACGAAACATTTCGAACGTGGCCCCGGGTGTTACAAGTTATCTGAGCCCAGCAACTGACACTGTTGAGACTTTTAACCTACTTATTACTCCAATCATGATGGAAAAAGTCGTTTTGTATACTAATGAAGAGGCTTATCGTGTTCTTGATAAGCACCCTGATAAAAAAAACATTTGGAAATCAGTAACTATGAATAACATATATGTATTTCTTGGGGTATTGATATATGCTGGAGTTCTTCATTTTAGTCGTGAAAATGTTAAGGAAATGTGGACTACCAACGAATCTATTTACTTTGAAGGAATCACAAAAAAAAAAAAAAAAAAAAATTAAGGGACTAGAGTATTTAAAGATTTACAATTTGAACGTCGTCACCCTGGCTCAGCAGCGAAGTCAAGAAGCTGATGCGATAATGTAATACAGCCTATAGTCCTTAGAGACGATACAGAATCGAACCGCTATATCGGGAGTACTGTCGTTTGCGAACAAAGTGGTGCTAAACATAAGGTCCGCAAAGCCGCTTTACTACAAAAATAGGTTAAGCCAAAGTTTTTCGTCAAAAAATAAATGGAAAGCTGTTAAGGAACTTAGAGTTGGAAAAGAGACGCCAAATTCGTCACAAAACCATCCTCTTTCACAAATGAAAACGAGTGTAATACATTTCATTCTTCAGACAACTCCCTCCACAATAAATCCTTCGGTTTTGTATGTATCAATGATCAAGAGGTTGTCGAAGCGTTTGATCCTCGGTTCGTAAAACTTCACCTTGCTTACATTCCTTCTTCCATTACCCACATTTTCAACAGCATAATAACAGCTTCCGATTATCTACGTGAATGGAAAAGGACAAAAGTTATCCCAATCCCTAAAAAACGAAATGACGATTATAGACCCATAGCGTCGATAGCCATTCCCCCGTTTTTAAGAAAAGTGCTGGAATAAGTAATTGTGAACAAATGCAAGCATATTTGTCTAAAAGTAAGCTAATAAGCCGTTGTCAGTCCAGTCAGTAATAGATGACATTAAAAAGTTGTTGGGAAAAAATATATTACATTTCCAATTCTCTTAGACTTTTCAAAAGCGTTTGACACTGGTAACCATGTTCTTCTTTCCCAAAAATTTCAGACCATGTACAATTTCTCCAAAGAATCGGCAAAGCTTATTTATTCCTACCTAGTAGATAGGCAGCAATGTGTTGCTGGTCAACATTAAAACTTCGAATTTTCTTATGGTATCGAGTGGACTTCCTCAAGGATCAATACTTGGACCTGTCCTTTTTTCTATGTACATCAAATTGTCCAACTGTGTCTTATCCACATGTATGCCGATGATGCCCAATTAGCTTTGAGTGAGAATATCTATGTCTTAGTTCAAGTCATTTCTTGGATAAATGAAGAATTGGCTAATACTTTTCTCTGGGCTCAACGTAACTTTCTATGTTTGAATTATGCAATGTCGAAAGCTCTCGTGATTCATAGCAAAACACAGAACCTGTCTACCTTTTCATTGAGTCTATGCTGGCAAAAACACTCATACTGAAAATTTTACTGTATGATTGTGAGGTCTATGGCAAAGTTGACTCAATTACTAAAAGCAGGCTTAGTGTTGTATACAACAATAATGTTCGGTATATCTATGGCCTCCGAAATTATGACCACGTGTCCGTTTACTCAAAGTGTATTGTCGGCTGCTCGTTCGATAACCTCCTGGTGCAGGTCTTGCCTGCATGACATCATACAGACACATCAACCTGAATATCTCTTTAGCAGATATCTCGGCCGCAAAGGGCTCTGACCTTAATGTAAACTCCACATTTTTGCCTGACATCGGAGCTGCAATTCTTCGTTCATACCACTCGCCTATAAAACTCCCTGCCCCGTGAACTAAAAGAAGTCAGAAACACAAAAGGACTTTTGAGGTACTTGGTACATGTTTGTTAACATATTTGACTCTTGTTTTATTTTATTGGGTCTATAACTATAACGTGCGGTTTGCTAAGAGGTGGCGTAACTTGTATTATTCCATTGTTATTATTCTATTGGAACATGCGTTGGAAAGCTACTGTCATTGTACGTCATTTCAGTATATGTCATTCATTTGAAGCGTAAACAACAATAATTTTTTTTCACTCAAATATGTCGAACGTTGTGCCTGAAAAAGCGTTTTTGCGGAGAGTTCTTCTTCATTACTTTAATATGAAGAAAACGGCTGCCGAAAGTCATCGTATTTTGGTGGAAGTTTATGGTGAAGATGCGCTAGCTGAGCGAACGTGTCAAAAGTGGTTTGCACGATTTAAAAGTGGTTATTTTGGCTTGGAAGACGATGAACGTCCTGGGCAGCCAAAAAAGTTTGAAGATGAAGAACTGGAAGCATTACTCTATGAAGATTATTGCCAAACACAAGAAGAGCTCGCAGAATCTTTGGGTGTCACTCAAGCAGCCATTTTAAAAGGTTTAAAATCAGCTGGATGTATTCAAAAGCAAGGAAATCAGGTTCCACATAAATTCAAGCCGAGAGACGTCGAAAGGCAGTTTTGCATGTCCGAAATGCTGCTGGAACGCCACAAATGAAGTCGTTTTTGCATCGGATTGCTACTGGTGATGAAATATGGATCCATTACGACAACCCCAAGCGCAAAAAATCATATGTTAAACGCGGCCAACCAGCCAAATCAACGGCAAAGCCGAATATCCATGGTGCGAAGGTAATGCTCTGTATTTGGTGGGATCAGACCGGTGTGCTGTATTATGAGCTGCTAAAACCGGGTGAAACCATCAATGGACAACGCTACCGAACACAATTAATCCATTTGAAGAGAGCAGTAGCCGAAAAACGCCAGGAATATGCGACCAAACACGAGGCAATAATTTTCCATCATGACAACTCTCGGCCCCACGTTGATATTCCGGTTAAGAACTAATTGAAAAACAGTGGATGGGAAGTCTTACCCCACCCGCCTTATAGCCCAGACCTTGCACCTTCTAACTACCATTTGTTCCGGTCGATGCAGAACGCCCTCACTGAAATACGGTTCACATCAAAGCAGAATATCAAAAATTCATTCATTCTTGGCTGCCAAGCCGGGGTGGTTCTTTCAGGATGGGATCCACAAATTGCCAGAAAGATGGGAAAAAGTCATAGCTTCAGATGGGCAATGTGAAAAAGTTCATCCGTCCCATTGATAAAACCTTTTACTTGGCACAAAGATTCAAACCCTTGGTTATTTTTTATTTTTTATTTTTTATATTTCTCCTTAAGTTTAGCGGGGAATACAACTGGCAATGCTCAGCAGATTCCATTAACGACAAACCCTGAGTTTTGAACTTTTTAATACTCGCAGGTATGAGGGTAAAATTAGTGCTAATCACAGCTATGTTTTTTAAAACTGGGGTCGTTACACGCTTATTTAGACTGACGAACTGCTACAGCCTCCGTACTATCGAAGTCTGTAATTACATCTTTGATGGCCTCGAAGTATTCACCTTAAAACAGCATAGCCTCAATCCACGCTCTCCATCGAGTTACCACTGGTTGAGGAGGTAAGGGCACATTTAGTGGATTTTCTTTAAGGGCTTTAATGCGAGAATCTGCCTTAAGAAACACTTTCTTTGTTGATGAAATGAGTCTATTTACATTGTCAGACGTTAATCGTACTTTTTCAGCGAGACGATGTACTCCGTGAGCAAGGCATGTCACATAGATCAAGTTGGGATAGAACACTTGGAGGACTTTGGCTGCCTTGATCTCTCAGAGCAGCATCTGAGAGAAATATAAACATTCTTTGATCTGCAGATGATTCAGGAAATATGTGTTTGAAACCATCATTCACAAATCTGGTGATCGTAGAATGATTTGTCTTTTCAAGCTCTGTGCATGCCATCAAATAGAATGAACAAGCCTCTAGTTGTAACGCACCGACAATCGAATTTACAATGTAGCGGCTACAACTATCGGTAGTTTGTTGGTAAACAAAAATGTAGGTAAACTGTTGGAATGTAATTTTTATGCAATGTTGATTCATCTGGTATATTTTGATTCAAGCAATATTTTCGAAGAAAACTTTGAAGGTAGGATTTGTAATAAGTACTTAATGAATTCATCGGTTAAATATTCCCGGTATACCTGAATGATATCATTACCTTTTCTACCAGCTCGGAAGAGCATTTTGGCTCAATTAAGAAAATATTTATAAACTTAAAGCTCAGCTTGATAAAAGTGAGTTTTTTGGGCGCATCGTACTGAGGGTATTAGACACAAACCTAAAATGATTTCGGCTTTCCTAGAATACAAACTACCAAGAACGTCCAAACAGATTAAGTCCTTCTTAGGCATAACCCTAGGCCACGTAGGGTGGGTTGGTGTATTCATCTTCTCCAATGGCATGGAAATGCACATACAGGGTAAGGTTCTGAACGCGTTCAACTAAGAGAGATGCCAGATACGATCCCTGTCCCTTTTGTGTGTTGGGTAAAAGGCAATTACGTAAAAGAACCCATCGGGAGAAAACGGACCCGATTTAAAACGATGACACAGCGCGAAAAAGGACAATAATTCCTGGTATATTAGAACAATATACGCTCCAGAAGTTACCTAAGAACTGCAAAATATCCTCACGTAGTATAAGGCGGACATTACTGCGATTCGAGAAGTGCGTTGAATAGGATCAGGAATGATAAAAAGCTGCCAGCTGCCACAAAAGTTACATATTAGGATGCGGACTCGTCGTAGAAAAGTGGCTGAAATTGGCGAATGCCTGGCTGTGATCCGCATGCAAGGGAAATTCTACAACATCGGCTTTATATATGCACACGCCCTTACCAATGAAGTCAATGACCCTATCAAAGAGGATTTCTATGACCTCTTGGAAGAAGCCTGTCTAGAGTACGATATTAAGATCGTGCTCAGGGACTTCAATGCCAAAATTGGTAAGGAGGACATTTTTGGCGGAGGAAAACACAGCCCCCACGAAATAACAACAGATAATGGCTTGTGACTCATTGATTTTGCGGCAGTTTGTAATGCGGTGATTATCTCATAAGAGAATGCACACATCAACCTGTCTTACTCCGAACGGTGGAACTACCGACCAAGTTGACTACGTGATGGTCGACACTCGTCAAACATCCTCAAAGTGCAAACATTTAGAGGGACAAATGCTGACTTGACGAAAGACTCTAAAATATCCCATTGCCTATCACAAACGCCAACAACATGTGGTTACAATGCTGCACTAGTATTAAGCAAGTAGCCGAAGCACCTCTAGGCTACAGTTGACAGGTATGACGAGTGCATACATAAGGCAACAGATAAAGTATATAAGAAGACGTTGCAAAGAACAATCCGGGCAACGTGAGATAAGTACAGAGCCAGAAGGAGGCAGGAGAAAAAGTAACTGCGAAACGCACCACATTTATGGAAGTGTGGCTTCCAAATCGATGATAGACCATATCTTCACACTGCGGCAAATACTAAAAAAGACCAATGTGTTCCAAGTCTATACTCACCATCTCTTAAGTGACACGCCGCATAATACAGCATTCATGTCACTGAATTATATAACGCGATGGCCGTATTCAGTTTCCAAGCATAACTGATCCAGTTGTGTTGGCCACGCTAGAGAACACCCAATGCACCGTGAAGCCTGGAAAACATGCACATGCAATTTTGAGGTAGTGAAGGAGTTTATCTATCTCGGGGCAAATACATTACATATAAACTCCACAAATAACACCGTTGTGGAGATTCAAAGAATAAACTTAGGTAACCGCTGCCACTTCGGTTTGTACAAACAACTAGTTTCCAACTTCTAACTCGAAGGCCCTAAATCTTGTTCTACAAAACCCTGATCTTGCCAATCTTCCTTTATGCAGCTGAATGCCGGACGATAAGCAAGACAGTGAAGCAAATCTACGTTGAATAAAAATAAAAGTAAACGGTGGAGAAGATATAACCGCGAATTCTATGATCTGTATAAAGATGTGGATGTAGGCCGGAAGACAAAATTCGGTCGACTGCACTGGTTCGGCCACATCGAGAGAATGGGCGAGAATGTCTCAGCTAAGAGAATCTTTCAATACCAGCCACCTGGTTCTCAGAAAAAAGGATGACCGAACCTCCGGTTTAAAGATCAAGTAATCACGAACGCCAGAAGCTTTGGTCTATAAAATTGAAAGCAACGTGCCCAATACCGTAAAGGATGGAAAGCGAATTAACTCAGGCTCCAACCCTCTAAACTTTGCTGACCGGATAAGTACCTAACATAAATAAGTATGCCATAATCTGTACTACCGAACATTTATAAAACGTTATTTCAATGACAGCCTATTTGAAAAAAAGGAACAATTATTTTAAATGACCACGATTATGTCAATAGCTTTGATAATTTAAAGAAATTAATATCACCCGAACCGAGCTTCGAGCGCAGTCCTTTTCCAAGAAGGCCATCCAACCTGTTTTGCAATCAAAATACTGAATGAGGATGAAACCAACTAGTCTTCTTTAAATAAAACACTGAAACCACACATAGCAAATAAATTCTAGCTAATAATAGTAATAGCGAAAATATCTCATATAACCAATCTATTGGGTATATAATTTAATTCGTCCGGTTTTTTTTCTTCAAAATTTGAACGTTTATTTAAGAAAAAACATATACAGTAGTATTATTTAATGTATTGCCCATCTGAAGCTATGACTTTTTCCCATCTCTCTGGCAATTTGTGGATCCCATCCCAAAAGAACTGCGCCGGCTTGGCACCCAAGAATGATTCAAGCCTATTTTTGATATTCTGCTCTGATGTGAACCGTAATCCAGTGAGGGCGTTATGCATCGACCGGAACAAATGGTAGTCAGAAGAGGCAAGGTCTGGGCTATAAGGCGGGTGGGGTAAGACTTCCCATCCACTGTTTTCCAAATAGTACTTAACCGGAATAGCAACGTAGGGCCGAGCGTTGTCATGAGGGAAAATTATTGCCTCGTATCTGGTCGCATATTCCGGGCGTTTTTTGGCTACTTCAAACGGAAGTTTTTGCTAGCGCTGTCCATTGATGGTTTCACCCGGTTTTAGCAGCTCATAATACAGCACACCCATTTGATCCCACCAAATACAGAGCATTATCTTCGCGCCATGGATATTTGGCTTTGCCGTTGATTTGGCTGGTTGGCCGGGTTTCACATATGATTTTTGGCGCTTGGAGGTGTCGTAATGGATCCTTTTTTCATCACCAGTAACAATCCGATGCAAAAATGACTTCTTTTTGTGGCGTTCCAGCAGCATTTCGGACATGCAAAACCGCCTTTCGACGTCTCTCGGCTTGAGTTCATGTGAAACCCAATTTCCTTGCTTTTGAATATATCCAGCTGCTTTTAAACGTTTTGAAATGTCTGCTTGAGTGACACCCAAAAATCTTCATAGCGTAATGCTTCCAGTTCTTCATCTTCAAACTTTTTTGGCTGCCCAGGACGTTCATCGCCTTCCAAGCCAAAATCACCACTTTTAAATCGTGCAAACCACTTTTGGCACATTCGCTCAGCTAGCGCATGTTCACCATAAACTTCCACCAAAATACGATGACTTTCGGCAGCAGCTTTCTTCATATTAAAGTAATGAAGAAGAACTCCCCGCAAAAACACTTTTTCAGGCACAAAGTTCGACATATTTGAGTGAAAACAATTACGTCATCTCTTAGCAAAACGAATTAAGTTATAGACCCAATATAACAGCTGCCATTAGTAGCGCCGATGAAGACAACAATGACTATGTATATTCCAATCGTAGAGTCACCTGTGAACATTTACAAAACTCAAATAATATTAAATACAAAAGACTATCAAACCAAAAAGCTACAAAAACCATAAAATTGGCAGTCAATTTGGAAAAAAAGAATAGTTATCAATCTAAAAAAATTTAAAGAAAACTCACTTTTGTATATTGTGAAACAATTTGTTCCACCAAAGGGAATAGTAGGAGTTTACTGTAGTCACGATAATCTATTTGCTTAGTTTCAAAACGCTTATATAAAGTATTTCAATAAAAACCTTAGGGAACCTTAGGGCCATAAACGAAATTCACGGGAATTAAGTTGAAGAAAGGAATTCAACAATATATGAATAATTGTGAAATTGGCAATAAGTCAAAATATGAACGATTAAAGTATAAAATCTCACTAAAATTAACAAAGATTCCAACAAAACCGAACCAGCTAATTCATGTTGAGCCAATGAACTGGTATATTAATATAAGTCCAATGTACGTACCTAACAATAATAGATAGATTCACTAGCATGTAATAATACATGAAATCAGGCATTGATCGTGGATGTCCTTGCATTCCAAACAGGATAGTAACCGATGGAGAGACGCGATTTTCTTCAGGTCTCATTGAAAAATTTCTAATTTCATTGAACAAATTAAGAAAAATAAAGAGAAATATATATATTACACAAATATAATAAAAACAAGAATGACGTAGATCTAACAAAAACAAATCACCTTTACCTCAAGAATAGGAATAACAATAATCTTAAGCCCATTCACAAAAAAGAAAATGTAGAAGTCATAGACAAAGACTTAATAAAAGATAGTAAAGAAAGCGAGTTCTATAAAAAAAAAAAACAAGTGAAAAGAATCTATAAGTACGAAAACACATAAAATATTTTTTTTTTTTTCTCAGACATTACTGACTCTGATTTTGCTGGCAACAACAAAAATAATAACGAATAGCAAATCGATCTACAGAACTCAAACACAGGTCACGGATGCATTACGATTAGAGATGATTAGGGGGTGGTCGTGGTGTAGTGGTATATGCATACAATCATCAAGCAGAGGGTCGCGGGTTCGAATCCCGTGCGAGACAATTCTCTGAAAAAGTCTTTTCGTAGAATTTGCATGTAGTTATATGAGAATCCCGTCGGCGTCAACTCTGACATGAAGGCATAACACTGATGTTGGAGAGGCTAAATGTAACGAACTAACAACTAGTACGTACTGAGACCCACTGGTTGAGGATGCCCTTGCTCGTCCCGTCTAGTTTGACAAACACCTCTGGGAAAAATATCGAAATCTAATACACCTGAGTTTCAAACTCCCGCCCGCGCCCTGGAGAAAAGCAAGTAAAAGGGTATTCATATCCCCTTGGTTCGCGCGCGGGATTATAAAAAAAAAATCCAGTGAAAGTAAGTTATACAAAAATACTTCACAGTATAAATTTGACCTCATGGTTGCCTGGACATCATAGAACACAAAATTTATAAGCTTAACCGCTAAAACGAATACACAACAATCACACATAGCTTTAAAATTTTAACAGACGAACTAGGAAGTTTGCTAAAAAATCATCATGAACAAAGAAGAGGATTTGTTAACATTATTGGAAAAGGTCTAAAATATGAAGTAGGAACTTAGGACTGCTTAGCAAACTATGATAGGAGTCTTAGGAATAGGAATACTAGAACCAAGAGAGTAACCAAAGTTTTATATAAGAACTAACAGAATAAGTTATATCAAAAGCAGTGTCATTATTTATACAAAACGATACAAAAATATTTATATTATTAACTTCAATTTATTTAACTTTATATTATTAATACAAATTTCTTTAGAATTTTTAATAGATAGCAATTCCTAATGAAATAATGTAAGAAATTTCTATACGTAATGTTCAATTATTATATATAGGATGATTCATCCTACAGTTTGATTTATAAAGTAAAATATGTAAAGTAAAATACATCAATTTGAAAGTGAACTAATAATTTTTATTATCGTTTTAAAGAACTATTTATGGCATTTACTTTTTAAAAATGATATTATGTAAATGTTGACCACGACTATGTCTGAGGTGGTCCATTCGGAAGGTCTAATTTTGGGTGACTCGTTCGAGCATAGCGGCTGGTATCTCGCGGATAACACAAGTAATAATGGCTTCCAAAGTGTCAATCGTAGCTGGATTATTCCCGAAGACTTGAGACTTTACATATCCCAAGAGAAAATAGTCCAAAGATGTGATATCGCACGATTTAGGCGGCCAATTTACCGTAGTAAAAAGTGAAATTAAGTGATCAACAAAATAATTTCTTAACACATTTCTTAGCACTGAGACCATGTGCTTGAATTTCAGGAAGCACATAGTCCGTTAACTTGACACGATAATGGTTACCTTTAACGGTAACATTCTGATTTCCCTCATTTTTGAAGAAATATGGACTAATGATTCCACCAGCCCATCAACCACACCTTACAGTCGTTTTTTATGAATGTAATGGTAGCTCTTGGTTCCCTTCGGGTTGCTCATCAGCCCATATACGGCAATTTTGTTAAATAATGTATTGAGCCAGAAATGGGCTTCATCACTAAACAAAATTTCACGATAAAACACCGGATTTTCATTGAGGTTTCCAGAGCCCATTCACTCAAAATATGACGCAAATTCAAATTGACGCTTCAATTCTTGCATAAGTTGAATTTTGTAAGCTTTAAGGTCGAGATCGTTACGCAAAATACGCCAAGTTGTCGAATACGCCAAGTTGTCGAATACGCCAAGTTGTCGAATACGCCAAGTTGTCAAATACGCCAAGTTGTCGAATACGCCAAGTTGTCGAATACGCCAAGTTGTCGAATACGCCAAGTTGTCGAATACGCCAAGTCAAGCTACTGAGAACGACGACGAATCGATTCGCTACGGTATTTGTGTACACTCCAGCTACAGCTGCTACTACGTGCTGGATGTGGTCTAACCTGTCGAGTACGATCCACTAATGTAAAATGGGACTCAAATTTGCGAATAGTATTGATAATAGTGGTTTCAGTAGGTCCATTATGCGAACGAAAAACATTTTTCACAGAATCCTGATTTTCGTAATACATATGAACAAATTTTGAAACGCTGTTGTGGTGTGAGTCTTTCTATGATAACTTGCTAAATAATACTGAACAAAAATGACAAAGTAGTTTGATAGGAGTCACGCGTGATCTGTCAAAAAAAGCCTGTTGAAAATCAAACCTTACGATGAATCCGCCTATATTTTATATAAGTTCACTTGACCACACTGTTATCTAAATTGTGTATTCCATACACATACTAGCTATTGTTTTCTAATAATGACAATTCTGTTTGTTGATTGGCTAACAGTTAAAACATTCGATTTTTAAATCAGTTTGTATGTATTGTGCACCAAGCTTTAGTACAATATGTAACATATCATTGGCATTGTTATATTTTTGGCGTAATCGAGTCAGTCTAATTAAAGCATTGGTATTGAGAAGTTCTTAGTGTTTTTTCTTGAGAACGTACAGTCTACATATGAGTTTTCTTTTGAAAGATCTTAGATAGATCTTTATTTCGCACGAATTTTCTTAACAATTTATTTTAACAAGCTTACAATTTGCAGATATATGATATTTAAATATCTTTTATCTGTAGAGTTATTTTACAAAAGTTGAAATATAATAAATATGGATTTAATAATGATTTACAAAAGGAAAAGCGAAAGAAAGACCTTTTTAAATTCTTGACTTTTTTCTCTTTGTTCGTTTACTATTTATATATTTTGTTCTTTATAAAAGAATTATCTAAAATATCTAGCTCTGTTTTCTTATGTATTGGTTTAAGTTTATCCTTATCTCTATTTTTTAAATATATGTGTTCCTGACTATCTATAAAATCTATTTTGTTTCTATTTCTATTATGTTTTTTAATGTAATTTTCCTTATTTTTCTTAACTATTTCTATAATTTTAACATAATCATCGCTAGAAATGGTGCCATTAAGAAAGTCAATTGGCCTTTGTTAAGTTGTCGAATGTATCGTTTTATTGTAAATTGTTACGGCTTTTAAAACCTTGTTGCGTAACGTGTCTTTGTTGCTTTTATCAGCTGTAAATGTACGAATATGTTCATTCAACGTAGAATGAAACCTTTTGATGTCAGAATTTCCGGTTTTATTATAAGGTGTAGTAATATGTAACTCGACGTTATTTTCTTTTAAAAATTCCTTTATTAAGATTGAAGAGAAACCGCTTTCACGGTCTACAACTATTTTCTGAGGAATTCCTAGGGAAGCGAATCTACATTGTAAGGTTTTAAAGAGGGCCATCCATGTACGATGTTTTATTTCCTGAACTATTACGTGTTTTGTAAATTTGTCGATAATCGTAACGTATATTAAGTTAATATTTATATACCAGATGTCGATATGTAGAATTTGGCTAGGTTTTTCTGGGGTAGCGGTCAACTTTAGAGGGATTTTATTTGGAATTTGTTCGTATTTGTCTTTATTTCATATTTCGCAATTGTTTATAAATTTCTGGTTTTTGTCCTTGAGATTCGGAACGTAATATATGTCTTTGATTTCCGCATATGTTTCGTTAATGCCTCTATGGTTCAAAAGCTTATGTGTGTTTATAATTACTTTTACTAGTTTTTCCTCGTCAGTAATGTCGCTTAGAAATTTACTGCATTTTATTATTTTAAGTAATCGATTTTTAGTGAAATATTTGATATATGTGTCCTGAAATTTTGCAAATAAATGTCTTAATTTGAAAATATAGCTACAATTCCTTTAGGTGGAATAAATTTTTTCAAAATATATAAAACTTAATTTTCTTTGAATTCTTTAAGTTCTATAACAAGTCTTCTTTTGCCAAATTCTGTATATATTTTATGTGTATTTATCGAGTCATAGGTTTTGCCACCTTTGAATAGTCCTTAATGAACTTTCTGTAGTACCCAGTAATGCCTAAAAAGGATTTCATTTGTTTCGTTGTTTTTGGGATTTTATAGTTTTTTACGGCGGTTATTTTGTTAGGGTTTGGTTTATTGCCTTCGGTTGTTACAATATGGCCTAAGAATTCAATCTCTTTTTTCAGAAACTCACTTTTGTCCAGTTGGACTTTGAGGTTGACTTCTTTTAATCTTTGAAATTTTTTTTTAAGATATGTAAGGTGTTCCTCAAGACTAGTAGAAAACACAATGATGTCGTCCATGTAGACGAGGCAAACTTTTCCAATGAATTCTGCCAGAACGTCATTCATTAAACGCTGAAAAGTCGATGGTGCGTTTTTTAGGCCAAACGGCATTCAAATAAATTCGTAATGGCCGTCGCTCGTTGAGAACGCCGTTTTCATTATGTCGCTTTCATTTATTTCTATCTGGTGGAACCCTTTGGCAAGGTCCAATGTTGTGAAATAATTGGATTTTCCTAATTTATCAAAGATGTCGCCTACGTTTGGGATGGGGAATTTGTCGTCGATTGAAACTTCTTTGAGTTTCCTGTAGTCGATAACCATTCTCCATTTTTCCTTCCCAGATGCGTCCCTGTTTTTTGGAACGATCCAGATTGGTGCCGAGTTTTTGTGTATATTGGTATTTCGTTGAACGTTTTTATATGATGCTTAATCGCATTTGTGAACGTCAAATCGCTACCTTCTTGATAGAAAATTGATGAGTATTGAGAGACGAGGCGAGTGATTCCCCTTTTCTCTTCCTCATTCAAGTGATCGATTCTGATTTGTTCAGAGATCGAATCTTTGCTGGTTTCCGTATGATATATTTCCAAAACTAGTATTTGTTATTTGTAATTTTCATTCGTTACTTCTTCTTCAGTCTTGCTGAAATATATCGGGATTTTCGTTTCATCAACAATAAGAAGAATACTCTTGAAATCGAGCATTGCTTCTAATGGCAATAATATGTTATTTCCGAGTAAACCGTCGAAAGTATCGTTAAAATTAAATTCCAGAAATTCCGCGGTTCTATTCGGTTTTTTGAATTTTTCAAATAAAGGAATTCTGACTTTTGAATTTATATATAATGGTGTACTTGTAGTCAAAATTTTGACTGGTTTTTGTAACTTAATTTGCCATTTAGGGTGGCATATCCCTTTTCTAAGAACACTAGTTTCTAAACCGGTGTCAATTAGTATTCTTAGATCATATGGGATATGCGTGATCATTCACCTGAGTAAGCAGACAGGTAATGCATATTTAGATGGTGGGATTGGGAAGATGGCGAAGTAACGGGAAAAAGGGGGAGGTGGCGGCTTCTGCCATTCAATGCCTTTATCATTTTTAGATTGGCAAGAGGAGGTGGGAACACTAACGGGATTAAAAGGGAGTGATCTCTGAGACGTAACTTAAGAATACATGAAGTATATGAATAAAAAAAAACATGAAAATTTAAATATAAGCAACGTTCATTTGTCCATTAGTTAGAATATTGCGTGAATAAATTTTTAAAAAGAGTGTTTTCAACACTGAAACATTTTTCTTTAAGCTTGAAAGTAAGCTTAATGATTTTTTCACTAATCAATTCAACGTTAGCTCTTTGATAAAGTTCAAGGGTTGGGTAATGCCACGGCAGGTGGAGTTTTCTTTTGTGTTGGGAAAAAAGAGATTTATAATAACAACTTAGGACTAGTAACACCAAATGGTCAAGTTATAATGGATGACAATATTAATTACGAATAAAAAATTCATGTGATAGTAAGTTATACAAAAATACTCCTGAGTATAAATTTGACCTGATGGTTGTCTGGAAATCATAGAATACAACATTAATAAACTTTAATAAGCTTAACCATAAAAGCGAATACACAACAATCCCACATAGCTTTAAACTTTTAACAGACGAACTAGGAGTTTTTTTAAAAAATAATCATAAACAAAGAAGAGGATTTGTTAACATTATTGGAAAAGGTCTTAAATATTTAGTAAGAACTAAGGACTATGAAGACGAATAGGAAATTTTGAAAACCTTGGAGACAAAAAAAAAAAAAAAAAAAAAACAAAACTACCACTTCAATGAAGTAATATATAATATTATAAAACAAAAACTCAGCTGCAAAATCTAAGTAATGCTGTGAATGAAGAATATTTTTAAACAACTAGCATGTAACAAGTATATTAGGAAGCACAGAAGTCTTAGGAAGAGATAAACTATCACCAAAAGAGATACCAAATTTTAATATAACAATTAACAAATTAAGTTATATCAGTGTCATTATATATACAGGACAATAAAATAATATTTATATATATTATTAACTCCAGACTATTCTAATAGAAATTTCTATATAATTTTAGTAGAACCAATTCCTAATGAATTAACAACTAAGAATTAGTGACACCATATTATCAAGTTATAACAGATGGCAATATTATTATTAGTACAATAATATTACGAATACATAAATCGAACAGTAAAACTCAAGGATTTAAAAATTATAAATGACAAGTAACTATATAATAATATTGTTATAACCAAAAACATTGCATATATCCAGATTTAGCATAATTGTAAAAAAATCACTTTAAATGTTATGGATAACAACTTTTTTAGATTCCAGATTTGTAAACTATGATAGATATAAAAAAAATAATGTATGAAAATTTTGTAACATACGATAATTTTATCATAGTAATGTTTTAATAATGTAACTATAAATCAGATTGTACTAAAATATTCTCCAGAAGAAAAATATTTCACAAATATCAAAAATCGTAACATATAGTAATAGAAGAAATTAAATTAAAAACTACTTTTTTAATTATTATACTCGTAATTACTTTTATTACTTACTTTTTATTATTTACGTAAATATTTTTATTATAATCTTCATTTTCATTTAAAAAAATAACGGAACTGGTATTAAAGTAAATGTAAAAAATGATGATTCTTCGGAGCAGAATCCTAAGGCGGGAGGTGTTAGGTTGGACACTCCACTACCAGTATAAAACGGAACAGTGTGGGTGAAAAGCTGTACCTGAAGGTTCATCTTCTCTTCTCCTTTACGGTGAAACTTTTTTTGTGGAAAAAAGTTTAAAAAACATCTTGGGTGTAATAACATTTAGGTATATATTTTAAATATCCCTAATACCTGGCGGGTTTTTTCGCTCTCGCTGTGAGTGTGTACAAAAACAAAGAAATAAAAAATTTCAATAACCTTTACCTAATCTTTTTCGAAAAAGAATGCATGGTGACGCACACAATTAATGTACAAAAACATGGAGTAATTCCGCGCAAGTTACAAGAGAATCACTATAAAGCGGTAATTGTTTTTTAAAGCTCTTATAATACATTTATTGTGCGGTTCTTCCTAGCACTTCTTAGTGAGGTGGAGAAAGAAAGATGTCAGCGCCTCTCCTAAATGTGGAACCACTACAGCACTATAAAGTTTATTCAAATTGGATAGTACAACCAAAGCTTATATAGGGTTTTCCAATAGGGACTTGACAACTAATGATCAAACTGTCACTGTCAATTTATTCAGTTAACTCAACATTTCCATCATAGTAAAGTACACTAACGAGCAACGTCTGCAAATTATAAAAATTTTCTACAGATATTCGGAGTCGATGACTGCAACTTTAAGAGCGTTAACTCTAATTTTCTGTCGTAATTCTCGCCCTAGTAGATAGGCAATAACAAATTTAGTGAAAAAATTTGAGTCTACATATTCGTTGTGTGATGTTGCCGTGCAGACAACGGGTTGGTCGGAGTCTCGAAAATATCGCTGCCGTTCAGACGTCCGTAGAAAACGATCCAAATCGGTCAATTCCACGGCGTTCTCAAGAATTGGGAATCGCTCAGTCCACATTATAGTATTTTGCGTAAGGATCTTGATTTACACCCATACAAGATCAAGCTGACTCAAGAATTGAAGCCAATGGACCATTTGAAGCGACGTACGTTCTCCGATTGGGTTCTGGAGAAAATGCGCCAAGATGATGAATTTCATCGCAAAATTATCTTTAGTGACGAAGCTCATTTTTGGCTTAATGAGTTCGTCAATAAGCAAAATATGCGTTACTGGTCGGGTGAAAACCCACATGTGCTTCATGAATCAATACTTCATCCACAAAAAATAACTGTTTGGTTCGGTTTGCATGCCGGCGGCGTTGTTGGGCCATATATTTTCGTCGAAGATAGCGATCGTCACGTTACTGTGAATGGTCAGCGTTATCGCGCCATGATCACCGATTATTTTGGGTCCGAATTGAAAGTAATGGACTTGGACGACATGTGGTTTTAACAGGATGGTGCCACAAGCCACACAGCAGACGATACAATCGATTTATTGAAGAGTATGTATGGTTAGCGTGTTATCTCAAGACATGGGCCAGTCGATTGGCCGCCTCGTTCGTGCGATTTAACGCCGCTTGACTATTTTCTGTGGAGCTACATTTAGTTATTGGTTTATGCCAACACGCCGACGACGTTGCAGGAGCTCAGAGCCAACATTGAATGCGAAATAGCAGCCGTTTCGGCCGAAATGTATGGCCGCGTCGTTGAAAATTGGGTCTAACGAATCGACTGCTGCAGACGTGCCCGCGGTGAATACATGAACGAAGTCGAGTTCCATTCATAAATGTTTTGATTGTACTTCAAGCCAATAATAAAGTTTTTGAAATATATGAAATGGTTTGCCTTTTATTGAGCCCTATATATGAGCGATAATCTTAAAGCATGAAATATTTATATTTTTTCTTATTGGATTTAAATACTATAATGCTGTGAATGAAGAATTTTTTTAAATAACTTACATGCAACAGGTGTTTCAAACCCTATATTTCATACAACTGCTACGGGAACAAGTTAAGGAAGTTAAAGAAAATTTACTGCTTAGCAAAATAGCACCAGAAGAGATACCACATTTTAATATAACAATTAACCCATTAATTAACAACGTAAGCGAAACAGTTTAAGAAACAATTTTTTTGCAGTAATGTCCATTGATTTTTTTTTTTGTTTAAATGTACGTAAACTATAACAATAACTATATTTTTGATGAAATACGTTGATATGATCAATTAGTTTAGCATTAGAAAATACCAGAAGTACGCAAAAAAAGGACTTTTGTTTTCCATATTTTTGGCTACCTAATTGACTCACGCAAAATCAAGTAGGCAGTCGGAAATTTTAAACATATACTAACCAAACCTCTACCAACAAAGGAATAACATAATATTTCAGAAAGCATTTGTATTATTTTCTAACCTTAGGTGAGTAAATAATGTTGCGTTTACGCAACATTGGGAGTAGCCGCGAACCTTTATCGGTTTCTTTGAACGTAGAACAACACGATATTACATTGCTATTTCTTCGTTTTCCTTACAATTAAGGATAATAAGATCATTTTTTAACGGTGCGCGGAAAATTATTCAATTCAATTACGTTTTTTTTACAATTACTATAAAACCAACTTGTATAAGTAGAAAACAGTACAGTTTTAAAAAATATTTAGCGAAATTACCTATTTCAACAATTAAATTACACAAGTTATTAACAATAAAATTTTTTTGGAAGAGGACGAAGATCTATTGCAAATGGACAGTATCCGCAATACATTCCGCTACCTTACGGGCGAAAAAGACGTTGATGACGATGTTTGTGAAAATCAAATGGATATAGTCGATGTTGCGGGTACCTGTATCTACATCTGATACTTTTGAAGATTTGGTTAACGAATTTTTACCTTCAAATTACAAAAGGGCAAAAGTTTGCAAAAAGTCATTAAAAAGGGGACCAAAGTATATAGTAAGAAACTGTATGGGTAGGAACAGATTCGATTTTATCAGGCAAAACCTACATTTATCAAAAAAACATGCCATATTTTGAACCGCAGTTGTAAGATATACATCAAGGGAAAACCAATATGGTTTGGCTTCAAACTTTTGTGTCTGTGCAGTTCCAATGGCTACTTGTTTAAATTTATTCCATATGAGGGAAAAACGTGCACCTACGAGAACGATTTGGAACTGGAAAAAAATGTTGTTCTGGATTTATTGTCGGTTTTTCAAAGCCTTCTGCTCACCGCGTGTTTTTTGATAACTTTTTTTCTTCTTACAAGTTGTTCTGTTTGCTAAAGGAAAAGGATTTTTATGCTACTGAGACTATTCGAGAAAATCGCACATGTAACGGCATAATGTATGTAAAAAGTGTAAAGAAAAAAAATTGAAGAACTTATGATTTCTCGTTTGACAACGAACAAAAAGTATTATTAGTCAGAGGGAATGACAATTCTGTGGTAACTGTTGGAACGACTAATTGCCCTATGTAGTCGGAGCCAATTATTATTGCCTGAATAAAATAGTGGTTTGGAATAACTTCTGTTGTACGTGGATGGAAAAGTCATACATAAAAATCGTAGATAATGAAGAGAAGACAAAAGTTTTGATAAAAAAAATTAACCTTAAAGTTGAAAATTTTAATAAAAATGCATTTTTCTTATGAAATTGCTCCAATGATTTTTCAAAATGTTAGCTTTAAAAAGCCATAATTTTGGCTGGTGTTCATCGAACTCGACGAAATTTAGTATTTAGTATTTTATTATTTTATGCACACTAAAATTCCCTTCCAAAAATGTGCACAACGGTTTCTTAAGCTTAATCCGTTAGAAAGCTACGGCCTTTTAAGAAGTTTTACCTTACAATCAGAGGTTCCTCACTTTACGGCCTATAGCTTGGAGGATGGTGAAAATAGAACTCCCCCTGCAATACAATTTTTTGTTCACCATAACTTTAGGAATCTTCAGCTAATCTAAACTGGGACACCCTGTATATTTAGTAATAAAATGCAATAAAAATAACAAACAAGTTTTTTCTGAACTAAGAATAAGTTATGTCAAAAGCAGTGTCATTATATATACAAGACGATAAAATAATATTTATATTATTAACTCCAAACTATTTTAATGAAAATTTATATAAAATTTTAGTAGAACCAATTTCTACTGAAAAAACAACTTAGGATTAGTAACACCATATGATAGAGTTATAACAGATGACATTATTAATTACGAATACATAAATCGAACAGTAAATGTCAAAGACTTGAAAATTAAAATGAATGATAATTGCATATCTAACCTTTTTTGATATAAATTCTAAATGTAGATTCAAAAAAGATAATAAAAATGTAAAAATCAATTAACAACAAAATAATATTGTTATAACCAATAACATTATATGTACCCAAATTTTGCATATTTAATTGTAAAAAAATTACCTTAAATGTTATGGGTAACAACTTGTTAAGATTCTAGAATTATTAACTATGATAGATATTAATAACATTAAATATGGAAATTTTGTAACATACGATAATTTTTTCATAATAATGTTTAAATAACGTAGCTATAAATAAGATTGTACTAAAATATTCTACAGCAGAAATCCATTTGAAAAATATAGAAAATCGTAACTTAATAGAAGAAATTAAATTTAAAACCGCTGCGCATGAATACATTAATTTCGGAGTAATTTTAATTATTATACTCGTAATTACTTTTATTACTTACTTTTTTATTATTTACGTATATATTTTTATTATAATCTTCATTTTCATTTAAAAAAAAGAACAGAACAAGTATTTAAGGAAATGTAAGAAATGATGATTTTTGGAGCAGAAAGGCTGTACCTACAGCTTCATCTTTCCTTTTTCCTTACGGTGAACCGTTTAAGATTTTTTTTTTCTTATTTTTGTGAAAAAAAGTTTAAAAAACGTCTTGGGTGTAAAAAAATTTAGGTACATATTATAAATGTCTCTAAAACCTCGCGGGTTTCTTCGCCGTCGCCGTGAGTGTGTACAAAAACAAAGTAATAAAAAAATAATAATAAAAAAAAATAAAATCAAAGTAAATACAAAACCAAAATGAGGTAATCGATATAAGAAAAAAAATCTTAATCGATCTCATAATTACCAGAACTTACTTTAATAAACTGCTCAAACGCAAGGGTGAAAAAAAACTACCCCCACATAAGCCCACATCTGTAGTGTCTCGCACAATAACCCACACTCTTACGGGAGCGGCAGGACAATTCAAAGAAAGCATTTGGAGTGAGTTACTCTCTCTAGGCACAGCTATATCATCATCGTCTCCGCCAACTGTTGCAGAAAACGGCGAACTCGTCAACATGATCCACATCAACATAAACAAGATGTATAATTAAGTAGGATAAGTTAAGTATTTTACAAATGGTAACGCACACAAGTAGAAGCACATGTACAAAAACATCTTAATGGAGTAATTGTGCACAGGTTCACCACACCCAGGATCACTTTTAAGCGGAAAGTATTTTTTAAATCACTTTTTAATTTTAAATCATGAAATATTGAATATTTTTTCCTATTGGATTGCATTTTTGTAAATGCCCTTAGTGTGCACAAGTGTGTACACGACAATTTTTTTCATTAAGCTTTATAAAGTAAGCAGAAAGGACTACATGGTAATACCATCTTCCTAAAAGCAGGCTATCCTATGCTTACTAGTATTATAATTTCGATTTCAAATCTAATTTTCAATGTTTAAGTAATCTTTATTAGGGAAGGAAAACACTTGTGTTATTTGATTCCAATCAGCAGCCGCGATTTAGAATCTGTTTAGAATGTATGACCATAAGTATATATTGTAGTACATCATGAAGTTATTTGATGAAATATGTATTATTTAGAGTATGTTACTTTGAACTGCTTTTCGAGTAATTAAATCAAAGTGAACTTTGAACGCGTGGTCTTTTGAATGTTTTGTTGTTTTTTTTTTCTCTTTTGTTTTCAATTTGACAGTTTTAATAGTAATGTTGTATATTCCCGTTGACGTTTGGCTAACTAGAACCATACAATCAGACTAATGAATTCCTTGTGTGTGTAAAGCCGTGATCCGTTTCTTTTGGTATCTGATGAGGACGTAGAGAATTGAATTATATTGGCGTTAGGGGTTTACACCAATAGCAAGTGATGTACAGGGTTTTCTAATAACGACTTGACAACTTTTTTTTTTTTTAAATAAAGGGAAAACCATTTGAGATATTTTAAAACTTTATTATTGGCTTGAAGTACAATCAAAACATTTATGAATGGAACTCGACTTCGTTCATATGGCAACCGCGGGCAGGTTTGCAGCGGTCGATTCGTTGGATCCAATTTTCAACGACTCGGCCACACATTTCGGCCGAAACTGCCCTATTTCGAGTTCAATATTAGCTCTGACCTCTTCCAACGCCGTCGGCGTGTTGGCATAAACCAACGACTTAATGTAGCCCCACAGAAAATAGTCAAGCGGCGTTAAATCGCACGAACGAGGCGGCCAATCGACTGGCCCATGTCTTGAGATAACACGCTAACCATACTTACTCTTCAATATCTCGTTTGTAGCGTGTGCTGTGTGGCTTGTGGCACCATCCTGTTGAAACCACATGTCGTCCAAGTCCATATCTTCTAATTCGGGCCCAAAATAAGAATAGAAGACAAGAGAAGAATAAGAAGAGAACTACGACCGAAAATTGGAGTTAACGCTCTTAAAGTTGCAGTCACCGACTCCGAATATCTGTAGAAAATTTTTATAATTCGCAAACGTTGCACGTTAGTGTACTTTACTATGATGAAAATGTTGAGTTTGATGAATAAATTGACAGTGACAGTTTGATGATTAGTTGTCAAGTCCCTATTGGAAAACCCTATATAAACTTTGGTTGTACTATCCAATTTGAATAAACTTTATAGTGCTGTAGTGGTTCCACATTTAGGAGAGGTGCTGACATCTTGCTTTCTCCACTTCACTAAGAAGTGCTAGGAAGAACCGCATACTAGGTTTTGAGCTTTTTCGAGTTTCATAACATAATTTAATTGAATTAATAACCATTAAGTTTGTAAAGTTCCACATACGTCTGTTGCACTTCCCAGATGTGCATTTCGTAATTGTGGTTAATCTCACCCATTACAGGTATCCTATATTTTTTGAATTGTGGGATTTATCCGAAGTGTGTTTATTAAGTGAATTAAGAACCAGTTGTCCGGCATTTGGAATATTTTTGTTTTTACTTCAGATTGCGATCGTTGATTCACAAGATATCCTTCGTAACTTGTATTAAAAAACGGAGGAACAGTCAAGCCAATAATACACAACTTTTGTGTGAAATCACTTAATTATTATTTCGCAAGTCTAGGTCAGTCGTCATTTCTCTCATATGTAAATAAGCACTATTCCTAGTGAGTTTCTTTCTATGTTTTTATTTGGGATTGAAGTTATCTTACTTATTACCCAAATGATCCGGTCTTAGCTACCAACCCTAAGTTTTCATTGTTAGAAAGATTTAACATTTTTATTTAAATGCCTTATTTTTGCTTAAATTAAAGGATTTATTTAAACACTTTCAATTCAGTATAAGAATTTTGGTATTTGTCCATTTCACATTTTTGTTTTTTTTTTTTTTTATTGTGATGTTAGATTAATAAAATCCTTAATCTTTCTCTTCGACGTAGCTTTAGCCTTCGTTATTTTCGTCTTAATTTTTTCTAAATCGTATCGTTACGAAACAGGTCTATATTGGACGCGTAGGTGAGGAGAAATAACTCAAATACATGATTCGATAATGCAAATCTCTAGGATGTTTTAGCGAGTTAAGACATGGTTAATATTGAGAAAGCTAGAGCTCTCCCCTACCAACTCCCTTCTCGAGTAAGGAAGCTTTACCAACCCAAGATGGAAAAAATTTAGCTTGACATATACAGAGCTAGAGCTCTCCCCTACCAACTCCCTTCTCGAGTAAGGAAGGTTTACCAACCCAAGATGGAAAAAATTAAGCTTGACATATACATGAAGTAGTAATAGCTACTTTGGGGCTGGGACGAGCGGGAGAATTTAGGTTTATCCGTGAAGAGTGAGATTTATTCGTGAAGAGCTTGCGACAATGGTTGCAACCACTCCACCAAATCAGATCATAGTACCTGGCAACCACCAAATAGGCAGTCAATTCTGCGTCATAAAGCCATTCTGCCTCCTCTAGAGGCAAGCGCACTCCTCAACCAGGTAACGTACGATTTCTTATAGAGTCTAAACAATCTTAACATCCATGATTCACCAAGCGCACCTCATACTGATCCCCAAGTTCTGATAAGAACTAGGCCACACAAATAAAACTTTCAGAAGTGATGCATTAAGTTTGATAACCGCAACATGACGAAAGACGATTTTCGGCTTAAGCTTGAGCGACTAAGGGTATGTTATAACGAATCATGGGGTGATTGAATTTCCATCAATTTGAATCGGGACATGTAGACGGTAGGTTCTGAATCTATTTGAAAGCAAACCCAATAGTTTGCTGGTTTGATTTTCGGGGTACTCTCATCTAGCAATACCGTGACTAAGAGTCGGAGTCGGAGCTCACACGCAAAATGGCGGAAAGAAAGCAATACGAATTCTACAATGTTATTCAGTTTATGAATAGTCGGTTATGGATATCTAAGCTTGACTATGAGATAGTGGAGTTAATAAAAAAAAAAACAGAAAATCTCTTGGAAATAGTTTATGTGTGCCTGAAAAGTACTTTCTACCTTTACATGAAGGAATGGCAAGCCCATTCACCAAACATTAACTAAAATTCTGAAACTTCGCGATAGGTTTAAACCTAAAATCTTTTGAAGACCATTGCCAACAGCAAACTTTCCGGTTCTGTAGAAAATCCTAGGCCGTATGCCAATGCAACCATATGCGGTGAGCCAATATTAGGTATATTATGTCTTGAGTTGAGCGATCATAAGGTGTTTAGGGAAAGATGGTCTAGAGTTCCTGAAAAAGAATAAACTACTACTAGTGAAATTTACATCAGATATAAAAACAGCGAATGGCAAAGCTAAGCCTATAATAGGAAAATTCTTTGTTGTTGTTTTTTTCGAAGCGCTATCCCTTACACAGAGGTTGTACTTAAGGGTAGACTTCAGAAACACTTTGTTATTGCTCCAAAACTTATTTCCAAAATGTCTTAGAATTCCATCTCTATGAATATGAATCAAGTATGCACAAATCACCCAACGAATTTAAAACACTCACAGTCACTGTAGCATAGGATTTAATTTTCACAAATATTCCGTATTATTTTATTAATATTAAATGAATTAAAATATAGAATAACTTTACGACAATGCAATATTGTCAAATGTGAACGTACCCCCTCAGTTGGTAGTCGGTTTACGGCGATTCGTTTTGAATTTGACATTTGACTGTCAACCAACTGCGGGAAGACGCACAAAAGTGTTAGTCTTTAAATCATTATTATGTACAATACAATGAAATGTTGTCAATCCGTGAATAGGAAATAAAACACTTCAAGAGGGAAACGAGTGTTCTTATTTGGATCTCTGCTGGTTGCGATTAATAATTTATAAATTTTATTTCGCTTTGCCTACGAAAAGCTGCAATTAGGAATTGTAAGCAGTTACTCGCTGAGGAGAACATAACCTATATTGATTCGGACAATACGAAGACCAAAAAAAAGACGCACTCAGGGTATGTTATATGTATGTATGCCAGAAACGCATGCTTCGGCCAAGGTCTCTGATATGCAGGAGGTAAATATAAATAGTGATGAGTCGAGTGCGACAGCTTACGAGTTAACTGCGGATGAACACGGAAGAAATCAACGCCTGGCGAAAGTGAACAAAGGCGACACCAATTTGCGAAGCAAAGGAAAGGCGAAGGAAACAAGGCAATCCAAATCAAAGACAGTTAGTGATGTGTCTTAAGACCTCCGATCAGGGACTGTCCCTCTACGAAGCTGTTATTCAAAATTTTGTCGGTCAAATTAAACGCAGACTATAAGGAGATAACTTGTTTTGATGAATTTTTCGATGAGGGCTCTTTGGTGCCCCTAATTAATGAAAGTTTGCTTAATTGACTTAGCTTAGACGGAGAGGACGATTATTTAACTCATCAGTGGTTTGACAGTAACACCGTCACGGAGTCGTTAAAGTGTGACGTTTAGGTTTCTGGTGACTGGTCGAACTGCAAACGATTCCAGCTCAAGAACATTAGGACTGTCAAAGATCTGAAACTACCATCTTAAACATTAGACATCGGCAAGCTACACGTGAAGTATAGATACAGAAAAAACCTCCCTATTCGCGAGTATACAGACGCGACTCAAGCTATTAATCGAACTCGACAGCACTTTTCTGGGAGTGTCACGAAGGATTGCAGCGGACGGGTGGAAGGGGCCAACGGTGGTCCTGACCAAGCTATGTTGAGTAGTATATGGCAATGATGAAGATGGTTTGCCGAAGCGAAACTACCACGCGTACTTCACTCGAGTCAAGGATGCATCGATGGATGATATTCGAGATAGGGTAAACAACTATATCGTCAATGAGCGGTTAGTTGGGCGAGATGGTGTAAAGCATGTTGAATCTTCGGATAACGTTCGAGTGAACCTGCTGTTGGAAGGCACCACAAAACGCTTTGAAACTGGTCTACTATGGAAGTGTTATGAGGCGGTTCTACCATCGAGCAGATGTATGGCCGAGAAAAGACTACAAGCATTGAAAAGTATGTTTCAAAGAGATAATGTGTATCTCAAAGAATATTGTCAGATCATGGAAGAGTACGAGAAGAAGGGCTATCCGAGGAAACTCAGCGCAGCTGAAGCAGCGAATATTGGACCACGAACATGGTATTTACCTCACTTTGGTAAAGTCAACCCGAATCGGCCGGGAAAGGTACGTCTGGTATTCGACGCAGCGACAGAGGTGATTGGCGTTTTCTTAAATGCCAACCTATTAAGCGGTCCTGATCAATGCCAAGATCTTGCAGCCGTATTATCTAAATTTAGCGAAGAACCCATAGGCGTTTGCGGTGATATCGTCGAAATGCTTCAACAGGTGCGAATCATTAAGGAACACCAAGACTCACAAAGCTTTTATGGAGAGCCAATCCGAGTGAGGCAATAGAGGAGTATGTGATGAACATTATGACCTTTGGAGCCACTTGCTCGAAGTGATCCGCGCAATTCGTTAAGAAAAAAAAAACTCGAAATAAATTCGAATCGCGAATCGCACGAAAAACATTACTCACAGAACGCTGATTTTCGTAATACACCTGAACAATTTTGAGACGCTGTTGTGGTGTGAGTCTTTCCATGATGACTTGCCAAACGATACTGAAAAAAATGACAAAGCAGTTTGATGTGACTAATATCTGTCAAAAAAACCTCATGATCAAATACCCCTTAGTTTGTATTCACGCACAGGAAGGATTTGATTTGAAGATATTCGTTTTCAATTCGATGTAAGTCAACTAATGAATTCAACTAAGACCGGGAGCGAGCATCAGTTTAAAACCTTGAAAAGGGCGAGGCTGCGATTTTCCAAAAGGTTTAAGGTATACACTGGAATAAGATACGTGATGTGCTTCAATTCGTAATGGCGTTCGGGAAAATCAAATGAAACGCTCAGCATAGCGATGTCATTCTTTGACCCCTTCGGATTAGCGACGGAATACATCCAAAAGGCAAAGGTGATTCTCCAGGTCATATGGCGGGCTCAAATTGATTGGGACGAAGGCATTCCGGACGAAGTCCATGAGTTGGGGAAGAAGTGGTTGCGAAGTCTAAAAGAGGTGGAAAAAATATGTGTCCTTCGGTGCTACGGCGCCGTTTTTTTCAGCGTACCAGTGAAGCTACATATTCTCGCAGACGCTAGCGAAATAGCGTACGAAACTGTTGCCTATTTGCGAATACCGAATCAGGCTGGAGAAATACATCTGGAGTTCGTAAATTGTGCTAGGTAAGATAGCCGCGCGTCTTCGACAAACGATCATTTTGAGACACAATGTAACACCAGTGAGAGTCGTTATGTGGAGTCGTTTTGCTCTGGATAGCATCTGATTACAGGCGATATAAACCATATATTGCGCACCGAGTCGACGAAATCCCGGGACTTTCTGACGTCAAGCGATGGAGGTGGGTCCCTAGTGCAATGAATCCAGCAGACTTTGGCACACGGATAAGAGATGTGAAGCGCAATTCGTTCTGGATAAGTGGCCCAGAATTTCTGGCCAGCAAATCAACCTGTTCTGAAAACGAATGAAAAAATACGCAATAGATTTATGTTACTGATTAACACCGGGAGTGACGACGCCTCAAAATTCTCCTCGTTTACAAGACTGAAAAGAGTGGTAGGATGGTTGCTGCGATTCCGAGACAATTGCCTATTAACACAGACCGGAGGAAGGCGTGAAATATTGATGGTAATGGAGTTGGATGGGGTAAAACTGTCTATTTGTCGCAGTGTAAAACTGAGCACATTCTCTCAAGACTAGAACGCATTAGACGCGAAAGGCTTTGTGGGAAAAGACAATTATTTGTGGAAGTTGAAACCTTGCTTAAACGAATTACACGTCAATTGTATGAATGGCCGTATAAATAATGGCAGCGAGGTTTCCTATCGTACTTGCAAGCCTTTGATACTTCTAAAATAACATCACGTAACCAACCTCATCGTTAACCACTATCATTGTTTATGGAAACATCAGAAAGAGAACACTATCATCTCAAAAATTCGCAAACGATACTGGATTCCTTAGACTAGGGTCGTCGTGCGACGTGTAGGAAATTCGTGTCCAACCTGTAGAAGAAGTACAGCGGAACCCCCTAACCCCTAACCCCCCTAACTACTGCCGGATAGGTTAACGCCCTTCGTAAGGCCATTTTCATTTGTAGCATTGACTATATTTGCCGATTTTCTGTGGTTAACGGGCAAAGAACCGAAAAAGGTCAGACGTGCGGTGCACTTGGAGATCGCGAGGGATCTTTCCACCGATACTTGCCTAATATGTATACGCAACTTCATAAATCGACGTGGGACTCGGACAATGGCACGAACTTTGTCGGTTCTGACCGAGAGCTTAAAAGGCAACTCAAGAAATTTGATCTGGGAATGATAGCCGATGCCCTCGCCACAAGCAAAATAGAATGGATTTTCAACTGTCCACTAAATCCGCACGCCGGTGGATGTTGGGAGCACCTCGTACATAGCGTCAAGAGAGAGCTATGGGCACACCTTGTTTGGAGAAAGCCTGCATGAGCATAGTCCCTACAACTTGATGTGCGAGGCTTAAAATGTTGTGAACTCCCGACCGCTTACTCGTATTCCGTTAGATACCCCATTGGTGAACCCTTAACCCCGAATCATTTTCTTATATGTACTTCTAATTCAGACCAAACGCCCTAACCGCACGAAGAGAATTTTTTCGTAACCAGAAAACAAAACACCGCTTGCAGTTGGGGACCTAATACTCTTGAACGACAGCACTATTCATCGCTCCAAGTATCCTGTAGGACGAATTACAAAGGTCTTTCCCGGAAAGGATCTTCAGGTTAGAGCTGCCGAAGTGCGGGCGAAATCCGGTATCGCCAAGCGGCCCGCTTGTTTGTTGGCCAATTTGGATATTGGTGAATCTAAGGATTAGATTCACGGAGGTGGGGGTGTAGTAGGGGCTTTAATTTTCACGAACATTCCATATTGTTTTATTAATATAACATGAATTAAAATATTGAATAACTTAACGAACATGCAGTATCGTCAATTGTGCTTACGGCTATTCGTTTTGAATTTGACATTTGAATGTCATACGTGAATAAACAAGAAGGAAACGAGTGTTTTTATTTCGATGCCTCCTGGTTGCGATTAATAATCTACAGTCACTATAAGCCTATTTCCATCTTCTTTGAATATTGCATAGATACCGGAAATGCTAGACCGATCAAACAACGCCATTACCATGTCTCTCCCGCAGTTCACAAAGTCGTTTATGAAGAAATCGATTACATTCTAAAATTCGGAGTTATCGAATTGTCAAAAACCGCTCGCCAAGTTTCAAGTTTTTTGGGCTCGCAAGTAGGTATCGTGGGTTTGTGAATTTCGCCCATAAATTGAATTAAAACATTTTAGAGTCGTAACCGATTGTGCAAGCCTAAAATAGTTAATGAGCCAAAAAGAATTGAATTTTCGTTTATTAAGATAGAGTTTGAAGCTGAAAGGATTTGATTTTATTATAGAACATCGCAAGGGTTCCAAGCATATCGTACTGGATGCCCTATCTAGGGCATATGAGAATGATGATTTGGTGGTCCAGGTCTTGCTAACGAATAGCGCCTTCGGTGCACTACACATTGATATGGCTGATTTCAGTTTTGTATCATAGAAGCACTGCATGATACGCGACGCCATCGAAAATAAGAAAGATCTGCTTCCAGACCTTCAAATTTCGTATTGTCTCGTTTATAAGAAGGTTCGACATAGCACAGTTAATCCAACTGAAGATGGTCTCACCTGGAAGCTTTGGGTCCCAGAAAGGGTTGACCGATGGCTAGAAACACCCTCGAGCTACCGCAATTTTACTGCCCAAATGAAAACCTTTATTGCCAATTGTGCAATGAGAAAACCTATTGTTGCTGAAAGGGTGAGTAGCTGTCGCTCAATGGTAGTGGACTGGCTTTTTAATCACCAGGCTCGTTATTCGAATCGCAACCTCGCCGCTAGAGAAAGCTCATAACGAATATGAAAAAGTTTACAATACACGAAGCGAAAACGTTAGATATTCTAAAGGAGATGTTGTTTCTAAAAGGGTCTTTATGTTGACGACTCTTCGAAATGAATTTGTGCTAAACTTAGTCCAAAATTCATTTAGGTGAAAGCAAAAGAAACTCTTTGGTAATATTGTAACTTGTACGAACTTGAAAATTTTCAAAGAAACAAAATAGGTGTATTCCATTGTAAAAACTTAAGATCCTAAGCTTTAAGGCTAGTTCAGTTCGTACGATAAGTTCCTAGTGTAAACCGTTCCCTTTCTTCTTTTTTCGTTCCCTTTGGATTATGAAAAAAAAAAGCATTTCGTGGGGATCAAACTGAATTTTAAAATTTGTCTACGGCAGAATTCCGTAGCCACATTTTTGTGAGGATAGTAGTTATTGGTGATAAGGTAAATTATCTACACCTTGCTGTTAACTTATTGATAATGCAAACCGAGAATTGTGGAATAGTAGGGGGAGACAAAACAGAGGGGTAAGCAAATTGTAAATTGCAAAATAACTGAAGAAACAATTTGGGAAAAACAAAAAAAAAAAAAAAGCCGGTCTCATCGTAAGATTCTGAAGCAGAGTCATAATATTGTATTTCTTTTGGCGCGCGAACGAAATTATATATACAGTGGATTCCGCTTATTTGGGACACGTTGGGTTGAACGATTTTATCCCAATTAAGAAAACAATGAAGTGAAAGCCCAGAAAAAAATTAGACTTTAATATATAGGTATACATTTCACTTATTTTCAATGAGTACTAAAAAAACCAAACCTTTTTTATTGCTATAATATATACTATACCACAAAAAAATAGAACAACAAACCACAATAGAAAAAAAAAAAACAAATATACATATTTCATTCAAAAACTTTGAAAAAATAATAATAAAAGAAAAATGTATTGAACTATTGCTATGTTTTATCGCTCTTATCTGAAACATAATAAATCTTATTAAGAAAACATGAAAGTATGTATTGGGTCTATAACTTCGTGCGGTTTGCTAAGAGATGGCGTAACTTGTATTATTCCATTGGAACATGCGTTGGAAAGCTACTGTCATTGTACGTCATTTCAGTATATATCATTCATTTGAGGCGTAAACAACAATAAATTTTTTTTTACTCAAATATTTTGAGCTTTGTGCCTGAAAAAGTGTTTTTGCGGGGAGTTCTTCTTCATTACTTAAATATGAAGAAAACTGCTGCCGAAAGTCATCGTATTTTGGTGGAAGTTTATGGTGAACATGCGCTAGCTGTGGTGTTTTTGGAAGACGATGAACGTCCTGGGCAGCCAAAAAAGTTTGAAGATGAAGAACTGGAAGCATTACGCTATGAAGATTGTTGCCAAACACACGAGGAGCTCGCGGAATCTTTGGGTGTCACTCAAGCAGCCATTTCAAAACGTTTAAAAGCAGCTGGATATATTCAAAAGCAAGGAAATTGGGATCCACATGAACTCAAGCCGAGAGACGTCGAAAGGCGGTTTTGCAAGTCCGAAATGCTGCTGGAACGCCACAAAAGGAAGTCATTTTTGCATCGGATTGTTACTGGTGATGAAAAATGGATCCATTACGGCAACCCCAAGCGCAAAAAATCATATGTGAAACCCGGCCAACCAGCCAAATCAAAGACAAGGCCGAATATCCATGGCGCGAAGGTAATGCTCTGTATTTGGTGGGATCAGATGGGTGTGCTGTATTATGAGCTGCTAAAACCGGGTGAAACCATAAATGAACAACGCTGCCGAATACAGTTAATCCGTTTGAAGAGAGCAGTAGCAGAAAAACGCCCGGAATATGCAACCAGACTATTCTGGTTAAGAACTATTTGAAAAACAGTGGATGGGAAGTCTTACCCCACCCGCCTTATAGCGCAGACCTTGCCCATTCTGACTACCATTTGTTCCGGTCGATGCAGAACGCCCTCACTGAAATACGCTTCACATCAGAGCAGAATATCAAAAATTGGCTTAATTCATTCTTGGCTGCCAATCCGGCGCAGTTTTTTTATGATGGGATCCACAAATTGCCAGAAAGATGGGAAAAAGTCACAGCTTCAGATGGAAAATACTTTGAATAATACTATTGTACATGTTTTTCTTAAACAAACGTTCAAATTTTGAAAAAAAAACCCCACGAATTAAGTTAAGTGGCGAATGGTTTTATTACTTTGTAAGTTCAGAAAATCAGCACAATCATCCTATGCCTTCTTGCATAAAATACAGCCACTATTCTCACAAATGCTGCCTCGCCTCACTATTGGTAACTCGAACTGGAACTGGTTCATGAATCTCCATATCACTTCCGCTATCTTCTTCTGCGCTGTATCTTTGTAAATTTTTTTCAATAACATCATGCTCAACGTCCTCAGATTCGCATTGCAATTCACTATCAATGTATAGAAACTCTTAATGTTTCTGAACGCGCTCAAGTGGATAGGAGCTTTCAATATTTGATACACCTATTATGATTTTATCATTTAATCTTCATCTCATCCCCAAAAAAAATTACGTTCTCTACCCTCGTGTGTAGATTTCTACGCATATGGGATTTTAATGTATTTTCTAAATTCTTTTTTTAAATTAAACCGAAAAATTGCTTTTATAATTTATTTCTAAAATAACAAGAGAAGGTATGTAGGTTCAAATTATTTTTTCTTGAATGCATTTTAGACATACATTTCGATTATGTTGATTTTTACATGCAGCTTTTGTGCAAAAACAACAAATCGTCTCATAGACATTATTTTTTTGGCGGTTTTTTCTTCATAGCAAACGTGACATCTTGCTCTGCCTTTAATTTGTGGTGGAACGCTTCTTGAACGTTTTGGTGGATTTGTTGAAGTTGATGCAGAAACATCCTCTAAAGGTGACGATGGTGAACTTTCTTCCAAAACAATTGCCAGCAATAAAGCAGACGGTGCTTTATTAGCTTCGCACTTCTAGCTTCCATAAGTGGTTTTGCAAGTGATATTCCAGGTTCACGTAGAAAATTCCTTCTTAATTAATGCATTTAAAGCAGAAATGTCAATCATGTTTGCAAATACAGTCATTGGCCATCTGTTAGATTTTCTTTTACAGCTGTAACAAGTGAGCGTTTCGTCAACCGCATCCACACCGCCTATATTGAATGAAAAAAAACATTAGAGGGTCTTGAAATTTCAAAAAGTAGTATATGAACAAACCTTTTGTTTTATTGTAATAGGCTATAATCGCTGGTAACTTTTTTTCAGTCGATTCGATTTCAACTGAGTTATGCAAAGTACTTTGCAGCACAGTACACTTATTTTTCCGTCCAATGTACGGAACAAGTGCTGTGTTTTCGGTAAATGCAAACGTAGTTTCATACAACGGTCTATTTTTGCACTCAAGAAGCTTTGGTGGGATGCTTCTTTTATTTTTTTTTCTCATCGTGCTAACCATTGTAATGCTCTTTGACAACAAATTTTGCAAAAGCTCATATGAGGAAAAGAAGTTATCCATTGTTATGTTGTGACCTTTCAACGAGATCCAAAACTACTCGTTCGCCTTGTCTTTTTTCGCTCGAACTGGCTCCAATCGCCTTTCCCAAATATGGCTGGATTTTCCAAACATAGCAGGTATAAGAACAAACCAGCAATCAGAATTTTAGTCCGTATTTTATTGGTTTTGATGGCATATATTGACGAAATTTACATCTTCCACGAAAACCAAGTAATTGCTCGTCAACTGTCATACATTCATGTGGATTGTAGTAGTCACTCAATATATTGGACCATTTATCAAATATATCCCGAATCGGTGCAAATTTATCTGTAGATCGTTGCTGTCTTCTGCTAATGACATCATCAAAACGAATAACTCGATTCAAATACTCAAATATTTTTTTTCGACATAATTGTCCTAAACACCGGACTACCGATAATATCATCAGACAATTCAATTGTAGTTTCGTTTTTTGATCTAAAAGTAAAAAAGTCAAGAATCAGTTTAAATAAGAAAGAAAGCAACTACGACTTACCTATAAACACCAGCTAAAATCAAAACACCAATATATGCTTGCAATATATTCGAATCGATATGTTTGAAATCCTTACCATATGTTGCTTGTGCATACGCATTTGAATGCTTCAAAATGGTATTTTCAATTTGTGGTGGGAAGAAAAGCAAAAAAGCATCTTTGATGCCATCAACACTAGCTTTGACATATCTTGTTGTTCCAGGATGAAGAGAAATTATATTTTCATTGCGCAATCTACCACTTTGATGCTGAAATGGCTGTAGTTGCCAAACAATACCATCTTTCCAAACAAGCAGTGGATCCACATTTTCAACTTCAGCAATTGATTCATTGGTTTCATTTGAGCCACTCGCTTGCTCTTCGTCAGAATCGCTATCGTCTATATGTTATCTTTTATTATTTTTATAAATTTCACTAAATAAACCAACGATATTCACTTGCTAAAACACTTAAGCAAATGACTTTTTATATGACATGCACTTACTGTCCATATGTGTAGAAATCTACATATGAGGGTAGACAACGTACTTAGTGCATTATTAACCGCCATAAACATTTTTATTATGGGGAGTTACGTTATATTTTCGGTAATCAAGGATATAAACAAAGTCTGAAAATTCCGGAAGTTGGCAACTAGTGGTTTTTGAGAAATTAAAAAAACAAAAATTTTTTGTGTAGTTTTCTACACAAGGATAAGATGAAGGTTAAATTTTTGAAACCACAGTGAGAAAATCAATTTTGAATTGTGGAGCATCTTATTTTTTCAACTATCCGCAACAAATTGTATAGCCTGTAGAATATTAACTTTTGCCCTAACTTCTCTGGCATTCATAGATGTTGTTAAGAGATTTTCTTCAATTGCTTCAACGATGAACTGCACTAATCTTCCTCGACATAACGTCTTTAAATTTTTTATGATTCATATGTCCAGTGGTTGTGGTGAAAATATGGTGTTTGGCAGGAGATAAAAATGATAAAAATTTGGCCGTCATTCACACGTTCTTGTTAGCGTAGTAAAGAACTTGCAAACTGTCCATTCTAATTCCTTTGAAGCACGTAGGCTTAACAGCTTTTCCAACGATTAATTGCTTCCGGTAACCACAGTAACTCGATGCATTACTTATTTTAAACCTATTAGTTAATGATGTCTATAGCCCAAAAAGTCACCTGGTGTGGTACGGTAAAAGAGCTCTGTTTCATCGACGTTGTTTATGTCAATAGGATTCCACAACTGTAAGAGTTCAGGAAATTTTTCGCTCAAAAAATCTACAGAAGCTTTCTCCCTATGTACTTTCTAAAAATTTATCTCATGTCTGGTTTTCCATCGCGATAGCTATCCATCTGTAGCATTAAAATTTCTATGACCTCTGATTTAGTGTTCAGCATTGGGCAACTAACTCGAACCCTCTTTTATTTACAATTGAAAACCATTGGTTCAGAGTCACATCAACAAAGATCCTTTCCTTTTCTTTTCCATTTTTTGGATTTGTCTTGTGTTTTGCCCCATTTCTCTCGCAGCTTAGCTTCATTGTTTCTGGTGCGCGCCATTGTTGACTTAGGAACGTAAGTGATCTTTTCCAAATCCCGATAGGAAGTACCCGGTGCTTGACTTTTTATTTTGTCAAGTTAAGCAATTTTATCGGCTAATGTTAAGTCTTTTCTAGTCCAGTCATTTTGACAACAATAAAATCTGGTTGTCAATATGGTATGCACGACACTCTAGAAAACTAGTTTATTCTTATCTCCACACGAAACTAACTCCGCGTTGTAGCGCAACAAACTTCGAAACAGCAAAGCGAAAAGGTGATAAGTGCACACATTTCTGAAACTGAAAAAGCAAAACATGCCACGAGACATACCGTTATTTAAATCTCATTGATATATATAGTATATATACATATATACCTTTACGAAATCCAGTTGTTCCAACAACTTAATTCTGGTGACCCAGTACTGCAAAATTTTTCTTAACTTTGCCGAAAATAACCAAGAGTTTTTAGGAAATTTTATGATGAGCGACGAGGCACAATTTCATCTGAGCAAAATGGAAAGCAAAACGGAATCCTAAATATCTTTATCAACGTCCCTTACATTTACTTCGTGTTACTGTTTGGTGTGGAATAACCTCGCGTAAGATTTATGGGTCATATGTCTTTGAAAATGATGCAGGTGGAAGCGTTACATTTAGTGGGCATCGCTACAGAAAAATTCTTCAAGACTTCTTTTTTCCACTCATGCAAGCGACAACAATTTTGAGCTCATGTGGTTTTAGCAAGACGGAGCTACCACTCACACCGCTCGTGAGACATTAAACTTATTGCGCGAAAAATTCCCATATCGCATTATCTCAAAAAACGAAAATTTTGAACCGCGATCGCCTGATCTTTCGGCTCAAGACTTTTTTTTTTTTTGTATTTGGTTACTTTAAGGAAAGGATTTACATTAGAAAACCACACCCTATAGACTAGCTGAAACTCAACATTCGAAAAATAAATCCCGCAAGTTACGCTGGCAATACTTCAAAAAGTCGTGGAATGTGCTATTAAAAGAGCGCATGAGTGCTTGCTATCTAATTTTCCATACATAATAAAAAAAAAAAAAAACATTAGTTAGTTTACCTTTTCATTCAAAAGTTGCTGCAGGTTTACCATACACTGGTAATGATATCAAGAAGATACTGGATGAAATAGGTGTTATTTAGATTAAGTTGACATACTTTAAATCGTTTTTCTAGTAATAATATCGAAATGAAATTTCAAACGCGTTGTCTTTTGAAGGGTTTTTTTTTTCTCTTTTGATTTCTTTTTGACATTATTGATAGTTATGTCGTATACTCCCGTTGATGTTTTGCTAACTACATAAAACCATGCAATCAGACTAATGGACTCCTTGTGTGTTTAAGGCCGCGATTTGTTTCTTTGATACCTGACGAGGACTTAGAGAAAGGAATTCTATTGGTGTTAGAGGCAAATAGCAAATGAGGTATAAGCTAAGGTCGTGCTATCCAATTTAAATAAACTGGATTGTGTTGGGGTGCGTCCACACTTATGTGAGGCGCTGACATCGTGAATTATCCACCTTAATAAGAAGTGCGTACAAGGTTTTAAAATTTTTTGGGTTTCATACCATGATTTAATTGAATTAACAGCTTTCAATGGCATGAAACGAGTAACACCGTCCGTAGGCATAGTGGTAAGCAACCGACGAGCTAGGACCAGTGAGTTTCAAGCGGTGTGTCGGTAGCTTAAGAAGTTCCGTTACAAAATACTCGCTCTATATGCAACACTAACACAAAATATGTTCATACTCCTTTATACGGGCATGAAATATAAATATTTCGTAAACAACTGCAATCCGTTCCCACGGAAAACTACACAAATGTATTACTTTCCTTTTTGGGGAGGCGTGTTGAGAATTTCGAGATTAAGAAGAGAGGGATATAATGGCTGTGTTCGGATATTTAATACCATTTTTAATTTTAAACGAATAATAAATTTACTAATAACTAAGCTTATTCTAAACTTAATATAACAAATGTAATATTTTAACTTAAATGTAAGCGAATAAACGTAATATTAATAACGTAAGCCTATGATTATAATACAAATGTATTTAAAGTTTAAAGCTAAAAATAGATGTAATTTCATGAAAAATAAATTATCTCAAGAAGAAAAGACGTGTTTAATTGAGGCCGCATTTTTCGACCCATATTTTACCCTACACAGTTTACAGAAATATTAACACTACACACCCCAACATTTGGTCCTTCGTGCCGGATCGTTCAACCTTTAAAAGATTAAAACACTTAAAACAATTAGAAGGTGCAAAATGCAAGTGCACAAAGAACATTAATATATAAAAATTTAAAAACGAATTACACATTTAGGATTGCCAGTAAGTTCTTGGGATGAAATATTAATTTACATATTGGTACAAAAATTACCTGGTTTTACTCAGCGTTTGTGTGAGGAAAATATAGGTAGTTTGAAGAAGTTGCCGACACTTACACAATTTACAGAGTTTCTAGAAACGTGTGCCGGAGATTGGAAGCAGTAGCTAGAATGAGTGGCCTAAAGGGCAGCGGTTCATATCCACACAAAGCTGTTGCTGTAAAGAAGAAAACGTTGTTGCAGTTGGTAGGAAATAGTTTGCATGCCAGGCATGTGGAAGAGGTCAACACTCTCTTAGAATTTGGCAAAAGTGGAAGCAGTAGCTAGAATGAAAATATCGCCTTCTTATACTAGAAGGGAACTTCAAGAATGCGCTTAGTCTTCAAGCGAGAATTCGACGAGGAGAATTATTGTAGAAGAAGCTCTGGAAGAAGAAGATTATGATGACATATTTGATAGATTACAAGAAACTTATTGCAATATTGGACACTAGCATTAAGTCTCAGGAATGTTTCCATGCCCTGGAAAATTTAGGATTGCCGGTAAGTTCTTGAGATGAAATATTAATTTACATATTGGTACAAAAATTACCTGGTTTTACTCAGCGTTTGTGTGAGGAAAATATAGGTAGTTTGAAGAAGTTTCCGACACTTACACAATTTACAGAGTTCCTAGAAACGTGTGCCGGACCTTGGAAGCAGTAGCTAGAATGAGTGGCCTAAAGGGCAGCGGTTCATATCCACACAAAGCTGTTGCTGTAGAGAAGAAAACGTTGTTGCAGTTGGTAGGAAATAGTTTGCATGCCAGGTATGTGGAAGAGGTCAACACTCTCTTCGAATTTGGCAAAAGTTCCTTGACTTGGAGATCTGCGAACGACCTAAGGCAGTGGACAGAATTGAGGTTTGTCGGAAACGTTTGGCATACAGTCACAAGACAACCAATGAATAAGCAGTGTACGCTGCTATTACTGCAAGCACAAACACTACTCTCTGCTGCATGCCAACTGTAGAGGGTTAAATATCGCAAAGGTAGGTACTAATACTACTATAGGTACACAAACTTTCCACATAAAATGACAGATTAACCAACCTGTCTCTCTTGGGGTAGATCAACCAAGTGCCACTGAAGTTGTGAAAGTGAGGTCTATAAAGGGCAACTACTACCATCTTAGAGCGCTAGTCGATCCTGGGTCGGAAGCAACGTTTTTAGCTAAATCCGCTGTCCAGTTATTAAGGCTTCATCAGCGACGAACTTTTATTGAGGTATCTGCATTGGGAAGAGTTAGAAGTGGTTCATGTCAACGGTATGTAAATCTTACCTTTGGGTGGCTGGTAACAGATTTTGAGACAAATACCCCCAGCCTATGTGTTCAAGTCCCTGACTGGTCTTTTGCCAGCCAAGACTTTAGCTCTTCAAAATTGGGAACACATCCAGGGTTTAAGGTTAACTGATCTTCAATTCGATAAGCCAGCCACTGTTGATCTTCTCCTGGGAAGCGATGTTTCTTGCGAGTTCATTCGACCAGCGTTAATCCGTGGCATAGAAAGGTCTCCAATCAAACAAGAATCCGAGCTAGGTTGGCTTCTACTTGCGAAGGTCATTTCGCGAGATCAGGAACCTATTCACAGCTTTCTACAGGTTTTCGACATCGACACTCAGCTGCGAAGGTTCTGGGAACTAGAGGAATTGCCTAACGACTTCAAGGAAACGGACGAAGACATGGCTTGTGAACAGCACCATTGCACGACGACAGAAAGATTGGATGATGGACGATATGAGGTATCGTTACTATTTAAAGACGGATGTAAACCTGGGTTTGGTGCCTCCAGGTTAGGTGCCTTACATAGGTTTAATCAACTGGAGAAACGGTTTTAACAACGGATGACTGTTGATGAGCAGAATCCCGTACTGGAAAAACCACACCATTTTTGTATCCCTCACCATGCGGTATTAAAGGAGTCAGGAACAATCAAGCTTCTTGTCGTTTTCGATGCTACAGCAAAATGTTCAAATCAATCTTATTAAGCTAATGCTAAAACGGCGATTATATAAAATTGTATTTACAGCGGACGTTGAAAAGATATACCGGCAAATTCGGTTCCCACTCATCAATTGAAACTACCAAATGATATTTTGGCGCAATCATCAGACAGAAAAATTAATTATTTTTGGACTTGAAACATAAACGTTTGGCACGATAAGTGCTCCATACTCGGCCATTCGAACGCTGCATCAGGCACCTGCGGATGAGGCTCAACGTTTTCTTCTGGGTGCAAAGGCTGCTTGCGAAGAGATGTACGTTGACGATCTCATATCAGGTGTCGATTCAGTTGAAAAGACATTGCTTAAAAGAGATGAAGTTAGGAGTCTGGTTTCCATCTCAAGAAATGGCCGAGTAACTCCGAAGATATTCTTCGTGATAGTCCGGCAGATCAACGAGCGGTCGGTTTCACACTTTCCGTCGAATTGGTCGATGAATTTCAAACACTAGGAGTCTTCTAGTTGCCAAAAGAAGATGCCTTTGCCTTCAAAATTTTCCTTCCAGATGATGGAGTCATGACAAAGAGAAACATGCTATCATCAATCGAGAAACTGTTTGATCCTTTGGGTTGGATAGCTCCATGTCTGATCAAGGTAAAAATTGGTGCCAAGAAGTGACGTGAGATGAACCCATACCTCAAGAGTTGGCAGATCGATGACGTACCTTTCAGCAAGATCTTTCTCAGATTCAACACATAAAAATTCAGCGCTGTTTACACGTCAACCAAGGCATAATAAGACTGCAACTACATGGGTTTTGTGATGCTTCCGAAAAGCATACGGGGCATCAGTCTATTTGCGTATAGAAGATGAAGAAGGCAACGTCTATCAGCACTTGATGTTTGGCAAGACAATATTCGCGCCACTAAAAACCGTTTGTTCACCCAGGTTTGCGCTTTGTGGAGCAGTTATTTTTGCCACTTTACTTGATTATACCAAGAAAACACTGAAGCTGACGAATCTGGAGATCCACGCGTTGATAGACTCCACAATTGCCCTCGCTTGAATTACATCACAACCGAACCGGTGGAAAACCTTCGTTGCCAACCGTGTAGCAGAAATTCAACGCCTGACGAACTCCAGTTCTTGGAAACATATTCCGACTAAACACAATCCAGCAGATTTCGAGAGGTATATTGCCATCAGCAATTAAATAAAACGAACTATGGTGGAAGGGCCCAAGCTTCCTACGAGAAAATTGGAAAATTTAACTTTGAAAATTCCATTCAACCCAAAAAGATTAACCCTGACTTGGAGCAACGAAAGAAAAGCACGATCAACATTTTCCATGTCATGCAACAACTTTCTGAAGGCAACGAAGTCATAAATCTTATGCTTAAGCAATCTTCGTTAATAAGGCTTCGTCAAATTCTAGCATATTATATTTGTTATGTGTTTAACTGCCGGACAAAAGCTGAAAAAAGGTGCAAAGGTTCATTGAAGGTCAACGAAATTGACAAAGCTATGAAATTATTGATAAACATCTCTTAAAAACAAATGTTTCCAGAAATGAATATAGAAAAAAAAATGTTCTAGACGTACCTTGAATTTGAATCCTTTTATAGACACTGACGGCATCTTGTGTGTTGGAAGGAGACTTCAAAACTCAAACATGGAATATGAGCAAAGGATTCCATCTATTTTGGCACCAAATCATCATCTCACACTCCCGATAATAAGAGATGTACCCAAAAACACGATCCATAGTGGTCTTTCTCTAATGATGGCGTACATCCGCACGGCGTTCTGGATTTTTTCCTTAAGGAGAAATGTGAAGAAGATGGTGCATGACATGCATGACTGACATGACTCATTTGTTTCCGTCACAAAGCGAAGTCAATGCAACAACTCATGGGAAACTTCCCTGAGCCAAGAGTTTGCATGGCAAGTCCTTTCTCCAGATCGGGTGTAGGCTTTGCAGGACTCTTTGACATCAAAACCTGGAAAGGACGAGGTGCAAAAATGTTAAAGGGATATTTTTCAATATTTATTTGTCTAGCAGTTAAGGCAATGCATTTAAAAGTACCGGAGAACTTAAACGCTAAATTGGGAAAATCTGCTGTTTACCAAGCAACAATAAGGAAATACAGAATACTCAAACAACACAAAACAAGGATTTCGAACACTAAAATGACGATAAACCTACACTATTTTTTCTTTATTTCTACACAGCACAACACATACATACAATCCATTCAAGCACACAAAATCATTCATCCAGAACAACGTTGTTAAGTTTCGAAATTCTAAAATGCTGACGCGAATTAGAGAATCAAAATCCCGACAGCATTTTATCTTTCCGTAGCACAATTAACGTTATCCACTGAAACTAAAAAACACAACAATTTAACCTATCAAAAGGTATTCATTTTCCAAAAGAATTTAAAAATAACATTCAATATTATAATAGTAAAAAATAAAAATCTTAAACTAATTTACAATAGATAAAATATAAATATAATTATAATTATAATATATGTTATATAATAAAAATAAATAATAATAATAAAAAACTTACAGCAGATGGAATTGTTTACATTTGCAACAACAATTCCACAAAAGGCGGATTCACACACCACACACACTTTAACAGGCAATTTGCCCATCATTAATAACTAAACCGTTCGCGCGAATTTCATCGCACACCGTCGCACTGCACAACCATGAAATAGGTACGCTAAAAACAGTTATCGTAGAAAAAAAATCACAAGTTATACCGAATTCCTTGGGAAAATAGTTTTAATGAATTTTTTCTTTAAATTTCCAATTACATAATTTTTTTTTTTTTTTTTTTTGCAAACACACGATTTTTGAACATCGATATATACACACGAACGCACATACGGAAAATCGATTGTGTACTCGCTCCGGTGTATACAATTCCAAACGACATAAACGAAATGTAAATTTTGGGGGGGAAACAGGGAAAAACCAGAAAAAAATCATTAATAAATAACTTAAATAAAAAACACTTACCTTTAATTATTTAACACAACTTAAACAAAAAAGGGGGAAAACGAAATACCACCGAACAACACGAAACTATTGCACTTTTGCAAAACAAAACAATTTACACACATTTCATCTCCCTTTGTTGTTCGTATTATCATGTCGCCAACCTTGTCACCTACATATAATGTTCAATATTATTAACTTACACGATTTTGTCTCATTTGTATGTAGATAGTGAACACACTCCCTATGGTGTCAAAAGAAGTACAACATACTCCAACTGCAATTGGGTACAGTAAGGTGCATAATTCAGTAAATTTGAATTGAATTGAATACCATTTTAATTTTGAATAATTAATATCTTTACTAATATCCAAGCTTAAACTAAACTAAATGTGTAACAAATGTAATATTTTAACTTAAATGTAAAGGAATAAACGTAACGTAAGCCTATGATTATATAACAAATGTATTGTAATTGTATGACAGTTTAGAGCTAACAATTGATGTAATATCAAGAAGAAAAGACGTGTTTTATTGAGACCGCATTTTTCGATCCATATTTTACCCTACACAGTTTACAGAAATATTTACCATACACACTCCAACAGGCTGGTTTTTCACAATGTTAGATATATCAATAAGGATTTAATGTCAATTCAGTTACCACATTAGGTTGTCTAGCTTTTCTATTTTCATTACGATTCGCCAATTGATCATGAAAATATTGACTTTATAACAACGTCGAAATTCTGTCGCGAAACTTACAAAGAACTTCGGGTCATGACGGTATATATCATTGGCCATTTGAAAGTGCTATTTATTTAATTATTGTGTTGTTATACAATGTCTGGAAAATTCTCCGTAAAATTTTAATCTCAAAGTTTTTTAAATCCAACTTAAGCCGCATGACCATTTCCTGCGTTAGATGTTTAGAGATTAAGCCTTAAGTCATCTTAATTTGACCCAGTTTTTTAACCGTAAAATTTTGTTCAATGATGAGGCTCATTTCTGGGTTAGCGGCTGAGGACAATCCCCAAGAATTTCACCAGATGCTATTGCATCCCGAAAAATGATCCGTATGGTGCGGATTGTACCCTGGTGGCATCATGTGTATTAATGTGTTTCAGCGAGCTAAACAAATGCGTATGCATTGCGCTTCTGCCAAAATTTTCTCATGATCGTATACTTCGCACGGAAGCTGCCATAACACGTACTGGCACTAGCGCATACCAAATTCAATTTGTATTTGTGAAGTGCGCTACAAAATGAGGTTGTGTATAGTAAAGATGAAAAACAAGGATTTAAAACTACACAACCCGTTGATTTAAATATTTTAAAAACGGCTTTTGTGAGAGTGGATTTGTTTGTCTTCGTTCTCGTATGGTCTTGTCGTCGATTTGTTACAGTTAGCGGTTCTTACGTACAAGGTGATCCAAATATAAGTTTATTTTTGAATTATGTGTTATTTTGACACTTAAGCTTTTTCCCGCTTGAAAACTTGAATTTTGTATGTGATGCGCTTAAGGATCAATGTTATGAGGACAGTACAGACACGACTCAAGCCTTTAGTCAAACCTATTGAATCAAATTGTATTCCATAATAAACAGGAATGTCAGGTCTTTCTAATAAAACCATAACATACTAAAAATAGTTGGTTTTTGTGCATTTTATTTTATTTCTTAAATAGAAACTTGTATTTTGACACCCCGTTTGATATGTATATAATAGGTAATTAGTTTGCAATCTGTTCGTTCGTTTATCTCTCCGTCAAACAATTTGCTAGCCTGACCGGCTCTTATGACACGAATAAAGTGTTCCACTTTTCCAAGTTCTCAACTACGGTGTTCGGTTTTAAGGGCCCTTCTGGCCGATCTTCATACTTACCATCGTTCAGTCTCTTGTTAACTTTGTATAGTCCGAGTTACCTTGGACTCGACTTCACTCCAGTACCGAGTTAAGTTCGCTTGTTCTCAGTTGTATTAAAACACTTTTTATTTTCCTGCTGAATGCTAGCAATATTTTCTTAAATGTGATCTGAATAAACTAATTATTGTACTTCTTGACGAAGAGTTGTATATCAGTCCTTCGCGCTCCCTATACAAGACTTGTTCAACGACGATTTTGCAGATTCGTTCCACCTGATTCGTTCAGAGAAGGCTACAATCATCACGAATATGTGGTTGTACCTCTTGTTGGTACAAGAGAGAGCACAAAGAGACGACAGCTCTACTATCATTGTAAATGAGCGTTGGGATTGAGCACGAATATATTGAGTACTCTTAGTGGAATATCCGTCTTTTTCATTTTCATGGAGAAAGCGTTGGAATCCATGATAAACTTAAACTTCACTCCCGATACGTAGACCCTTCACTTCTTCAGTGCTTCGATTATGGTGAGCACCTCCAGCTCATAAGAGTGGTATTCCTCTTCTGCCGCCGTTGTTTTCCGACTCATACCCCTGATGGAGTAGAATAGGTGGTATTTGCTATCTCTTTGTACGAATGAAGCACCATAGCCGTACTTCCTGGGATGGTTAAACGAACTAAAGTTAGGTAATTTGGTAGACCTGCTTTCAGTGTCTTATGTCATCTGTCATCCGTCCTCCCACACGAATTTCTCTTCCTTACGGAATAAGTCTGACAAAGTTTTGGCGACGACGGCGAACTCTTCATTGAACCCCCTTGATGTTGAACCCAAAAAACTCTCTCTTTTTTTCTTATCCGTTGGTACCATATACTTCATTACAGCTCTTGTTCTTCCCTCAGATAGTCTGATCATATTGTTCTCGATAATATAACCGAGGAATTTAATTCTTCTCCTTAAAAACTGAGATTAACTCCAATTTAGATGTATACCATGCCTAGCCTTTCCAGCAAGCCACTTCTGTATCTTTAAAAATAAGCCTTATGACAATTGATGATGGCTCTTCATCGATTAGGCTACACCCCTTTATGATATGCAACACCTACTCTCTGATGTCACATACGGTATAACTCCAAACTCGGCAATTCACTGTACCTCTTCTCCTCTACAGACAAGCATATAATTTGAAACTCTTTGGCCAACTCGAGTAGTTCCGTTCACTTTCACCACAACCGGAAGTGCACTAACGACTTTCGTCCATCTCGCTTTCATCTACTTTCACTATACCAGTAACGGTGTCAGCATGGTCTCTTCGGTCTTATTTTACATTATTCTCTTCTACTGCATTTTACTTATTTTGCATGATTTTGAATTCCACATTTTCATCTGTGATCACCAAAATCACCTTCTCGAAGATCTCTTTTCGTATAATCTCCCGCACTACGTGCAAGTTTAGTTCTTACGGAATTCCACCTATTTTCAAGTTCACTGGCACGTTAGCTAACAGCTAAATTCAGAACACTTTGCTTTTCAATGCCAATCAGATTTCTCTTGTTCGCTTTCAATTCTAGATACTCATTCATCACTATACTATCGTGTCATCGAAGGCATAAAACACTTCCTGTGTCTAGTAATGCGCTTACTGTGAGCCTCCCACAAGAGTGTCCTTGAACACTCGATTACAACCGCCAGATTGAGCCTTGCATCCGGCCAAGACGTGCCGTTACTAGTTTCCGATCTTTAAGGTGTTGGCTGTAACTCTGTTTTACATTCACGTACTCTACTATATGGTCTGGTTACTTGCACTTGAAGCATGTGAAAGTTTTTGACTGACATTGTCTTGCCGAATGTGTCGTTTCTTTACACTCAAAACAAGTTCTACATTTCCCCTCTGTCTAAGCTGCTACCTGGACACTACTGTTGTTTGCTGCCCGCGAATTTCGCCTTGAGCCCTTAATTCTGCCGTATACTTTCAGCTAGGTTTTGTGCTCACTAAAAGAGCGTACTTGATACAATACCCTCTCATTTTCCCTGGTATCCGCAATTCCTTCCGCAAAATATTCTATTGGACTTTTTCGTCCAGTTCGAATGTATTTTCAAGCTCTATAAGACAGTAAAAAATTTTCCAACAGACTCTCTGAAACCTTTTTGGTACGCGTGTTTATTTGCCGAAGACAGCTTTGTTCAAAATTCTTTCTTGAGCAGTTGGTGAGCGCAACTCAGCTTTTAATCGTTACCTGGATTCTAAGAAAAAGTCCAGCGTCACCCCTAAGCAACTGCTTAGCGTAGACAACTGCTTAGACAAAGTATCAGTCTCTTTAAACTCCAAGATTTTAACAATGCCAATTTAATTGGGACAAAAGATAATTCAGAAATACAAAAAATAGCAACAGGAAAAAGTACATACTAATCACCAGGAACCGTTTTTCCCCACTTTCTCTCTGGGACTTTTCATACGCCGGTACTTTTCTGTTGTCCTCTAGTATTACTGTTGTCTACCGCTATTCATATGTCTGGACAGGGCACTCATTCGTTGGAGCAAACAACCACGATACGGTTATATTTGCGTTTTGTTTTAATTTGCGAAACTCGAACTGCACCCACCGAATTTGTACGAGGTGTGTTCAAAGAGTAAGGTGACTTTTGAAATTTCATGGGCAACGTACATGCGATTATCGATTTTTTTGCTGTGCTTTTAAACATGTCCTGAACATACGTTCACAGTTTCAAGTATATAGCATACTTAGTTTATTTTTGACAGATAGAAAGGTTAGGCCTGTTTTGGTTTGCTCTGCTCTAAAACACTTGAAATGTTGACAGTAGCATACGGTGGGTCTACACTAAGTAAAGAAATGCTTGCAAGTGCTACAAGCTCTTCCAAGATGGCCGAGAATATGCCAATGACGAACCTCACTCTCTACGCCCCAGCACATCAACAAAAGTTGATAACGTCGAAGCTGTGAAGAAAATTGTTTTGAAAAATTGTTGATTTACCATGATTTTGATCAGAAGAACCATCGCATCAGCATCGCTCAGGAGCTCTTAAATGACGTCAATAATGATTGTGATTTGCTCAAAAGGGTCATAACTGGTGACAAATCATTGGTAAAGGGTTATGACGTCGAAACCAAAGTCAAACCGTCCCAATGGACGAATTTGCAGCAATTTAGCAATTTAGGAAATGGAAACGGCATCGCTGCAAGAGCTCAAGGCTATACCAAAAAGTGCTTATGATAAGTGCTTCGAGGATTGAAAAAAACGTTCGTTCCAATGTATTATAACTTACACTCTCAGCTACAGCTGCTATAGTCTCTTCACTACGTGCTGGATGTGGTCTAACCGGTCGAATTCGAATATCATCCACTTATTTAAATTAGGATTCAAATTTGGGAATGGTATTGGTAATAGTGGTTTCAGTAGGTCAATTATGCGCACCGTAAGTTCCTCGAATCGCACGAAAAACAATTCTTACAGAATCCTGATTTTCGTAATACATCTGAACAAATTTTAGGACGCTGTTGTAGTGTGAGTCTTTCCATGATAACTTGTCAAACAATACTGAACAAAAATGATAAAGCAGTTCGATAGGAATCATGCGTGATCTGTCAAAAAAGCCCACTGAAAATCAAACCTCACGATGAGTCACCCCTTATCTGAGGGGGATTACTTTGAAGGGTACTTTATTGTCTTCTTTTTCTGCCTCTCTCTCAGGATGGAAATTTACCGAATGTCGTTATATCGTTGATGTTCTTTGTTTACTCATTTTTTTTTCACAAATAGTGAATTACGAAAAGAATGCACAAAAGTTTGGGTCGATTCAAAAACGCTTTCGCCATAATTTTCAATGAAGTGTGAGAACTTTCATTAAAAATGCAATTTCAGCAATATTTTTGCGACGAACCGAGAAACTAAATTAGGTTGTTTAAGCTCTTGTTATTTTTTTTGGGTATTTCTTCCAAGGCACTTTTCTACCAATTCGAACTGCGATAGACTTTCAAAAACCTTTTTCAGAAGATCTTGATCTTATCAGAAGATGTGTATACGTATAACATTTTTAAAGAAATAAAAATGAAATTTAAGATAATATGTAATAGATAAAATAAACTTATAAAAAAAAAAAACAAAAATAGATTTTTCAATAAAGCAATGAGAAAGCTTCTTAAGAAAAGGATGACAAAATGGAATGAATTTGACAGATGTGAAAAATTGACGCTACATCTAATTGGATAGGTAATTAGTTCCCCAAGCGCTACGCTCCTTTTACGTAATTCAGACGCATTAATTTAAGTACTACACTTACGTTCAAAAGCAGTTGCTATTAAATAGAAAAAAGTACTTACGATTTAAAAAATAGTATTAAAACATTTTTCCTCATTCTTGGAGTTGTAAACATATCGATCAAACTAGATTGTTTTTCACCCTCTTTTGCTTGCTGCTTTCCGCAGTATTTCCGAAGTTCGCTAAAGTCCTCCTCAGAAACGTTTTTGCCATTAAACTTTGCAACTTTTTTAAGTCGTGTTATAGCACCGTAAAAATCATTATAATAGAATGTTAATTAAGAATTTTAATTACAATAGAATACTGTAACCGACAGAATAGGTAATGATGTCATCGCCAGATACCGTTGCCAGTTTCCAGCAACAACAGCAAGCCATGGTGTAAACACTAATCCCAAACAATAAAAAAGACCTACAAACAAATAAAGACCAAAAGCACGCATTGATGGTTTTATGTATTCAAGCACTGAAATTAAATATAAAATTATTAACAATTCTTACGAAAACAACATAAACCTTACCCATTATATACATTAGGTAAAAATTTGTGTCAGCAGCGAGTCCTGAAACAAATCTGCATAGCGAAAAAGTAGGCAACGTACTTATAAAAATTGTTGAAAAGTCCCCAATAAAACCTGATAAATTTGAAAGTATTAGTTCAGGTAGCCGTCCAATTTTATCAGATAAAGTTAAATAGGAAAGTGTGCCAACGACAGAACCAACAAAAAACATTGATTGACCAACACACCCAATCCAACTGAAATTATTAATCTTAATTTATTTTGAAAACCATCATTTTAGAACAATAGTGAAGTTAATAATCAGTAATATTTATATTGGTTGAAAAGCGAAAAATAATGCATTTATTTATTGTTTTTATTCAGTGATTTTCTAAATATATGTTTTGTTATAATTATATTATACATATTATGGTAGAGAAGTTATTCAAAATTATTTTTTTCAAACAAAAGTTAAAGTCAAGATCTGTCGCAGTTTGAGTGTTTGGTTGATGATGGACTTACCAGTTCTAAAAAAAGACTTACATTAACTTCAGACGTAAACATAATACGCCTATGCCTCTGTAGTTGGCGCGGTTGCGAGAATACACGTTCCGACCAACTATTGCAAATGAGTTTTTGTCCCTACCACGTCATTCACTGCAATTCTAAAGAAAAATCAACAACAATAAACACACGTTCTTCAAACTTTACAAAACGTACGTCTAATTATACAATATCATGAAAGATTATAAATAAACAAACAACAAAGAATTTTACTATAATTCAATATCTTGAAATACTGAAATATGGTACTATTCAAAAATAAGAGGTGGGAACTAACTTTAAACCATCAGAATTGGGCCGGAAAACAATAGTTACTTATCCTAGATAATGCAATCGAATCGGTTCACTATTAATGAAAACAGTACGAATGTGAAGTTGTGTTAAGCAAAAATATAAAAAATTAAATGTAACTTATTACGGTTTCAGAAAAGATAGTGTTTTCATATACAATCAAAAGAAAAGACAAAAAGTACACGAGTAATAATACCTCATGACACGGGTGTTATTTTGATAGTTGGTGCAAATACAACAAAGTAAAGAACTGATACATAAATATGGTAAATCTCATGATCCAAATGAGAAAACACCATGAACAGAATGAAAATAGTAAATGCAAGTAAGTCATATTCTGTGAATATAACTTTAAATCAAGGACAATAAAAATTAATTTTAAAGATGTAAAAAGGGACTTAATAAAATTGAAAATCAAAGTTTACCGAAATGTTCAACCAGTCCAATCGATATTTTGAAATGTTATCGAAATAAAGATTTTGATTTTATGCAAAACTATAAGATTTCTAAGGTAAGCAATGAATTGAGATTCTACCAACATAAAATTTTGAATTTTTTGATGATTTCGCGTCCTGCAAACAGAAGTTTTTTAAACCAGATAATTTTAGAAGCACTGACTTTTTGTATTTTACTTCATGTTCTTTTTAAATACCTATAAAATAAGAAAAGTTTTGGCCCAGATATTTAAATTTATTGAACGTAAATTATTTGAATTTAGTGCAGCTTCATACACAATCGACTTTGAGCGAGGTTTATAAAATTGTGTTTTCCGAATGCTGCTATTATTTGAATCTTGGTGAAGTCCAAATTCCACAATGGCGAATTATAGCGATTCTTTTTCGGTGAAGTTTATGCCAGTGTTAATAGGGCCATGAACACGAATGATTTAAAAGTTGGGGAAGAGTTACAAGCTAAAGACAAAGGGTACGAACGGAGAATCAATTTCCGAGAAGATAAAGCGAATTACTTAAAGTACATTAGCCAACACAATCGAAATTTTATAAAATCACCCCTCCTTCTTTCTAAACTGCAATACATGCACTATTATCGTAACGCTAAATGTTAATCCCTAGATCGAATTAGTATAGGCTTCACGGAGGGAGATGTTGACTATTGCTACTCAAAAAAAAAAAAAAATTAAAATAAACATTCTGTCTTCGGAAAACCAAATATGTATATATACGATAATGATCGTCTAAATTTTCAAGAACTTCTGAATAGCGAATAGGTTGAACTTCTTCTAACTTTTGTTGCGACACTGGCAACGCCGACAACGAAAGGCCCCACAACACATTAAACGAACAAATTACACTTATCATCAATAAGAACATCAATACACTCAATATCAAAAGAATGATATATCGAATTTATTATGGGCAATCTTACGTCAAATAAACTAACTAACGGGTGACCAGGTAGTAATGATAGTTTTTCCAATTGTTGTGTTTTAGCAGCTCTCAAAGTTACCAATGACATCCGCCTGTCAAAATATTCAGTAAGCTTTGCCATTTCGTCACTACACCGTTTTACACTTGCCGAAGGTGTGGAATTATCGAAATAACGGCTCAGTTGTAAGTACGCAACGTGAGTTTCGTCGTGAGATCGGTCGTCATCATGGCTTCAGTGTACAGACAGTTCATCACACCGTGAAAAAGCTTAAGCGTGAGTACACTCTTTTGAATGTTAAGCCACCAACCAAATAGTAATTGGAGCGAAATGAAAAAAAAAACATAGCCCGTAGCATAAGCCAGTATCGAAGAAGACCAAGAAATGTCGATTCAGCGCAGATCAGCTGAATTTTGTTATCGCCAGAGTCAACTCGGTTGACAATGCATTGTGTCAAATATGGATTTTTGAAGATTAATTAAATATATATAATATTGCAAGGTGCTTGCCGCCTTTCCGCAATTGTAATAAGTCTTACTAAGTTGTGGGTGTACTTATGTCGAAAATGGTTATACGTTCATTTTTTCCAAAATTATTATATCAAGGTGAAAGTTTTACAAATTTGTGCGAGTATAGACAACAATATAACTAATTAAGATGATTTAATAAATAATTTAAATGATATAAATATAAATATCCTCCATTATTTTGATAATTGCGTGGAGAACTGATTGTGAATGAAAAAAAAAAAAAAAATTTTAAATATTTTTTTATTTTATTCAATATAGTCCCCTTTTAGTTTAATACACTTATTCTAGCGATTTTCCAACTTCTCTATCCCGTCCGAAAAGTAAGTTTCCGGAAGGTCTGCAAAATACTCCTCCGTGGCGTCTATGATTTCCTTTCGTGAGCTGAATTTTTTATTGATAGTACGAGGGAGCCAGATCGGTAGATGCGACAGCAATTGGAGTCGTAAGTCATTGATTTTAGCCGTGGTTACGATGCTCTTGTGCGCCGGTGCATTGTCTTGCAAAAATAAAATTTTTTTTCGCTTGATGTGAGGCGGTTTTGCAGCGATTTCGGCTTTCAATCGCTCCAATAATTCACAGTTATACTCGCTGTTGATGGTTTTTGCTTTTTCGAGGTAGTCCACGAAGAGTATGCCATGACAATCCTAGAAAACAGACGCCATTTAGCCATCCGGTCCATCGAGCCTCCCTCTGCCGCTTCGGAGGACTCGTTCCGACTTCAGTCTATTACCGGGCACTCATTCTGTGTGTTCAACATTTACCAATCGACGCCAAAAGTCCGCCCGACTCCGCATCAGCAAGTCCAAACACTCTTTCGAAGTGCTCTCGCGTTAGTGTTTTGGTCAGGACTGAGTATGCGCGGCACCCAGCGACAGGATAACTTTTACATATGCAGAATATTGCCCAAAATATAGCGTGTGCGCTCAGTACTAATCTTTGTGGTATCTGCTAGCTCGCGCACCTTCACTTTCCGGTCAGCCAAACCCATTTTATGTATTTTTTTGACATTGTCCTCTGTAACCGCATCGGAGGGCCTGCCGCTGCGGACATGATCGGTAGTAGAGTTGCGGCCACCACCAAACTCTCGAAACCAATATTTGACGGTGTAATCTGACGGAGCATTACCCCATAATATTTATCCAACTTTTCTTTTGTTTTATGAGAGAACGAAAACAGTTTTTGTCCATACCCAACATGATGCCAAGTACGTCAACAACAATCAGCTGTCAAAACATTAGCTGAAAAATTAGCTCTCATATTTTTAATAAAAACTTAACCACTTTATGTGTTTACCAATTGCATTGGTATTCAAATACAAAGTTTCTACAGAAGAATTAAGCAAATTGATTGGTTAACTATGTAAAGACTAATAACTCATTAGTTGAAGGAGATATTGATATAGATTTACTAAAAATTGTCAATGCTTCAAACAACTTTTAATTTCAATACCATCATTTAGTTTGAAATCTCTTATTTTGAAGAAAATAAGAATCGTTAAAAACGCAAAAACTTGTATCATATATCATCATATACTAGTAAGGTTAGATTCTCTTCACGAATAATCTGCTTGACTACAGAAATACCGATCATAACATAACTTATTTTAATATAGAAACCAATTGAAGCAATTTGTAACTTTTAAAAATGAAAATTCATTGATAAAGATAAATTGCTGATTCCTCGGTGGCTTACTATTTACTTTTATTTACTATACACTGCAACCAACTTCAGACTGCTATAATTTCTAAACCGTTCATTAATGTGAGCTCACTGTGAGCTACTGACACATGACAGATAATTTTATTATTTAAACGATTTGCGTCTCAGCTGTGTTGAAAAATTTTTATCTGCGATGGAATTCAAACGTGATAGTGTGATTCCTTTATATTTGGCTGGAAAACCACAAGTAGCTATCGTTATAGCCATCCAGCACCTCAACGTGAATAAATCATTTGTGTCTCGAACCATAGCTCGTTACCGTGATACTGGCAGCGTTGCAAAACTACATGGAGGTAGTCATAAAAAAACAGGAACATCGGCAGAAATGGTTCAGAAAGTGAAGGCTTGAATTGAGCGAAATCCGCGTCGAAGTGGAATCAAAATGGCACGTGAGCTCAATATATCATAAGAACGGATACATACTAAAAAATGAGCTTGGGCTCAAGCCATTGAAGTTCCTAAAAAACACACGATTGACAGAAAAAAGTCGAAAGAGCGAAGGAGTTTCTACGCTTGTACGAAAGTGGTTTTTTCCGATCAGTCGCTATTTGCTATAGAGCAATATGTCAACAAACAAAATTACCGAGTTTACTTGCCAGAGAGGTCCTTGGAAAGTTTACACCTTCAGACGGCCACCAGAAAGCAGGCAGCACCGACGGTGATGGTTTGGGCCGCCATAACCGCCGATGGTCGCTCTCCGCTAGTATTTTTAGACCGTGGCTTCAAAATTAATGCGATCGTATACCGTGAAACTATCTTAGGGACAGTATTGAAGCCTTGGGCAACAATCATTTCGGTCGGAGACCGTGGATATTTCAACAAGACTCGGCACCGTCTCACAAAGCGCGCGTCAACCAATATTGGTTAAAAAACAATGATCCACACTTCTCCGGATGCAAATCCGTTGAATTTCTCCATCTGGGGTATTTTTAAGGCGAAGGTTGGCATTAAAAAATAGCAAAGCCACTTGCGTGGAGCGTGCTATGCTTTCTTCAGCCGTCTCAAGGCCATTATTCCCGCCAAAGGTGGACAAAATTTATCAAAAAAAAAAAAATGGAGCATTTTAAAAAGTTGCAGTTCGAGTCAGTCAGCCTGTATATATTCTAAAAACTTATATTAAAGGTCACTAAAATTAAAAGGGTTGATAAATCAATTTCGAAACATTGTAAGTTATGAGTAGATATGGGTTTGCTTTAGAAATAAGGACATTAGGAAAGAGATGTAACCGTTATCGTAATGTCAGTACTTGAAAAATTGTTAGCTTAAATTAAGTGAAGGGGTTAAGAAGCAGGTTGATTAAAATCGTAAAATATACTCGTATAAGGCTAATTAATTTCAAAATAGTTAAGGTAGAGTAAAAAATGAGTGGCGAGTTGTTAACGTCATCGTTAACAATGAGCACAAAAGAAAAAATTGTTAAAATTATTAAAATATCAGGCGCAATTGAAATTACCAATCAATTTAATAACACATCATGACAAGGTTTAAGTAACATGAGTGATGATATGTGTATAAGTGATTTAAGTTGTGTTGGGATAGTTTTAAATGAAAGTACAATACAGTCTATAAATCGAAATTGAATACATAGGAAAAAAATAGGTCGTCGCACCTGTGAAAATTGCCTCAATAAATTTTGTTATATGTGTGGCCAATATATTGTTGAGGCCAAATAAAGCAGGCTTATTAATTTCATTTTAATCGGATATCGGAATGGATTGCGAAATTATTTTTTATCTCGTGTTATATTACACTTATCAAATGGTTAAATAGGAAAAATAAGTCGAAGTCATTTGCCATTCCAATGATTTGGCGTGAACAAGTGAATCATTATGATGGCTTTTATTATTGTTTAATTAAAGTCTAAGGGTTTTCAGCAAAAAATTATAAACAAAATAGAATACCCTGAAGTAGTAGGTTCTATGTCCATACCAACACCTCTTAGTAAAGAATTTCCTGTATCCATGTCATGTGCAAAGTCAAGTGATGAGGATCTCCGTGAAGAAAATTATGCGCTAGAGAAGAAAATATCCGAATATGTATCTCCTAGAAGTTCATTGAAAGAACCACACATGATTCAGCCGCAAGAGTTGAATGATTGTTTCCGTGACTTAAATTTATCCATCAGACAGTCTGAAATTCTCGGTCCTAGACTACAAGAATGGAATCTGTTAGCCGCAACAGTTGAACGATTTTTTCCGTGGCTGAAATTCTCGGTTTTATACTACAAGAATGGAATCTGTTATCATCAGAAACTTTACTATCTTTCTCAAGAAAAACGAACAAACATTTGTCTACCTTTTTGACACAGAACGAGTACATGTACACTTCCAGACAAAATAAATGGAGTCTCTTTATTGATAGATCTAAAAAGAGTTTAAAGGCAGTTCTTCTAGATAATGGAAGCGAATATCCCTTAATACCTGTAGAATATTCAATCACTTTAAGAGAAACATGCGACACTATGCAATTTATATTAATCTTAATAAAGCATAGACACCCAAATTGGAAAGTTTGTGCTGACTTAAAAGTCTTAGCCTTTTTACTAGGATTACCGGGTGGCTTGACAAAGTATTGCTGCATTTTGTGTATGTAAGACAGTCGAGCTATAGAAAAACACTGCTTGGTTAAAGATTGGTCCATGAGATTAGAATTTGTTGCTGGACAATCAGATGTCAAATATTCACCCCTGATTGACCCACAAAATGTTTTTCCTCCACCTTTAAACCTAGATTTAATGAAAAGTTTTCTAAAAGCTATCGAAAAAACTGATGGCTTTTTACATTTAATATCTGTAAAAAGATTAAGTGATGCCACTTGTCCTGCAGTGTAATTTGTTCGCTAGTATCACTGTAAAATAAGTCACAGTGAAATAAGGCCAAATTTTAATACTTGGTCTCTATATGTGTCAAAGAATCGCACCTTAGGCTACTATCACTAAGAACCCAACACCGCGTACATATACTCGTATATCAATCACTAAAGTAAGTACTTTTTATTTTATTAATTCGTAACAAGAAAAAAACTGAAACTGGTTGATGATGGCTGGATGATACGACTGAAACTCGAGTTAATCATCGTGGGATAAATATAAAAAAGTAAATGGCAGTCGACCACCTTTCGAATTTTTGAAATTGCTTCTACTTCTTATATTGAAATGCATAGGTTAAAAAGTGAAAAATACCATTAACAAAGCAAGTTTTTAATTTGGTTTATTTTGAGGCCGTTAATAATTCAAATAGAAGATTCTTCTTAAATAAAAACAGACTCTTTTTCCAGATGCACGAAAACTTAGCGTTTGTTTAAATCCATTTTACATAGCTACCATATTTTTTTCAAAAATATATACAGACATACTATAGAATAAGATATAGTACGTTTCTGTATGTACTATATGGTATGTTACTGTACATAACACTGTATATGTTTTGATATATTCTGAACTGGAATTCAGAATTAAATTGCGCCTCTGGGAGTGCATATCACGAATTGCTTTTTTTTCTCCAATCAAAAATGAATTAAACGATCATCAAAAAATATGCAAAGTCGTCAATTAAGAAAACAGAAGCTCACGGTTCACTAGCATAACAAGAGACAGACACCAAGGCAGAGATACCTCGCATTTTTTTTATGCGAGTAGTGAACAGAATAAATAAGGAATAGAACAAGTATCAGAACTAATGCTTATGATGTTACTGTGACAGCTCAGGAAAAGTTCCTTAGCTTTATATAAGAACCTAAAAAGATCAGCGGCAATTCGAAGCGAAGTTAGTGTTACTATTACCGTATTAACTTGAAGCGGGAAACAACGTATTCAGACTTACGAATTTGTGACTCTTAAGATACAACACTTTTCAATAATAACTGAACCCCAATTAATTAAACTCTCACCAAATAAATAAGAAATATAAACCAAAAGCTGTTTTAACATCAAAGGCACAGTATTTTCTCAGTTTACGTGTTGCTCCGATAACAATTTATGATAATTTTCCATCACTCCCTCTTCCGAACAATAAATATCATACTATATTTAACTTCAGTACATACTTCAATTTTAATTCAAGGTATATTATTCCAAATATGAGTTTGAAAATTAACTACATTGGTTGAATAAAAGTTATTTGTAATTTTAGTTCCAATTCTAATGTATAATAAATTCCTAAACATGGAAAAAAAAATATTAAGAATTTAGAGAAAATTTCGTGGCGTGGCACAGGCTCGGCAGCGCCTATTGACAATTCATAAGTTTCGTTAAATATAAATTGTATTTAATATCTAATCGTTAACAATTTTGCTTCGCTGTGTGGCAATCGATAAACGATTCTGGTTCTGCTGCGACATCGAACGCGAACACCAATTACTTTAGTACTGGTCTTTCAAGGATTCCGTGTTAAGTCAATACTCTTGATCTTCAATCTCGTTTCTCTAACCTAACCCCGAATTCAAATATAACGTGGAAGGGAAGGGTCAAAAATGATTGTTGACGTGATGATTTCGGCACTGCATATCACTTATAACGGCAAGCCAATGTTAGTTAGTATTCAGCTATCCATTTTTCTAAAAGATTTTATTATACTTAAGCTAGCTAACTTTGGTTTAAAACAACATCGGTTTCATTTCACCTGAACATCTAAATAGGAAGTAGTTTATAGTAGAGTATTTGTTTCTTTACTACTGTGATATACCGAAAAATATACAAGCGGCCTAGGATTTATAATGTTTTCGACTTAATTCAACATACTCAGAAGGAATTCGTCACAAAGAGATCTTGACGGAATAATTTGATATAAAACGCTTTTAACTAATTGTACGAGGCAGTAGTATGCGCTGCCCATATGTGGAGAAGACGGAGAATTAACGTTCCACTTCCATATGGTAGTAAGTTTTTGTTGACATCAGGAAGTGTTTCACGCATTCCCTGCATCTCACGAACGAAGTCTGTATTGTTATTGCTATTAAATTAATGTGGTATTCCCAGACGAGTCATAGAATTGCAAATAGCTAGGATGTATGAACTTGTAGTTGGAGAATGCGCCATCACAATATAAACAGTTAGCACAATCAAACATGTATTGTAAATAAACACCCATTTCATTTCTCTTTATAGCAATTTGATTAGGTCTACATCAGTAAATGTAAATTATGATTTGCACGAAGCTAGGAGTGGTAGTGACGTGCCTTACGAATTTTAAACATCTGACAGATAGTAATTGTTAATCTAAAAACTGTATGAAGCCTTGCAACTCATCTTAGTAATGACAGTATGATAGATGTGTAAATATTTTTGTGATATTGTAAGATTATAAATTTTCTGATGTAGGATAGTTTTGGGAGTATAACTCAGCGTTAACTGTCTTCGGGGACAACTGTAGTATATATTTGGCTGCGCTCCCATAAAACTCCCCTTCTAACGCACGGTTACTTAATATATATTGGTCTATAATTTGAAACCCGCCATTTTCTGCAAAAATCAAGCCTTTATTTAAGAAACAAATTAAAAAAAATATGTCACTCCAAGTAATGACCATCATTATGTTAGATACGACTTTTTCCATCATTCTGGCAATAATCCCACGGTCTGGTGAATAAGCCGCACGAGGTAGAACTTCAAGTCAAGAGATTCCTGTGTTTCTTCGATAGCCTTAATGAGGCGAGCTTAAGCGTTATCATGAAAAAAGATCAATTTTAACTGGCTTTTCCCATATTCAGGTCGTTTTCACGTAATGCTCGACTCAAACGGATTATTTAAATTTTTAACCAGATTTCAGTATATCGTAATATACCACGCCTTTTCTGTTCCATCAAATACAGACCATTGCCTTCTTCCCATGAATATTGCGCTTTGGTGTCGATGTGGATGGTTGAACTGGGTCGCAAATGGTTTTTCGGCATTGCTAAAACCCCGCTTTTCGATGTCTCTTTCTTTCAATTCATGTGACACCCATTTTTCTTCCTTGTATATATTTCCCATAACTACCATTCCCTTCAAGTAAATCAAAGTATTCAAAGTATTGCCCATCTGAAGCTATGACTCTTTCCCATATTTCTGGCAATTTGTGGATCCCATCCCAAAAGAACTGTGTCGGCTTGGCAGCCAAGAATAAATCAAGCCAATTTTTGATATTCTGCTCTGATGTGAACCGTATTTCAGTGAGGGCGTTCTGCATCGACCGGAACAAACGGTAGTCAGAAGGGGAAAGGTCTGGGCTATAAGGTGGGCGGGGTATATAGTTCTTAACCGGAATAGCAACGTGGGGCCGAGCGTTGCCATGATGGAAAATTATTGCTTCGTGTCTGGTCGCATATTCCGGGCGTTTTTCAGCTACTGCTCTCTTCAAACGGATAAAATGTGTTCGGTAGCGTTGTCCATTGATGGTTTCACCCGGTTTTAGCAGCCCATAATACAGCACACCGGTCTGATCCCACCAAATACAGAGCATTACCTTCGCGCCATAGATATTCGGCTTTGCCGTTGATTTAGCTAGTTGGCCGCGTTTCACATATGATTTTTTGCGCTTGGGGTTGTCGTAATGGATCCATTTTTCATCACCAGAAACAATCAGATGCAAAAACGACTTCCCTTTGTGGCGTTCCAGCAGTATTTCGGACATGCAAAACCGCCTTTCGACGTCTCTCGGCTTGAGTTCATGTGGAACCCAATTTCCTTGCTTTTGAATATATCCAGCTGCCTTTAAAAGTTCTAAAATGGCTGCTTGAGTGACACTCAAAGATTCTGCGAGCTCTTCCTGTGTTTGGCAACAATCTTCATAGAGTAGTGCTACCGGTTCTTCATCTTCAAACTTTTTTGGCTGCCCAGGACGCTCATCGTCTTCCAAGCCAAAATCACCACTTTTAAATCATGCAAACCACTTTTGGCACGTTCGCTCAGCTAGCGCATGTTCACCATAAACTTACACCAAAATACGATGACTTCCGGCAGCAGTTTTCTTCATAATAAAGTAATGAATAAGAACTCCCCGCAAAAACACTTTTTCAGGCACATAGTTCGACATATTTAAGTGAAAAAAAATTATTGTTGTTTACGCTTCAAATGAATGACATATACTGAAATGACGTATAATGACAGTAGCTTTTCAACGCATGTTCCAATGGAATAATACAAGATACGCTATCTCTTAGCAAACCGCACGAATTAAGTTATAGACCCAGTAACTATGGTTAACTATGTGCATTAATGCAGTTTTAAGAGAAGGATTGAGTTTAAATTAATGAAATGTAGATACATAACATACAAACACATTCAATACAATGTAACAAAGCTATATAAACACATACAGATATAACCTGTTCTATATATATGAACTCAGTTGTCACACGACCGTTCAGTCTTAGTAATAATCTCCAGTGATTAATTATAAAAGTAGCTTAAGTCTCCAACAATATATTTTTTTTCTTAGCCCGGCATTCATCTGTTCAAATTCTCGAATGACGGTCTGCTATGCGAGGACATTTTCGAATTTTGGGAGACGTTATTCACCGTTGATAAGTCACAGAGACCAAAAGACAATAAGTTCACCTGTATCAAAGAGTTGCGAAACATGTTTATTGAGAGATACAAAACAAATTATTTATCGCACAATTATTGCACCGTTGATGAGCAGCTACTATCGTTTTGAGGAAAATGTGGCTTTCGTGTTTAGATGAAAAGTAAACCAAATCGACATGGTCTCAAAATCGTTACATTGAACAACATAAAAATATTCTACTTGATAAATTCTAAACATGTGTTTTTAAAAGTGATCGAACCGATTCATGGAACGGATGGTAGCGTAATTTATGATAATGGGTTCACTTCAATTCCTTTATTTAAAAAGCGCTGGGTGACCTGTATAAGCTGAAATAACGGGCACTATCAGAAAGAGCAAACGCGAAATCCCACTCGAAATGAAAATAGCAGGAGGCGAGAAAATTACAAAATACTGTTTTCATGACTATATCGCACTACTCTCTTGGACATCAAAGAAGATCAAAATTGTTTCCGTAGCATCTTTATTTACAAGGTTGTCGTAAATTTATTCCAGGTCGGGGAAACCCGAGACAATCAACCAATACAACAACACTAAAGAAGGCACGGATGTTTTCGACAAATTGTGTGACTTTTATAGTGTCGTGCGGTGCGCAGAGCGGTTTCCACTAAGATTTTTTTTTTTTTTTGGAATGCTCGATCAACCAAGAGTTGACAGTCACATTCTTCATATGTGTTATAGGATAGAACAGAAACTATCTGAATGAGAAAGCCAGAAGCAAATTGTTTAACACCTTGTCACTCCGTTACTTCAAGGCCGTTTACAAGAAACACCAACGATCCAGTGCAGCCTTCGGAGATATCACGTCAGACGTTTGAAAAACAATGCGCCCTCTGTACTCTATCCATGGATCACAAGACAAAATTAAGTGTCCTTCCTGCCATCGATTGCTGAGCGAAGGAGCAATAATTATGGCACATTTTTAACTAATGTACAAACTACAAAATGTGTTTCAAAAATAAAGAATATTTAAAATTATTATACTTAAAATACTTGTTCCAATCTCTCATTTTCCCTCTTTCACGAAACCTCAAAAACGGCCAATTTCATACTCCAAAATAAATATACTTTTCGAATGGCTGCAAAGCTGACTATTTTTTCCTAAAAACATTGACTCTTATCTGTAAAACCCTAAAAGGTTTTGTTTCCAAACTCAAAATTAAAGTTTTTACGAGAATTTTTGCCAAAAACAGTGTTATTTTTGCATACCATCAACTTTAAGTACGTATTTGAACAATTTTAAAAGTTTCTTTTTTTGGAAATCTAACTTTGCGGCTTTAAAGTTTAATCGATTCACTGCAAAAAATCACTTTTTTTTTCAAAAAGCACATAGTTACCGAGATATTCGAGGTCAAAAATTGCAATAAGTCAATTTGACCCCATGTGCACGAAATGATTCTCTGTGAAAGTGTGCACACTAAGGGTTAATATGTGCCTAAATTTTGAAATAATTTTAGAACTGTATGTTTTACATCATATACAAGCTCTTATTTCAAACAAGTTAGGCAAAATGGACCTTATTTGCGCTTCATTAAACTTATTCCACCACATATATTTTTTTTGTGGCAGCTCTCACCCCTTTCTTGATGACGACAACAGGCTGTCCCTGTCCAAAAAAGTCTAATCGTTTATTGAACTCTGATGTTCGTCACATGAGCATTTTACCGTGCCTGTCTAAAATTTTTAAGGAAATACTTTTTATGCAGATTTTAGGTTATATTATATGGTACATACATTTTAATTAATTGTACTCAGAGCAGTCCGGTTTCCAGCCTCAACATAATTGTTCAATGGATTAAATAATATTTTTGACGATATCAGAACATACTATGATAATGACTATAGCGGTGATTTTTTGTTTCCTTGTCTGTCAAACGCCTTTCATACTATTATATAAATCATAATATTTCAGGTACGAAATTGATGTATCTTTTAAGGGACTATAATATAACAGAACGTTTTCGCATAGTTATTGTAAGTAAACGATATTCCGAGTCTTAATTCAATGAGGTTATTACAAGATTAAATAAGTAATTATAGTTATGGTATAAAGAAAAGTATAATAGGTATGAATTGTAATGAGGAACTGCCAGCATTATATTATCAATACAACCCCTCAATTTTATTTTACAATAAACAAATTTTTTTTACAAATTTAACATGTTTGATTTTCTTTAAAACTTTGGTCAAAATGTCAGCGACCATTTCATCCGTAGAAATATATTTAGGTCTGAGATCCTTTTTCTTATAAACATCTCGGATAAAATGCATTTGTTTGCATGTGTTTGCTCCTGGTGTGGAAAATTGGATTTTTTACCAACTGATGAGCACTCAAGTTATCGCCATACAGTGTTGTTGGTTTAGTGGCTAGATTTCTGAATCCCATTTCGGTTATAAGGTTACGCAGAAACATGATCTCCTTTGATTCTGAACTTGTGTCACATATTCTGCCTCTGTACTGCTAAGCGCAACTATTGGTTGCTTTTTAGATTCCCAGGACACCGGCCTGCCAGCCAGAAAGAAAGCATGCCCCGAAAAAAAATTGTCTGTCTTCACTATCAACAACTCAATCAGCGTCTGTGTAGCCATAAAAATCCATGCCGGTTTTTTCTGTAAGTAAGGTGACAGTGAATTGTGTTAGAAAGATATCTTAATAAATGTTTTGCTGCAGCAAGATGTTCATTGTGCAGATTCATATTATATTGGGAAAGTCTTATTACCGAGTGACAAATATCCGGACGTGTACTTATACTTATAAAATTTAACGACCCTATTAAAGACTGTTGTTAACTTCATTAAATTTTTGCAACCACCACATTTTGTCAAGTAGGTTCCTAGATTGATTGGTGTACTCACTTTCCTGCAATCTGTCACGTTGAAATCTTTTAATAGTTCCTTAATTATCTGCTGTTGATCGAGTTTAACTGAACCCCTCGATCTATCTCTTTCTCTTTTGATGCCAAGAAAATGGTTCAATGGCCCCTTGTCGACGATGTCAAATCGACATCCTATTTGTTTTTTGATTGCCTCCATATGACTTTCCACCTTAAATGCTACTAGTATGTCGTCGACGTAGACAACAAATAAAATAATATTCCCATATTTATGCGTTATATAGATGCATCCATCGTTGACACAAGCAATGAAATGAATACTCTTTCTCACATGTTCAGACTTCAAATGCCACTGTCTCCCTGACTGCTTAGGACCGTATAAGGCTTTGTGTAACTTACAAACTTTGTTTGGATTCGATCTGTCAACAAAAGTGGTTGGTTGGTACACAAAAATATTTTCATCCAACTCTCCATTAAGATAACTAAACGAATCTTGGAATACTTTGCCACCGGAAAAAAGGTTTGATGAAAATCTACAACATACTTTTGTGCACAACCTTTAGCAACAAGCCTTCCCTTACAACGCTTAATTTGACCACTTTTATTCCACATTGACTTAATTGCGTGTCTATTTTTAGGTAAATCAACAAGTGTCTGCTTATTAGAGAATAACACTCTTCGTTTATTGCCTGACGCTATTTATCAGCATCCTTACACTCAAGGGTTTCTTGAACAGTAGCAGGACACTTATTTTCAATATCTTTCTAATAACTTAACGAATTATGTACTTCTCTACTCGAATTGCTATTTAAACGAACTCTACTACTTCTTAAAATTTTAGGACTTACTTGAATATGTACATCTTCATTACCGACTATGTCACTATCAACGTCTTCCATTCCAGCAACAACAACCGAATCAATAGAAGCAGGTTGAACATTATCTGCAACATCAACATTTAAATCTTCAGGTCCCAAAGCATCTTCGAAAAAACTTCCAGCGTCAGCTTCTGTTGTTATTTGTGGTGCCTCGACTTCATTATTTAAGGGTTCTGCAAAGAGGAAATCAATATTTTTACTTCCTGGTTCAAAATTCTGTGTTTCGATAAACTTTACATCTCGGCAAATGTATACTTTACCAGTTTTCTGATCATAAAGACGATATGCTTTAGATCTACTTTCATAGCAAATCATCGCGCATATACCTTTTAAGCTGAATTTCGAAAAGCCAGGTTCAACATAAACGCCTTGCAACCAAACACTTTTAAGTGGGACACAAATGGTTTATAATCCGACCAAGCCTCAAATGGCTCCAAGCGCTTCGCTTTTTGCTTTTAAGAAATAAACAAACAATTTTCATCAACAAAAAGTATAAAATATCTTGCTCCTCCAGTTGATGTTTTCCTCATAGGGTCGCAAATATCTGTGTGTATAAAATCTAACACAACATAGCTTATATTTTCACACACGTACGGCAGTGAGCACATCTTTCCCTTCAAACAGACTTCACATTAAAAACTATCAATAGTCGTTTTAATATTTAAACCTTTTACTAAATCTTTATAATAATACTACTTAAACATTTTATATTTAGGTGCCATACTAAAAATTATTTTCATTTGACTTTTTTAAACAAGTGTACATATTAACCTCATTTTTCAAAACTTCACACGTGTACATATTCTACGACTTTTTTGCATATAATAAAATATTTCCATCTCTGTTCACGATTTTTGCATCGCAGTGATTAAAAATAATTTTGTTTAAATTGTCTGCATCATTCGAAATTGAAACAAACTTCATTTTCATCATTGGCACATATAGAACATCTTTTAGGGTAACAATACCACGACGAGTTTTCAATACAACAATGTCAGTTGCTTTCCCACAAAACATGAGCATCGTTAGCTAGTATTACCTGTTCAACGTGTGGGCGAAAACTGGAATATATATCTTTATCGCAGCATACCATACATCTACTTGTAGATCCACTATCGAAGATCCATAATTGACTCGTGAGCCCACACACACCTGGTGCATTTAGCATCGCAAACGAAGATGTTGTCGATTTGTGTTTGTTCTTATCTCTGTAATTAGATGCCAAATATCCACGCCGATTGCAATTAAAACAATTTCCTCTGAATGCTTGTTGATCGGTTTTCCCACCTTGTTGTTGTTGCTGGTTTTGCTGCGGAGGTCTTTTTTGCTTTCGATTTTGTACATACAATGCCTGTTCTGATGCAAAAACATGTTGTTCAACACCTTTTCTTTTGGGTCCTTCTTCTAAAAGCTTTATCTTCAGATTCTCACACGTGTGTAAGGTATCTCGCGCTTTTATGGCAAGAACGAAATTTTCGTAGCAAGAGAGTAAAATAATTGATAAAAGTTCATCTTGAAGCTTAATACTTATCTCTTAGTTTTTCAACAAGAGAAGAAAAATTATTTAAGTGTGTTAGCACCTGATTATTCTCTTGCATTTTCATTTGAAAAAGTTTCTTAAAGAGGGTAATTTTCTCGCCGGTGCTTGTGGCTGATGAGTTTTTTGTAGAATAATCCAGGCTTCATGCGGTGTTTTAAAATTTTTGATGTAATTAAGTTGAGATGGGCTTACGCATAGAGGTGTTGTGGCCAAAGCATTCTCATCTTTGTTGGTCCATGCGGCAATACTCCCTTCTTTTGGTTTTCCTGTTCTACATACGTAAGGCCCATAATATTTGTTGAGTACTCTCACAAATAATAAAAAATCGAGTCTTAATTCAATGAGGTATACTACAAAACTAAATAAGTTATTCCGGTTCTGATATAAAGAAAGGTATAATAGGTATAATTTGTAATGAGGAATTGCCAGCATTATATTATCAACAATAGTGAATATACAAGTCTTGGCATTTCATTTTAGGTGCAATGCTTTTCTGCTTAAAAATTAATGACTAACCTAAATTTATAGACCTATTTTTTCCCAAAAAAAAACTGAACGGTGAAAGATCTTGTGGCTAGATTTATTTCAGACTCTTCTGCAAATGTGAAATTGTGGCAAAATAATGAGCTGATCTCTAGTCCATAAAAAAATCAGTTTATTTTGATTCCAAGTACAATAAAAAGGCACGACACTGAACAGTCACCGCCTATTTATCTCAATTTCCCTATATTTAAGTTCTCAGATACTGTTATTAACCTTGAGCATAAATTAAATCGATCCCTTTCCGTGATTAACTATACAAAATAATTTGTGTCGCGTATTTATGCAGGATTACGTAAGAGTTCCCTGTCGATAAAAAACTGAAGTTCATTAAGTTGCTTGCGGCAATAAGTGATTATGCCATAAATGAATACATTAAAATAGATTTACAATCATACCAAAAATTAATCGCTGCTGCAACATATCTTCAGAAGATATGTTCATGTATTCAACTACCAGAAACTTCGCACAATTGTAATCCAAGTTTTTGTTCCGTGTGTTCCTGTTTAATTTTTCCTCCTATCCTAAATTTCCTTTATATCTTAATTTTCTATATACATATAGTCTACGCCACCAAAATACAATACAATATGTATTTTTTAGTTAGCTTCTGACTTTTTCTTTTGTACTATGCTAATTTTATTAAGTAATACGTATAATATTACTGTGTATTTTAATATTATATATGTATTACATATATTGTATATATTATTTGTCTTATTATTGGCACGTTGCCTGTAAGTTTGAATTTGAATTTGAAAGAAGACCAATCTCATAAGGTATAAATCCACTGACAGACAGATGTTCAACAGAACATGGAGGTCAATAAATCCAACAATTTCCACGTTTGTGGATTAAAGAGCTACAATTCGTGAGAAGAGAGGCGAGGAAATTTTTCAAAATCGCCAAAACCTCTAATTTCTGTTCTGACTGAGACAAATTTAAGTCCCGTCAGAGCGCAATCTGCAGCGCGAAAAGACAATGATGGAGAAAATTTGGTTTTAATATTGAAAGAGTGCACCAGACTAAGGAAAGTCAGATCTAAGGAACATACATGGTACTTATACGAAACCCATTGCACTGAGGCTTTGGAACTCTTTCGAAAGAACCATTTTACTGGATGCACTCCTAAGCCACCATCAGTAATAGATATTGACACATATTCCTCAAGCAAACACCATATCTCGCAGGGGATACCAGAGGAAAACGAAATAAGCTTTACTTACAAAATTTCTGAACTGAACACAATCAGTGGGAAAAAGTGAGGTTTAATTAAAAACTTACGATGAAGTAGAATAATTAAAAAAAGTAAAAAGTCGCTTTTGTCCTACAATTATTTCTGACATGATCGAAACTAAATTACTAAAACATAACCTGATAAAACCTACATATACTATAATAATCAACGGGTAAAAAAAATAAACCATAGTATGGAGACATATTACTTATGAACAAACATTTTTTTTTACATTTACTCTCAAACGATCTACCACTTTAGCCAATTTTTCTACCTGAAATTCAGGTCTTACGTCAACTTAGTTTATGCTTTGTACAAACAAACATACCATATTTAGCACTGAAAGCATGGGCACTAAAATGAGGTGCCCTTCAATATAAGGTATATACTAAGTGAAATCGATTGTATTTTCATTGTGGTTCCGAATACTTCCGGCGATTGGTGCAGTAAACAGTCACAAATAAGCGACCCCAACGTGCCAAATTAAAAGAATATAATTTCTCGATTTCAACTGCAAACTTACTGCGTAATTCGAGTAATTCGTGGCGACGCAAGGACACTACTCAATAAAATTTACTATTTCCAAGTCAAAATCAAGAAGCCAGTCAAGGATTTAACAGAGGCTTTTCACAGCTTAAGAAACAAGAAGCCCAAGAATAGTAAAAGCTCCACCTTCTTAGCGAAAAAATCTACACTATGGTGCCACTAAATACGGCTATATTCTTGCCAACTTTAATGTTTATACATTCCCATATCTCTCCGATATATGCAGTTGCTTCACCACCAGTGACAAATCCATACGAAAGCACTAAGGATCGTCTTATTTCGTTCTTCAACAAAAGAAGTGAATCTAAACTTCAACGTCTTCTTCATTCCACTGAAATTTCGAAATAAAAAGCACCTAACCTTCGTCAGCGCTTAAGGAACTAAACTAGAAGCCATTTTAAAGAGAACGTTCTGTGAACGCTATTCTTCGAATAACTTCCAGAGCAATTCAAAGGCATTTTGGCAATTGGTTAAAGTTACGGATTTGTCCAAGTAAGCAATCCCAGCCGATAAAATCATCGACTTTTCATTTTTTCATCATAACGGCAGACTCTGCTAAGCCAGAGAGAGAATTTAGAACTTAAGGTACAAATCAAAACGCGCTCATCAAAGAGGCAGAAAACTTATAATGCAAGTTCAAGATCGAACAGCCACCATCGTAATCAAAAGCCGAAAACAAATTCGACGATAAGGCACGGCAATGTAAAGAACCTTAAATACTTTTTTTTTTTAATTAAAAACCAGCCTTAGGTTATTTCAGACACTCACGCAGACATCTCTAAAGATGTAACAATAATACGGCTGCAAATTAAAGACCAAAAAAGTGGCTTAATAATCTTAACGACCACTAGAGCGGACATCTCTCCCATCACCAGGCTACATAAAAGTAGTGAGAAAAAATTTAAAAGCATCGACGACTCTCCAAGGGTATGACCAACATTGATAAAATATAACAAAACGAACTTTAAATCAATTTGGCCAAGTGCGTTTTCGCCCAACCGACTATTGCTTATCTCCGCTATTCCAACAAAAAATCTGGTACTAAGCCGCCAGCAAGTAGAATCTAGGCAATTCGCAACTATTCGAACCCTATAACAGTTGCTGAACTACAAAGATTCCTAAATTCGGGGAACGTTAAGAATGCCTAACGTAGTCGAAATCGACGTTTATTTATGAAAATGGTTACAGCGTTGAAGAAAAGATAAAGAAATTGTTCGGAACACCTCGTCGAAAAACTGGCTGTTGAACTAGCTGTTCAACGCGTCTGACAAATCTATCGCTGCAGCTCTCTACAAACTTGTGATCGAAGCAACTCAACCACTTGGATTCCATAGAATTCTATATAAAAAAGTAAAACTGAAATCAATTACAGTGCATACGATCGCGAATTCCTCACTATTTATGTAGGCACTACATTTTTCGGACACTTACTTACTTGTTTATTATCATCATAGCCAACCATTGACGACCATGACAATCTCTAAGCCTTTCAACAAGGCATAGAAAAACCAACAACGGCAGCTGCAGTAAATGTATGAGCTTATCACAAACATTGTGAATACTTCCGGCAAGTTAAATATAATGGCCGATGCCATGTCGAGAAAAGAGACTATCAAGCAATAACAATATCAACGACGGTATCGCTGAATAAGAAACAGGACGAGAAGTTACTACAATTATTGCGCTCCGATTCAACGACACTCAAACTACGAAAACTAAAGGTCGACGCAGAAGTTGCTATACGAGTACTATGATATTGCTTACAAAAACATTGGTTTGTTCACTCTGCTATCACTAAGACGGAACGCTTTGGATAACCTTCATAATCCATCATACCCTAGCAGCTGTGCAACAAAGAAAGTTATCAGTCAACGCTATGTTTAACTGTCCATTGGATACGTACGCGTTTGTCATGTCAGCGAAGTAAAATCCACAGCTATATCCAAAATATACCATAAACGACGGAAAAGTCCGTTTTATAGTAAAAATGTTTGCAAAATTCAACTTTATTTATCAATATAGTTGCCTTCAAGGGCGATACACTGATTGAAACGATTTTTCAATCTTTCGATACCAGTTTTGTAATACGATTTCAACGTCAACAACAATCAGTTGTCAACACAAAACTTAAGACAGTATCACACTGAAATTTGGCACGTCTGCCTAAATATGAACTTCAAGGCACCATAACCTTTTTTGCAGTAGCAGTGGTCAAAGAGGTTACTTTTCACTCCACCTAGTATATTCCTTAGGATTCCGTGATTCGGCGTACAACTGGATTGCTTCCTATTTAAAATATAGAATGCAGAAAGTGAAGGTTGGAAACGTGCTTAGTAATGCAACGGCGATCAGTCTTCTTCTCTTAGAATAATCTTATTCCTTGTCTATATAAATTCACTTTTCAGTTTGCCCTTTCAAGGCAAGCCCTTGCATATGATGTTGGCATCGCATACAACTCAACTAATCCTCTGAATCTCGTAGTCTATATAAACTTTGATACTAGCTGGTCTAGTCACATTACGAATTTGAAGCAATACCACCTTTATCATTCCCGGAATGTATTCAGAAAATTAAACATACAGGTTTATTCATCTAAATCTATATTGTCCTTACCAAAGTAATCCCCATCGACTTAAACACACTTATGCCAGTGCTTCATCAAATCCTCGGAACATTTTTTATATTCGGTTTTCGGTATGTCCATTAGTGCTTCCTGCGATTTGTCCATTACTTCCTCTCGGCTTTTGAAACCCATTCCCCGTAGTGGTTTTTAAGTCAATTGTACAGAAAGAAGTCACAGGAAGACAAATGATGTTAATTTGGTGACTGTTGGATGGTATTTGTTGCATTTTTCATCAAAAAATTACGAATAATAATGGCACTGTGCGACGGTGCGTTATCACGAGTTTTCTGACCACAATTCTGGTCTCTTTCGGCGAATTGCTTCGCGCAAACGTCTCATAACGCCCAAATAATACTCTTTGTTTACTATCTGGCCTTCTGGCAAAAATTTATGATGCACTACACCGTTGTAATCCACGAAAACCGTGAAAATTGTCTTCTTTTTTGGTGAACGCCATTCACTTGCCTGATGTCTGGATTGCGTGTCGTACTCATAAACCCACGTCTCGTCCCCGGTAATGATCCTTTTGATGAATATGAGATTGGATTCAGCCTCGCAAATCATCTCTTTTGCGACGTCAACACGGTCTCTTTTTTGCACGAAATTGAGGTCTTTTGGCGCCAACTTTGCTGCTACACGACGAAAACTAAAATCATTAACCAAAATGTCTTGGACGGATCCATAGGTAAAGTTCAAGTCCTCCGCTATCTCTCTGATGGTTAATTTGCGGTTATTAACCAACATTTCCTTTACTTGATCAATATTTTCGTCAGTTTTCGATACTGGTGGTCTGCCACTGCGTTTGTCATCTTCGATTGACTCACGACCACTTCTGAACCGCTCGTGCCACTGGTAAACAAACGATTCTTTAAAGAATTGTTGCCGAAAGTGCACTAGATGTTCCTATCCCTGTCGAACATATCCAGCATTGCTATGTGAAGCGGATAGGGAAAAGAAGCCCAGCCAATGATTCTGAAAACACCAACAACATGTAATTCGTGTACACCTTTCATTTCTGGACATAAAACAAAAAATAATGAAGAGCAAGAGGAAAGTTGTGAAGAAGATGGTTTCATATCTATTTGTTCCGGCCAGCAAGAATAGAATATTTATAAATGATTGTTTTACACGTTATACTCGAGCTTTATTTATGGAAGCCAAAAAATGTAAGACTGAAAAACATTATTAATATATGTGGCTTCAAATTTTTCAAATTTTACTAAGAAAAGTAGACAAGGGAAAGATTGTTGCTATAAGATCGTTTAAAAATTTGGTGAATTCTTAAGAATAAACCCAATCGAACGTTTTTTTTTTTTTTTTAATTACTTTTTAATATCTTGGATCACTAATGATCTTATTAGCGACAATCTTACCTCTACAGTAATACGAAACCTAAATGATAATTTAATATTATATAGTAAATCTGAAGAGTATAATATATTTTTTGTGATCCATCAAACATACGTAGTCTACGACAAAACTTCAACTAATTGTGTGCAATCTTGAAGTTTTCACTTTTTTACTTGACTTGATATTCACAACGGAAGTTTGGATATTTGCTTGTGAACGCGACAATTTCGTAATTCCTGGATATGATTTTTGTGCAAATATATACAAATTAATCCTATGGAGCAGGTTGAATAAGAAATTTTATACGCAATTCATTGGAGTATAATAAAATTTTACATGATCTGAAACGGCAGATATATTTCAAATTGCATGCACTTTAGTTAACAACATAATTAACTTCATATGTGTTTATTCGATTGCAAACCGCAATCTCTCTTAGTTGAGTTTTCTCTTTTGTTACATAAATTAAAGACATCAAATTTGGTTGGGTGATTTTAACATTGACATTGCAATATCAAACACAATTTCTGACCAGTATTTCAACCTAATTGCAGAGTATGGTCTTACAACATTTATAAATGAGCCTACAAAGCTAATCTCAAGTTCTTGCTTAGATCCTCTGCTTGGACGCTTTAAAAAAATATCTTTAGAAAACTGCTTTGGTGTAAATCTTGACCTTCTTATTACTGACCATAACATATTATTCCAAAAACTAAGTAATGGAAATATCAAACGGAGAACCTATACTTCCTGGCATATACCATAGTCAAAAAATAAGGTTTGATCATTTGAATAATGCTTTTTATGCTGAAAGTAATACTTCAAAGGCATATAAAATTTTTAGTGAAATTGTACAAGGATATTTAAGCAGATTCAGCTAAAATACAGTTTAGTAATCATAAAATCAGAAGTAAGATTTAAGCCATGGATTAACCGCTAGATACTCAAAAAAATAAAACTAACAAACAAACTGGGCAAAATATGTCAGAAACATCCATTAAATACTAGATTGAAAAATCAGTACAAGGGCTGCAAGAATCTAAACAATCTTATGTTGACGATGTCATTGATCAACCTAACGAAATTGCAAAAACGTTTAATGATTATTTTGCTACCGATGGGCAAGATGTGAGAGCAATTGACCAATGCAGGCCGGTAGAAGCTACATCTTGTACTAAAAGTTTCTTTTTTTACCCGATTACTGGTTCAGAAATCTTAGGCTTAATTTAGTCGCTTAAGAACTCAAATCGGAACATTGGGAGCGCCACACGGTGACGCCACCGGGAGCATTTTGATCAATGTGGTACCTGGGTTCCTCGGTTCGTAGCTTGAAACTTCTTAAAAAAAAACGTGCTGAAGTAAAAATTTGCCTACATCGTATTTTGGAATATTTCATTTTAAATTGCAATATGGCATAAGTTGTTTTGGAGGTGCTTACAAAAATACAACCTTTGTTGGTTTTACAAATGTGTGCCATGAGAAATATTTGTGGTGTGTACCGAATAGCTCATTCTATTGAGTAGTTTAGGTTTCAACAAATTCTGCCAGTTAGATATCTGTATTATTACAAAGTCTCAAAAATATTCTTTATTAGAGGTGGTTATTTCCAAAACCCGAGCTCTGATGTCCGTACTCTGCGTAGTAACTTGAATAATTATGTATATTAAATGTTCCATCATTTCGTAACACCCACTTTAGAAATTTCTTCTCTGTCGTGTCCTCTAAGTTATTTAATGTTTCCTTTATCGATATGCTGTACCCGAAACTTTCCGGGACTCCTTAAAAAGTTAAGTCATGGCTCTTACATTTTGACCATAATCAAATTGAAATTTTGCTGTCCTACATAGTTTAAAAACAAAATGTACCCAACAAAGGAACATAAATCTACATATCTAGATCTTACTTTCTTTTCTTTTGTTTCTACAATTTAAAATAATATAATAACCTGATTTCCCATAGTATCTGAAATTTTTACACTAAATAAAGTGGCATCTATCTCTGTTTTTATATTAGATACTTCTGCCACTACCTATTCTTATTATAATGCTAATGTTTTATTGATTTATTTTGTTACGATATCGTACACACACTTAATATATTAAACAGATTATTCATTACTTTCTTCTTTTACGCCATACCGATGTGATTCGAAGTTTTTAGTTAAATAAAATTTAAATATATTTATTAAGTGAGATCATATGTTTTCATTGTGGTTCTAAATTCTTCAAATGATTGGTGGAATAGACAACTAAAACTTTCCTATAGAAAAAGGTTAACGGAAAAAAGGCATAGAAGTGTTCAGCTTGCAGAAAAGAACTTGTTGCAGCATCCATGACCAAAATGATTTCAGGTGAAAATACACCTACACCGATTGACAAACGTGTGAGGAGTGTTACTCCTCCCGCTGTTGCCCAAGAACAAAGAACTACATTTACAAACACAAATGCAACAACAACAACAACAGACAATGATATACTAAACAGCGAAATATTAAACGAAATGCGAAAAATTACAAAATAAATGACCAATATAAAATCAAGTTGTGAATTTCTTGTATATAAATATTAAGATACTGAACACCAAATGAACGTAAAAAATGAATTGCTACAGAAATTCTCAAGTGAGATTAAATAATTAAAAGAAAGTCATACAAAAAAAGATTAACAAAATTTTACCATGGAATCGAAAATCAACGCACTTAAATAACAGTTATTAAAAATCAATATTGAAATAACAATATGTGCACCACAGATATCACAGATGGTTACTGTACAAACACGAAATCCAGAAAAATTTGTCAGTCGAACCCTTTAATCCAACCTATGGAAATTGAGAAGACAAAGGCCAAACGGAATATACTATACATACTAAGAATAGAAATTATTAAAAGCAAGAGCAATAACCAGACTGCAAAAGCAAAAGAAAGAAAGGATTATGTTTAAGTAAACAAAGAAATCAGCACCTTCTTTGGCTAGCCAAAACTAAAGCGAGAGAATACAATTGGAAAATCATGTGGGAGAGTAACGGCAAAATACTCCCAAAAAAACATGAGAACAGTGAAACAATACATACTATTACGTGCAACGATATAGATAAAATGTGCAACTAGTTCATGCTTGTATGTTTGAAAAAAAGAAAAAAAAGCCAAACACATGATGGAAAACGAAGATAGTGGAGCTGATGTCAACTTTAGGCTTATATATTATACATATATTTTTCAATAGCCCTTTTTTGACAGATCACGCATGACTCCTATCAAACTGCTATATCATTTTTGTTCAGTATCGTTTGGCAAGTCAAAAAGAAAATACACACACTACAAACGCGTCTCCAAATTGTTCAACTGTATTACGAAAATCAGCGTTCTGTGAGAAATGTTTTTCGTGAGATTCGAGGAACTTACAGTGTGAAACCACTACCGCCAATACCATTCGGAACTTTGAACCCCATTTTACATTAGTGGATCATAGTCGACAGGTTAGACCACATCCAGCACGTAGTAGCAGCTGTAGCTGGATTGCACACAAATACCGTGGCGAATCGATTCGTCGTCGTTCTCAGCAGCTTGGCTTGACGTATTCGTCAACTTGGCGTATTTTACACAAGGATCTCGGCCTTAAAGCGTACAAAATTCAACTAATGCAAGAATTGAAGCCAGCCGACTTGAATTTGCGTCATATTTTCAGTGAATGGGCTCTGGAAAACTCAATGAAAATCCGGTGTTTTATCGTGAAATTTTGTTTAGTGATGAAGCCCATTTCTGGCTCAATGGATATGTTAATAAACAAAAATGTCATATTTGGGCTGATGAGCAACCCGAAGAGTACCAATAGCTACCATTTCATCCATTAAAAACAATGGTATGTTATGGTTTATGGGCTTGTGGAATCATTGGTCCATATGTCTTCAAAAATGAGGCAAATCAGAATGTTACCGTTAAAGGTAACCATTATCGCGCTATTTTAACAGACTATGTGCTTCCTGAAATTCAAGCACATGGTCTCGGTGAGCTCTGGTTTGAAGGCTACGAGCCATAGAGCGCGTGAAACAATGGACTTGTTGAGAAATCATTTTGGTGGGCACTAAATTTCACGTTTTGCTACGGTAAATTGGCCGCCTAGATCGTGCGATATCACACCTTTGGATATGTAAAGTCTCAGGTCTTCAGAAATAAGCCAGCTACGATTGACACGTTGGAAGCCAACATTACTCGTGTTATCCGCGAGATACCAGTCCATTTGCTTGAATGAGTCGCCCAAAATTGGAGCTTCGGATTGGACCACCTCAGACGTAGTCGTGGCCAACATTTACATGATATTTTCAAAAAGTAAATGCCATGAAGTGTTCTTTTAACCTATAATAAAAATTTCAAATTTATATGTTTTATTTTACATTATAAATCAACCTCACGATGAATCACCCTATACATGGAGTTACTAGCATCTAAAATCTACTTTAAAAAATATGTAAAGTCTCAGGTCTACAGGAATAAGAATATGAATTTTTGTTGCTTTTGTTTTACCTTAATATCTATGATATTACGGAAACTTGGGATAATTACATAGCTGAAATTAGAAATGTATTAAGCTGTGTAGATATCTTATTTTTAAATTAAATTAAGATATCTAAAAGTAAAAATGAAATATATAAGATAGATGGATTGAATTCAGGAAACGAATGAAAGGCAAAATTATAAAAATTATATAACATATGAAATTATATCTGCAAACCCCATAAACTATGAACGAATTCATTTGGAAATAACACATAGAAACAAAAAGAAAAACGAGTATATTCATGCAATATACAGACGATCCAAACTAGGCATGGCTTGATTCGTTGAAAAATTGAATACAATTATCAACGCAGAAAGAAAAATGTCGTTTAAGGTGATATGTACGAGGTATGTTCAAAAAGTAAGATGACTTTTAAAATTTCGCGGGCAACGTACATGTGATTATCAATTTTTATTTAAGCTGTGTCCCGAATATATGTTCACAGTTTCAATTATATAACATACTTAGTTAGTTTTGACATATAAAAACTGAATCAAAGAATTTGCATCAAATTTTGTTTAAAAATGGAATCAAATGATTTAAGAAACTTGAAATGTTGACGGTGGCTCTAAGTAAAACAAAAAAAAAAAAAAAAAAGTGGAACAAACTCTTTCAAGATAGCCTATAAGATGCCAATGATGAACCTCGCTCTGGACGCCCCAGCACATCAACAAAAGATAATTACGTTGAAGCTATGAAGAAAATAAGAGATTAAGAGAAGTTGCTAAGGATGTTGATACATCGGTCGGCTAATGTCATGCAATTTTTTAAATATAATCCTGACTTGTTCAAAAGGGTCATGGGTATATCATGGGTATATGGTTATGACGTCGAAACCAAAGCCAAATCGTCTCTATGGAAGCACCCAGGATAGCCAAGATCAAAAAAGGCGCGCCAAGTTCAATCAAATGTCAAAGTTTTAATCACTGTTTCTTTGATTACCGTAGGGTAGTGTATCAAGAGTTTTTACCTCAAGATCGAAGTCAACAAGGAATATTGCATCATGGCTTTTGCATCACGATAATGCACCTTCAAACATTATGCAAAATTTGCAATATTAAAACATAAACTTGCAAGTACAAGAGAGTATATACGTCGAAGGAGCTAGCGAGGAAGAGATATTAAAATTTAGAGCAAAATAAATACATACAAAGGACCCTGGCAGATAATATTCAGTTAATCTAAAAATAAACGCCAGAATTCTTACACCTTTTGTACAAACCATAAACAATCGCAGCCTGATACAAGGTTTTGTATCAAAACTCACAAAAACATATTGTTTTCATCTTATTTGTAAAAGTGGCACTAAAAGGAAAGTCAAAAACTATAGACCAATCGCAATCATGTTAGTCGTCGAAAAGTGTTTGGAAGAAACAGTTGTCAAATGGCTTAATACATCTGTTAATTCATCAATAGGGATTTTAAAAATTAAAAGCACAGAAAAATTTCTAGGAGTATTCACAAATAAGGTAAGTGCAAACCTTCCGTAAGGCTTTCGAGACTCTCAGTCAGGAAAAGCTTTTGAAAACCAATTCTGTGGTGGAAGAGAATATTTGTCAAACTGGCTCTAACACTACATGATAGGACGATTAAAGTAAGAGTATCAACGTTCCACAAGGCTTCAAACTGGGCCCCATTTTATTCATTTTGTATAAAGTACTAATGTATTTTTAAGGTAAATTAAAAATAATGCAGTCTATGCATATGCATATCCAGAGTATATCGCTATCATAGTAAAACACAAACAAATAAACTCAGCAATAGAAATACTTCAGCAGCAATTTGATGATGTACGAGTATCCAAGTGGTGTCATAACCATGGACTAATATACTGTTCAATACATATATTGTAACATGAAGATTTGCTGGTATTTCAGATGTATTTCGGCACCCTAAAAACTATTATGAAAACAGAAATTGCTTATCACACTCTACGTGATTTGACAAACATATCGTGTTCGAACAAGTTCATTCCTGTCTGTTTGTTGTAATAAATACACATCTTTGTATTAGTAGGCATTCAACAGCGTACGGAGTTATTTTCTATATTGTGCGGCGAAAAGTCCTGACTATCGTGCTTGTAATCTATACCTTCATATTTGTTTATTACCGTGCATTAACAAGTAAATACAATGACTAGGAAGAGTGTAAATAATGTCAACAACTTTTAAATCAAAAACGTAATTTCATCCAACTTGTTCAAAAACCTTAAGAACTTTATTTTGGAGTTAAAGTAGGAGATCAAGATAAATCATGGGCTACTCACATACATATGTAGTAAGACTTGTATGACATTGTTAACAAATTGGTTGAAACGTCATATGCGCTTTGCAGTACCCATGGTGTGGAGAGAACCAACCGAAAGACCATGTCACAGATTGTTACTTTTGTCTCACTAAAATACAGGGCAACGGCAGAAAGTTCTAGCATACTGCGAAATATCCCAATTTACCATCATCTTTATGGCCTGTCGAACATAGTGAAGAATGTCCAGAAGAACCTGAACGTACCCGTGATTCATGTAACTAATAATGATATGCAATTCGAATAGGAAATCGACAATGATCCAGACTTTCAAACATCAGAATGTTCAACAAAGCCACATTTAATTTCAAAAGCTTAACTGAATGATTTGGTCAGAGATTTAAAACTAGCGAAATCATAGTCAGAGTTCCTAGCATTTAGATTAAAAAATGGAAACTCCTTGAAGTTGATAGACATATAAGTAACTTCTGAAAACGTGGAAAAGTACTTGCTGCATGAATTTTGACAACTTATTTGATGCGTTAGGACAAAAACATGAATAAACCAATTGGCGCCTTTTTATTAATTCCAGTAATCTTAGCTTAAAAGCAGTTCTACTTCGCAACAGCTCACGCTGTTTATATGATGAAATCAGACGAGCATATGCTATATCTCCTACAATACAAAGTATAAAGACTATGTTTGCACATAGCGCGGGCGAAAGGAAATTAGGGAGAGAAAAAAGAGAGATACCGATGTACGTTGGTTTTGAATGCTTGCCAGTTATACTGACTAGGAAATAAAGAGCGCGGTAGGACATTCCATAAGCGAGTTGTACGGCTAAGGAAAGAATCACGATATTTCAGAGCACGTCCGAAGATGGGTTTGAGGGTGTACTAATGAGCAATCATATTGAGACAGGTGTTACGGTTAGAAATTTGAAGAGGCGGAATGCTACAGGCAATTTCGGTGAAGAACTGGTGTTGAAAATAGCGATACAACAAGTTGAGACAGGAAACGTTATGCCGGTGTTCGAGGGTGTCGCATAACTGTGTCGTATTGGCATTATCTATGAATTTTATCGTACGATTTGAGATCCTATCTAGCAAGTGCGACTCCTGTCGTTAGCGAAGGAGTATATTGGATTAGAAGTTGCAGACAAGAGATCATTGGTATAAACTAAAAAGATTGTCGGAGACAGAACGGAGCTCTAGGGCCCACCAGCATTTATTTTGTTAATATTAGACTTGAAACCATCCAAGATAATTTGAATTGAACGTACCGAAAATTAGTTTTATATGTATTTAAAAAGAGAGTCATCGATCTCAAACACACACATTTCCGAAAAAAGAGCCTGATTCCAAACTCTTTCAAATGCCTTGGTGCATTATAAAATCAAGTTTAACTGTCTTGCTTTCACCAAATTGATATACGCTTTGTCTCCACTTTTCAATGAGACATGACATCAAATCACCAGTGGACTTATTGCTACGAAAACCATATCGCCGGTAATTGAGAAGTTTTTATGTTTCCAGTTAGTCTGAAAGAGAATAAGATTCGCCTTTTTTAGGGACGGGCTGGACAGATGCTGTTTTTCATCTGCTCAGAAAAAGTCCTGAGGAGTAGGATTGTTAAAAAAGCTTGCAGTGGTTTTGCCAGTGTAGAAGAACATCTCTTCAGAAGAAGGGGAGATATATCATCTGGGCCAGCGGATTTGTGTATATTAATACCTTTAAGTACTCTGGCTACTACACGAGTGCGAAAGTGGATTCGTTCCATTGAAGATTCGACGCACTAAAGTATAGGCGGAGACAAAGAAAAATTTGGAAAGGTTGAGCTGGCCGCAAAGTGTGCAGCAAGAAGATTGGCCTTGTGCAAAAAGCCGACAGGCTTAATGTCATTGTAAATGACCGTTGGGATGGAGGATGAAGCAGAACCTGTAGTGTTTTTGACGAACGACCAAAAACGTTTACTACCTTTGGGACATTGTATTATTTTTTGCCTCTTTTTAGTCGTATTGGAATTTCACACAGTCTTTCCTCTGTCGGATTAGTGGACCGAAAAAACATTTCTGTAACCCTAACAACCTCTTTGCAGCTCGAGTCAAACCATGATTTTTCTTTTGCTATGATACTCTTCAACCGATGAGGGATAAAATATCTCATTCCGAAGAGAATATTTTCAGTGATCGCAGCAGTATACACGTCGTTGTCAAGAAAATATAAAAACTGGTTAAAATTACTAGATAAGGTGTTAGGTCCGCTTCATGTGGCTTTCTCGTATAGCCATACGGTTCTTTAAGGAATATTTGCTCTAACTGTATATCAATATACGGTAAACATCGATGGCTTAGGGTAAGAAGTTAAAAGCAAGTCCAGGGTGATGGTGGAATGACTGTTAACGTCTGGTTTTCGCGTTGGCTTATTTACAAAATTCGTCACGTTGTTTTCGACAGTGAAGTTCTTAACACATGGTTCTTCGAGTGTTCTCTGTCCAGAAAATCGAAGCCACTCAGAATTGTGTATATTGAAATCAGTATATGGATGAAATCTATATACAGGGATACAATTCCAAGAAGGGAATCAGACAGCGTATCATACTCGTTAAAGATCGAATTACCGTCCTGTTTGGGGCCTCTGTAAAATAAGTGGTGGATAATTTTTTTACTGAGATGGAATTTTAACCATAGGATATTGAATTCTGGATTGAAACTATTTTGTGGTGGAGTTTGGAAAGCTACGTAACTGCGCAAGTAAATGGCAAGACCGCGGTGAAAAAAGAATATTGACATTAATTCGTAGCCAGGCAGCTTCCGATCTCATTGGTTTGAGAGTGTAGTCGGGGATCTACCTGTGTTTCACTAAGTCCCAAAACAGCAGGTCTGTACTTACAGACGTGAACATACGCAGAAAAGTGATTACTTCTTAGCCCGCATATATTTGCTATGTCCATTCTAAATTCGCTAGTCATAAAAAATAACTAACACAAAAAACACAAACACCGATGACACTAAAAAGTGGCTTTCTAAGAAGATTTTCAAATTTCGAAGTTCATAAACAAGCACAATACTCGTTAGCAGAGTTACGAATTTAATATGGGATCCTGGCATGGGGTAACACTTCAAAAACACATCTACAAAGACAAGATACTAAACCTAAAACATCGTTGACTGGTTAAACCTATTAATGTCCACTTTAAAGCTCTAGATATAAACGCAATTTGTCGCATGATTCTATTGCAATATTACCATATATGGATGATTAAAGACTCCTACAACCAATAACATATAACCAAAATGCAAGAAGAAGAGCACTTGAGATGCTTGAAATTCCGACAACTAATAACGTATATGGGAAGGGAGAGATTAAATTTAGAGTTCCGAAGATAAAACGAGGCTTGAGAGTATACTGATGAGCATATCATAGCGAGCAATATAATATTAGCACTAACGGTGAAAATATTGACAGAACAAGTTAAGGCAGGAGATATTTCGTCAGTGGGCAATATATGTATCCCCTATAAGTTTAATCACATAATTTTGAATCATAACTAGCAGGTGCGGAGAAGTCTTAAAAGCACCTGAACAAAGGTGATCGTAATTTTGAGCCGATAAATGCCATATATATTGAGGGCAAAAATGATGGTATTTCTTTCATTGCTTGAGGAAGCCTAGATATTTCGCAGGAGAATGGAAAGATCAAGTTCAAAGATGCAAATGTCATTTATGGATAATAACTGGCTGTTTAAATTTTGCTTTAGCAACATCAGACAGCATTGTGTCATTGGAGACATTCCACTCTATTTACAGTTCCTCAATTAATTATGTTGTTTATATCGATTGTCATGGTAATCATTAAGTTGTACAGTTTTTGTCTGTTTACTATAAATAAACTGATAGAGTAAATTTTAACTAAATTAAAAAAAAAAAAAAAACTTTTTAAACTTTAGGATATTTTGTCTGAGTGGTCTAAAGATATTGTCGGAATATGGGTAATGTTTTTATATAGAATTGACTTCAAAGTTAGTTATTGTAAAGATATATATTGTGGCAAGAGTCTATTTAAGGAATTTATGAAAAAATCTGAAATTGAATAGTCTACATGTTAAATAAATGAAATGAATTAGAAAACCATGTCACAGATTTCAATCCAAATATGTAATATTTCTTCTTTATCTTCTATGTGCGAACTTTTTCGTGTTCAAGGTGCAAGCTTTTTTCATCTGGAATCACACCCAATTATTTTATTATTTGGCGAAAAGCTGGCGTACTGAATTTCTTTTGTGGTTTAATGTGGACAAGTAATCATACTATAAAATGTTTGACCAGTTTTATCAATGTTTAATGAACTTTGTTTAATGACGATTTTTTAACTCAAAAGGTGATTAGGGTCGTTGTAGGTTATTTTTCCTTCATCATCTGGGGGTGGCCGTGGTGTAGTGGTATACGCATAGACTCCTCAATAGAGGGTTCGAATCCCGTAGAAGGCAATTATCTGGAAAAGTCTTTTTATAAAATTTGTATGTAGTTTAATGAAAATCCGTCGGCATCAACTCTGACATGAAGGCATAAAACTAATGTGGGATTGGTTGCTGGCTAGGCTTAATGTAACGAACTAACAACTAGCACGTATCTAAGACCCAGTGGTTGAGGATGCACTGGCTCATCCCGAACAGTTTGACACGAAATCGAAACCAAGCACACATGAGTTTCAAACTACTACACCACACGCCCGCGCCCTGGAAAAAAGCCAGTTAAAGCATATCCATATCCTCTTGATGCGCGCGCGGTATTATAAAAAAAATCTACGATTTCGTCAATTAGTCAGGTGTGAATATCCCTCTTACTAGGTGAGTTTCCTAGAAAAATATTGGCAAAAATGTGGAAGATAATGCTATATGTAGATTTCAAAAAATGCTTCAAGTTCTCAATACAAATTCACCACCATTGCCTGTTGCAATTTTCTTCGAATTCAAAGGCCGGAAAGTATTTTAAAACTTTTATTAAGTTTTGAATATTTCTAACTGTTAATAGGTATAGGGTTTTCTAATAACGACTTGACAATTTTTTTATAAATAAAAGGCAAAGCATTTGAGATATTTCAAAAACTTTAGTATTGGCTTGAAGTACAATCAAAACATTTATGAATGGAACTCGACTTCGTTCATATGGCCACCGCGGCCACGTTTGCAGCGGTCGATTCGTTGGATCCAATTTTCAACGACTCGGCCACACATTTCGGCCTAAACGGCCGCTATTTCGAGCTCTGACCTGTTCCAACGTCGTCGGCGTGTTGGCATAAACCAACGACTTAATGTAGCCCCACAGAAAATAGTCAAGCGGCGTTAAATCGCACGAACGAGTCGGCCAATTGACTGGTCCATGTCTTGAGATAACACGCTTATCATACTTACTCTTCAATAAATCGATTGTAGCGTGTGCTGTGTGGCTTGTGGCATTATCCAGTTGAAACCACATGTCGTCCGAGTCCATATCTTCCAATCTGGGCCAAAAATAATCGGTGATCATGGCGCGATAACGGTGACCATCGTGACCATCGAACCCAAAAATGAGCTTCGTCACTGAAGATGATTTTGCGATGAAATTCATCATCTTGGCGCATCTTCTCCAGAACTCAATCGGAGAACGTACGTCGCTTCAAATGGTCAATCGGCTTCAATTCTTGAGTCAGCTTGATCTTGTATGGGTGTAAACCAAGATCCTTACGCAAAATACGCCATAATGTGGTCTGAGCGATGCCCAATTCTTGAGAACGGCGTGGAATTGACTGATTTGGATCGTTTGCTACGGACGTCCGAACGGCAGCGATATTGTCGACACTTCGACCAATCCGTTGTCTCACTGCCACTGCAACATCACACAACGAATATGTAGACTCAAATTTTTGCACTAAACTTGTTATTGCCTGTATACTAGGGCGAAAGTTACGACCGAAAATTGGAGTTAATGTGTCTTAAAGTTGCAGTCACCGACTCCGAATAACTGTAGAATATTTTTATAATTTGCAGACGTTGCTCGTTAGTGTACTTTACTGAATAAATTGACAGTGACAGTTCACAAATTAAATTGAAAGTTGTCAAGTCCCTATTGGAAAACCCTATATATAACTGAAGAAGGGATGAATTTGCCTTTAATAAGCAAAAAAAAAAAAATAGTTTGCGAATGGAGTATAGTATATCAAGATAAAATGTTTGCAAAAGTTTCCGTGGTGTTTGGTCGCTCTCTTTTTCTATCATACTAGCATACCAAGTTGTTCCCTATCGCATAATTCCTAATGATACAACTAATAAGCTGTTTCATGTCTAGAAAGTAAAATTTTGTTGTTTCGAATCTTACAATAATTCTTCTATGGTTTTAGCTTTTCTTATAATTTCGAACCATGTTTTCCTGATCATCCCTATCTATCACACCCTGCAACATAGTGTGACATCTAGAAAAATCCAAATAAATATTACAAAAGTATTTAGAATAAACATACAGCAATATGCGTTAGCCAATTCTCATTTATTCGAGAGGATTTAGCATAGCAACTACGTCTTCCTTCTGGTGGCGAAATGAATCTCCCCGTATAAATCTGCATAAAGAGTCAGTTCTCCGATAAAGGTGTTACCTCGGGAGCTGGAGATTTATGTTGATGCGCTACCTGCTGAGTCGTGATGCAGCTGGTTTGAAGATGTGTGCTTAGATAATTCCCGTAATGTAACCATGAAAACAAAGGGGGGGTTGAGCTTACTCATCGATTCCGACTACTATTGTCTCGCAGTCACAGGAGAACAACAGAAAATCTTAACTGGTCTTTGAGCTGCCAAAACTATCTTCGGATGGAGTGCACGGAACGCTTCATTCTGGTAAGAAGATTGCTTCGAATAGTAATTCATGTTCTTTTTTTGCAACCAGTACCCTCCACTGTGATTCTTCTATATTTTGGTGGCTGGAAAGAATCGACATCAGTACCAAAGAAATTGAGAACGAGCAACTAGTCAACGATCGAATTCAGAATTGCAACGCTAAAAATGGAAAACGATATGTTGCTTCTCTGCCTTAGAAAAATCCAGATATGCAGATAAAATGTAATAGGTTACTAAGGTGTCCGGATCAATTTGAACAGTATGATGCTGGTATTCGGCAACTTGTACACCGTCTGCAACAAGTGTATATCATTATCCACCGAAAGTCATAAAAAACAAATCTGCTACCTTCCTCATCAACCAGTGTATAAAGAACTCTTGTGAGCGCAATATGGCAGCAACTAATTTTGCAGCCATTAGTTATCAATGGATAACTTTGTTTTAACAAAAGTTAAATTTCCCCGATGACTGTAGGTTCGTGACTATCTCAATGCAAACTTGTGTTAAACCAAATTCCAAGATTTTTCGCTTTATCCAGAAACTGAACAGGAGCAGTACCAAAGTAGATTTTGGAAAAACTGTTTGCGCTCAGACCACTTCTACCATATTCATGAATAGTCATTTTGTCTTAACCGGGTTCAGACGTAGGCAGTTTTCTTGAGCCCAAGCAAGAATCTTGTGTAGGTCTTTATTAAATTTAGCTGTCGCATATTCTATTTGCCCAAATGCGAAACTTAAATAGAGTTGAACATTGTCCACAAACATGTGAAACTTGGAAAATTTTATTAACTTAGAAAGATCATTAATACAAATTGTAAAGAGGAAGGGACCCTAAATGGATTCTTGAGAGACACCTGCCGAAGTCTCAATAAATTTAGACATAATGTTGTTAACAAAGACTGCTTTTAGAGCACACGGAAAGGTAGATGTAGTGATAACATTGTAAAATACGTGGGTGATGACTGGTAGAAGGTACGGTAGGACTATTTAAAAAAAAAGGATGTATCTCGTCAGTACCAATAAGTTTAGACTCTACGTTCAGTTCTGCTTTAACAACATCAGTTTGATCAACCCCAGAAAGTTCAAAGAAGCCACTTTGCGAGACTTGAATATGTTGAGGTATTCCCCTTGCTGATACTTGTATATCAGTGAATTCTTTATTAAGCTGGTTAGGATCGACTTCATCCATCTTATACTTATTTTGCTTCGCCCAATTCTCGGACATTTTTCCAAAGCGTTTTAGTAGGAAACCTATGATTATAACGCCTACCATAATACACTCGTTTAGCTTCTTAAATTTTAGCATTTCCAGAATTTCGTAAAATCCAGAAAGCTTCGTAGAACTCAGGGAATTTAAACCACTTCCCCTTTTTGTAGGTCAAATCGCGAGTTTTCTTCAGCTGACGGATTTCAAAAGTGAATATGCCTGCATAAATCTACATATATTAAATGGAACTCAAGCAGCAAGCTGGCTGGCGAGATGCTATGTCCAGGTGAGTTCTTGTGTATTTAGAAGGTTTTGGAATTGTTGTGGTATGTAAAGAGCGATGAACTGGTAGTGTTACTGGAGTTTGTTAAGGGCTTGTTCACATTCAAATTATTAAAGTGAACTAAACGCAGTACGTTGCAAACGATCGCCAGGATTTACGATTCCCTTGGAATACTCGGTCCTATGGTAATCAAATTAAAGATTATTGTGGATTCAGACGATTCCGTCAGAACTCTTTCACAAATGGGATGGTTGCGTTCAATATTTGCTGAAAGTGAAGAATTTTGCTATTTTCGCGAGCATTAACGCTTATTGGGTAGTGACTTTTATACAAGGCCTTAACGATTTTAGAAATCATAGAATTGCTTTCTTATGTGCTAAGAAGAGAGTAGCTCCAAATTGATTGATTGAAAATTGATCGAACAAAGGAACACCCCTTACTTAAGCTGGAGCTTAGTCCAGCATTGTTGGCTGTTCCTATCTACAATGCGCGCTAAAGCTTCATTTAAAAAAAATTCATTTATGGACAGATTCTCACTTAGTTCTTGGATGGATTTATGAACATACATAGCATTGGATAACATATCTTACCGCATCAATCCACTGGAATTACTGCAGAGGTAACTTTTGTGATGTGACCTCCTCACTACGAGGATAAAGGGTTTTAGCCAGCAATTTTCTTCGATTTGGGCAAGAGGGCCAGAATGGCTGCAAATTAGTATAGACCTGGAAGGAGAGATTCTAAAGAAGGAATTAGGACCCGTGGCGTTTCTTACTCAAACGGTCGCTGAAACTAAAGTCTTGCTTTAGCCATTCAAAGAATTTTAAAGATTTAGCTCGTGAGCCCATTTGTTCGAGTGACAGCGTATTGCTTTAGGAAGCAAGATAAACTTTCATATAACTCTCTGCAAAAGAACTCAAAATCTTTGAGGAATACTGGTTTGAGCTTATACAAGCGAACTCTTTTAAAATTGCAATAGATCTCCTGAAATCAAAATAATACAATGAAATCAAAGAATACCGACACCACCGAAAATATATAAATGGAGCTCTTCTCCTTGCAAAGTCGACGAGCTTATTTGACGAGAAACACATACTTATACTCCCTTCAAACTCATATTTGATAAATTTTATTGTTGAATAGTATCATCAATCGACTTTTAATGGTGCTACCCGCGTTTCAGGTTATTTAATTGGCAGCCGTTTATTAAGAGAAGAATTCAAGAGTCATCAAGAGTCATCTGTCTGGAACTTTTTAGAAGCCCCGTTTCACAACTCTGTGGGCCTCTTCAGCTAGATCGTCTAACTCTATCCAGACCATTTAATTGCGTTGAAATTGATTCCGCAGCACCTCTCTATTATATTGATGCTGCAACGAATGAAATGTTTAAATGCTATCTCATACTCTTTAAATGCGCAGCAATTAGGTCGGTGCATCTGGAGCTTTTAACAACGATGTCGAATGCTGCTTAATGAAACTGAAACAATTTACTGCACGCCGAGGGATCCCTTTCATTCAGATAACGCCCTGAAACATGTGAAAGGGATGTACGCTAGAAATTCATAGTCGAAAGAGCTTCTTGGTGTGCGGATTTTATGACCACAAGGTAGTCATCAAGATGGCGAAGTTGACCTACGAGCAGCTGGAGACCATATTCACTGAAGCTTAATTAATAGTTAATACTCGACAGCAAACTTGTATGACCAGTGAACCATTGGATGTCACACCAGTCACCCCTGCGCATTTCACCTGGTCCATGTTTACTGGTGTGAACATAAAGGTAAAAAGAGAATATGAAAGTAGAGAACAGAAAAAGCAACATGATAGTTCGACATGGGTTGAAAGACCAAGGGAATTGTTTCGGTTGAGCTCCTTTTCCGTTTTTTTCAGGAAAGTAGGAACAGAGACGCTGATATCGTTGATGAATGTTTATTGACCTCAAACATGTATGTGTGAAACATCTATAGAGGGGATGACTTATGTACTTGCATGTCATGTATTCTTTTTTGTTAGCGGCAACATACCATAACAATGGTATGTTATGGTTTATGGGCTTGTGGAATCATTGGTCCATATGTCTTCAAAAATGAGGCAAATCAGAATGTTACCGTTAAAGGTAACCATTATCGCGCTATTTTAACAGACTATGTGCTTCCTGAAATTCAAGCACATGGTCTCGGTGAGCTCTGGTTTGAAGGCTACGAGCCATAGAGCGCGTGAAACAATGGACTTGTTGAGAAATCATTTTGGTGGGCACTAAATTTCACGTTTTGCTACGGTAAATTGGCCGCCTAGATCGTGCGATATCACACCTTTGGACTATTTTCTCTGAGGATATGTAAAGTCTCAGGTCTTCAGAAATAAGCCAGCTACGATTGACACGTTGGAAGCCAACATTACTCGTGTTATCCGCGAGATACCAGTCCATTTGCTTGAATGAGTCGCCCAAAATTGGAGCTTCGGATTGGACCACCTCAGACGTAGTCGTGGCCAACATTTACATGATATTTTCAAAAAGTAAATGCCATGAAGTGTTCTTTTAACCGATAATAAAAATTTCAAATTTATATGTTTTATTTTACATTATAAATCAACCTCACGATGAATCACCCTATACATGGAGTTACTAGCATCTAAAATCTACTTTAAAAAATATGTAAAGTCTCAGGTCTACAGGAATAAGAATATGAATTTTTGTTGCTTTTGTTTTACCTTAATATCTATGATATTACGGAAACTTGGGATAATTACATAGCTGAAATTAGAAATGTATTAAGCTGTGTAGATATCTTATTTTTAAATTAAATTAAGATATCTAAAAGTAAAAATGAAATATATAAGATAGATGGATTGAATTCAGGAAACGAATGAAAGGCAAAATTATAAAAATTATATAACATATGAAATTATATCTGCAAACCCTATAAACTATGAACGAATTCATTTGGAAATAACACATAGAAACAAAAAGAAAAACGAGTATATTCATGCAATATACAGACGATCCAAACTAGGCACGGCTTGATTCGTTGAAAAATTGAATACAATTATCAACGCAGAAAGAAAAATGTCGTTTAAGGTGATATGTACGAGGTATGTTCAAAAAGTAAGATGACTTTTAAAATTTCGCGGGCAACGTACATGTGATTATCAATTTTTATTTAAGCTGTGTCCCGAATATATGTTCACAGTTTCAATTATATAACATACTTAGTTAGTTTTGACATATAAAAACTGAATCAAAGAATTTGCATCAAATTTTGTTTAAAAATGGAATCAAATGCTTTAAGAAACTTGAAATGTTGACGGTGGCTCTAAGTAAAACAAAAAAAAAAAAAAAAAGTGGAACAAACTCTTTCAAGATAGCCTATAAGATGCCAATGATGAACCTCGCTCTGGACGCCCCAGCACATCAACAAAAGATAATTACGTTGAAGCTATGAAGAAAATAAGAGATTAAGAGAAGTTGCTAAGGATGTTGATACATCGGTCGGCTAATGTCATGCAATTTTTTAAATATAATCCTGACTTGTTCAAAAGGGTCATGGGTATATCATGGGTATATGGTTATGACGTCGAAACCAAAGCCAAATCGTCTCTATGGAAGCACCCAGGAGAGCCAAGATCAAAAAAGGCGCGCCAAGTTCAATCAAATGTCAAAGTTTTAATCACTGTTTCTTTGATTAACGTAGGGTAGTGTATCAAGAGTTTTTACCTCAAGATCGAAGTCAATAAGGAATATTGCATCATGGCTTTTGCATCACGATAATGCACCTTCAAACATTATGCAAATTTGCAATATTAAAACATAAACTTGCAAGTACAAGAGAGTATATACGTCGAAGGAGCTAGCGAGGAAGAGATATTAAAATTTAGAGCAAAATAAATACATAAAAAGGACCCTGGCAGATAATATTCAGTTAATCTCAAAATAAACGCTAGAATTCTTACACCTTTTGTACAAACCATAAACAATCGTAGCCTGATACAAGGTTTTGTATCAAAACTCACAAAAACATATTGTTTTCATCTTATTTGTAAAAGTGGCACTAAAAGGAAAGTCAAAAACTATAGACCAATCGCAATCATGTTAGTCGTCGAAAAGTGTTTGAAAGAAACAGTTGTCAAACGGCTTAAAACATCTGTTAATTCATCAAAAGGGATTTTAAAAATTAAAAGCACAGAAAAATTTCTAGGAGTATTCACAAATAAGGTAAGTGCAAACCTTCCGTAAGGCTTTCGAGTCAGGAAAAGCTTTTGAAAACCAATTCTGTGGTGGAAGAGAATATTTGTCAAACTGGCTCTAACACTACATGATAGGATGATTATAGTAAGAGTATCAACGTTCCACAAGGCTTCAAACTGGGCCCCATTTTATTCATTTTGTATAAAGTACTAATGTATTTTTAAGGTAAATTAAAAATAATGCAGTCTATGCATATGCATATCCAGAGTATATCGCTATCATAGTAAAACACAAACAAATAAACTCAGGAATAGAAATACTTCAGCAGCAATTTGATGATGTACGAGTATCCAAGTGGTGTCATAACCATGGACTAATATACTGTTCAATACATATATTGTAACATGAAGATTTGCTGGTATTTCAGATGTATTTCGGCACCCTAAAAACTATTATGAAAACAGAAATTGCTTATCACACTCTACGTGATTTGACAAACATATCGTGTTCGAACAAGTTCATTCCTGTCTGTTTGTTGTAATAAATACACATCTTTGTATTAGTAGGTATTCAACAGCGTACGGAGTTATTTTCTATATTGTGCGGCGAAAAGTCCTGACTATCGTGTTTGTAATCTATACCTTCATATTTGTTTATTACCGTGCATTAACAAGTAAATACAATGACTAGGAAGAGTGTAAATAATGTCAACAACTTTTAAATCAAAAACGTAATTTCATCCAACTTGTTCAAAAACCTTAAGAACTTTATTTTGGAGTTAAAGTAGGAGATCAAGATAAATCATGGGCTACTCACATACATATGTAGTAAGACTTGTATGACATTGTTAACAAATTGGTTGAAACGTCATATGCGCTTTGCAGTACCCATGGTGTGGAGAGAACCAACCGAAAGACCATGTCACAGATTGTTACTTTTGTCTCACTAAAATACAGGGCAACGGCAGAAAGTTCTAGCATACTGCGAAATATCCCAATTTACCATCATCTTTATGGCCTGTCGAACATAGTGAAGAATGTCCAGAAGAACCTGAACGTACCCGTGATTCATGTAACTAATAATGATATGCAATTCGAATAGGAAATCGACAATGATCCAGACTTTCAAACATCAGAATGTTCAACAAAGCCACATTTAATTTCAAAAGCTTAACTGAATGATTTGGTCAGAGATTTAAAACTAGCGAAATCATAGTCAGAGTTCCTAGCATTTAGATTAAAAAATGGAAACTCCTTGAAGTTGATAGACATATAAGTAACTTCTGAAAACGTGGGAAAGTACTTGCTGCATGAATTTTGACAACTTATTTGATGCGTTAGGACAAAAACATGAATAAACCAATTGGCGCCTTTTTATTAATTCCAGTAATCTTAGCTTAAAAGCAGTTCTACTTCGCAACAGCTCACGCTGTTTATATGATGAAATCAGACGAGCATATGCTATATCTCCTACAACACAAAGTATAAAGACTATGTTTGCACATAGCGCGGGCGAAAGGAAATTAGGGAGAGAAAAAAGAGAGATACCGATGTACGTTGGTTTTGAATGCTTGCCAGTTATACTGACTAGGAAATAAAGAGCGCGGTAGGACATTCCATAAGCGAGTTGTACGGCTAAGGAAAGAATCACGATATTTCAGAGCACGTCCGAAGATGGGTTTGAGGGTGTACTAATGAGCAATCATATTGAGACAGGTGTTACGGTTAGAAATTTGAAGAGGCGGAATGCTACAGGCAATTTCGGTGAAGAACTGGTGTTGAAAATAGCGATACAACAAGTTGAGACAGGAAACGTTATGCCGGTGTTCGTATTGGCATTATCTATGAATTTTATCGTACGATTTGAGATCCTATCTAGCAAGTGCGACTCCTGTCGTTAGCGAAGGAGTATATTGGATTAGAAGTTGCAGACAAGAGATCATTGGTATAAACTAAAAAGATTGTCGGAGACAGAACGGAGCTCTAGGGCCCACCAGCATTTATTTTGTTAATATTAGACTTGAAACCATCCAAGATAATTTGAATTGAACGTACCGAAAATTAGTTTTATATGTATTTAAAAAGAGAGTCATCGATCTCAAACACACACATTTCCGAAAAAAGAGCCTGATTCCAAACTCTTTCAAATGCCTTGGTGCATTATAAAATCAAGTTTAACTGTCTTGCTTTCACCAAATTGATATACGCTTTGTCTCCACTTTTCAATGAGACATGACATCAAATCACCAGTGGACTTATTGCTACGAAAACCATATCGCCGGTAATTGAGAAGTTTTTATGTTTCCAGTTAGTCTGAAAGAGAATAAGATTCGCCTTTTTTAGGGACGGGCTGGACAGATGCTGTTTTTCATCTGCTCAGAAAAAGTCCTGAGGAGTAGGATTGTTAAAAAAGCTTGCAGTGGTTGTGCCAGTGTAGAAGAACATCTCTTCAGAAGAAGGGGAGATATATCATCTGGGCCAGCGGATTTGTGTATATTAATACCTTTAAGTACTCTGGCTACTACACGAGTGCGAAAGTGGATTCGTTCCATTGAAGATTCGACGCACTAAAGTATAGGCGGAGACAAAGAAAAATTTGGAAAGGTTGAGCTGGCCGCAAAGTGTGCAGCAAGAAGATTGGCCTTGTGCAAAAAGCCGACAGGCTTAATGTCATTGTAAATGACCGTTGGGATGGAGGATGAAGCAGAACCTGTAGTGTTTTTGACGAACGACCAAAAACGTTTACTACCTTTGGGACATTGTATTATTTTTTGCCTCTTTTTAGTCGTATTGGAATTTCACACAGTCTTTCCTCTGTCGGATTAGTGGACCGAAAAAACATTTCTGTAACCCTAACAACCTCTTTACAGCTCGAGTCATACCATGATTTTTCTTTTGGTATGATACTCTTCAACCGATGAGGGATAAAATATCTCATTCCGAAGAGAATATTTTCAGTGATCGCAGCAGTATACACGTCGTTGTCAAGAAAATATAAAAACTGGTTAAAATTACTAGATAAGGTGTTAGGTCCGCTTCATGTGGCTTTCTCGTATAGCCATACGGTTCTTTAAGGAATATTTGCTCTAACTGTATATCAATATACGGTAAACATCGATGGCTTAGGGTAAGAAGTTAAAAGCAAGTCCAGGGTGATGGTGGAATGACTGTTAACGTCTGGTTTTCGCGTTGGCTTATTTACAAAATTCGTCACGTTGTTTTCGACAGTGAAGTTCTTAACACATGGTTCTTCGAGTGTTCTCTGTCCAGAAAATCGAAGCCACTCAGAATTGCGTATATTGAAATCAGTATATGGATGAAATCTATATACAGGGATACAATTCCAAGAAGGGAATCAGACAGCGTATCATACTCGTTAAAGATCGAATTACCGTCCTGTTTGGGGCCTCTGTAAAATAAGTGGTGGATAATTTTTTTACTGAGATGGAATTTTAACCACAGGATATTGAATTCTGGATTGAAACTATTTTGTGGTGGAGTTTGGAAAGCTACGTAACTGCGCAAGTAAATGGCAAGACCGCGGTGGAAAAAGAATATTGACATTAATTCGTAGCCAGGCAGCTTCCGATCTGATTGGTTTGAGAGTGTAGTCGGGGATCTACCTGTGTTTCACTAAGTCCCAAAACAGCAGGTCTGTACTTACAGACGTGAACATACGCAGAAAAGTGATTACCTTTTAGCCCGCATATATTTGCTATGTCCATTCTAAATTCGCTAGTCATAAAAAAAAACTAACACAAAAAACACAAACACCGATGACACTAAAAAGTAGCTTTCTAAGAAGATTTTCAAATTTCGAAGTTCATAAACAAGCACAATACTCGTTAGCAGAGTTACGAATTTAATATGGGATCCTGGCATGGGGTAACACTTCAAAAACACATCTACAAAGACAAGATACTAAACCTAAAACATCGTTGACTGGTTAAACCTATTAATGTCCACTTTAAAGCTCTAGATATAAACGCAATTTGTCGCATGATTCTATTGGAATATTACCATATATGGATGATTAAAGACTCCTACAACCAATAATATATAACCAAAATGCAAGAAGAAGAGCACTTGAGATGCTTGAAATTCCGACAACTAATAACGTATATGGGAAGGGAGAGATTAAATTTAGAGTTCCGAAGATAAAACGAGGCTTGAGAGTATACTGATGAGCATATCATAGCGAGCAATATAATATTAGCACTAACGGTGAAAATATTGACAGAACAAGTTAAGGCAGGAGATATTTCGTCAGTGGGCAATATATGCATCCCCTATAAGTTTAATCACATAATTTTGAATCATAACTAGCAGGTGCGGAGAAGTCTTAAAAGCACCTGAACAAAGGTGATCGTAATTTTGAGCCGATAAATGCCATATATATTGAGGACAAAAATGATGGTATTTCTTTCATTGCTTGAGGAAGCCTAGATATTTCGCAGGAGAATGGAAAGATCAAGTTCAAAGATGCAAATGTCATTTATGGATAATAACTGGCTGTTTAAATTTTGCTTTAGCAACATCAGACAGCATTGTGTCATTGGAGACATTCCACTCTATTTACAGTTCCTCAATTAATTATGTTGTTTATATCGATTGTCATGGTAATCATTAAGTTGTACAGTTTTTGTCTGTTTACTATAAATAAACTGATAGAGTAAATTTTAACTAAATTAAAAAAAAAAAAAAAACTTTTTAAACTTTAGGATATTTTGTCTGAGTGGTCTAAAGATATTGTCGGAATATGGGTAATGTTTTTATATAGAATTGACTTCAAAGTTAGTTATTGTAAAGATATATATTGTGGCAAGAGTCTATTTAAGGAATTTATGAAAAAATCTGAAATTGAATAGTCTACATGTTAAATAAATGAAATGAATTAGAAAACCATGTCACAGATTTCAATCCAAATATGTAATATTTCTTCTTTATCTTCTATGTGCGAACTTTTTCGTGTTCAAGGTGCAAGCTTTTTTCATCTGGAATCACACCCAATTATTTTATTATTTGGCGAAAAGCTGGCGTACTGAATTTCTTTTGTGGTTTAATGTGGACAAGTAATCATACTATAAAATGTTTGACCAGTTTTATCAATGTTTAATGAACTTTGTTTAATGACGATTTTTTAACTCAAAAGGTGATTAGGGTCGTTGTAGGTTATTTTTCCTTCATCATCTGGGGGTGGCCGTGGTGTAGTGGTATACGCATAGACTCCTCAATAGAGGGTTCGAATCCCGTAGAAGGCAATTATCTGGAAAAGTCTTTTTATAAAATTTGTATGTAGTTTAATGAAAATCCGTCGGCATCAACTCTGACATGAAGGCATAAAACTAATGTGGGATTGGTTGCTGGCTAGGCTTAATGTAACGAACTAACAACTAGCACGTATCTAAGACCCAGTGGTTGAGGATGCACTGGCTCATCCCGAACAGTTTGACACGAAATCGAAACCAAGCACACATGAGTTTCAAACTACTACACCACACGCCCGCGCCCTGGAAAAAAGCCAGTTAAAGCATATCCATATCCTCTTGATGCGCGCGCGGTATTATAAAAAAAATCTACGATTTCGTCAATTAGTCAGGTGTGAATATCCCTCTTACTAGGTGAGTTTCCTAGAAAAATATTGGCAAAAATGTGGAAGATAATGCTATATGTAGATTTCAAAAAATGCTTCAAGTTCTCAATACAAATTCACCACCATTGCCTGTTGCAATTTTCTTCGAATTCAAAGGCCGGAAAGTATTTTAAAACTTTTATTAAGTTTTGAATATTTCTAACTGTTAATAGGTATAGGGTTTTCTAATAACGACTTGACAATTTTTTTATAAATAAAAGGCAAAGCATTTGAGATATTTCAAAAACTTTAGTATTGGCTTGAAGTACAATCAAAACATTTATGAATGGAACTCGACTTCGTTCATATGGCCACCGCGGCCACGTTTGCAGCGGTCGATTCGTTGGATCCAATTTTCAACGACTCGGCCACACATTTCGGCCTAAACGGCCGCTATTTCGAGTTCAATATTAGCTCTGACCTGTTCCAACGTCGTCGGCGTGTTGGCATAAACCAACGACTTAATGTAGCCCCACAGAAAATAGTCAAGCGGCGTTAAATCGCACGAACGAGTCGGCCAATTGACTGGTCCATGTCTTGAGATAACACGCTTATCATACTTACTCTTCAATAAATCGATTGTAGCGTGTGCTGTGTGGCTTGTGGCATTATCCAGTTGAAACCACATGTCGTCCGAGTCCATATCTTCCAATCTGGGCCAAAAATAATCGGTGATCATGGCGCGATAACGGTGACCATCGTGACCATCGAACCCAAAAATGAGCTTCGTCACTGAAGATGATTTTGCGATGAAATTCATCATCTTGGCGCATCTTCTCCAGAACTCAATCGGAGAACGTACGTCGCTTCAAATGGTCCATCGGCTTCAATTCTTGAGTCAGCTTGATCTTGTATGGGTGTAAACCAAGATCCTTACGCAAAATACGCCATAATGTGGTCTGAGCGATGCCCAATTCTTGAGAACGGCGTGGAATTGACTGATTTGGATCGTTTGCTACGGACGTCCGAACGGCAGCGATATTGTCGACACTTCGACCAATCCGTTGTCTCACTGCCACTGCAACATCACACAACGAATATGTAGACTCAAATTTTTGCACTAAACTTGTTATTGCCTGTATACTAGGGCGAAAGTTACGACCGAAAATTGGAGTTAATGTGTCTTAAAGTTGCAGTCACCGACTCCGAATAACTGTAGAATATTTTTATAATTTGCAGACGTTGCTCGTTAGTGTACTTTACTGAATAAATTGACAGTGACAGTTCACAAATTAAATTGAAAGTTGTCAAGTCCCTATTGGAAAACCCTATATATAACTGAAGAAGGGATGAATTTGCCTTTAATAACCAAAAAAAAAAAAAATTGTTTGCGAATGGAGTATAGTATATCAAGATAAAATGTTTGCAAAAGTTTCCGTGGTGTTTGGTCGCTCTCTTTTTCTATCATACTAGCATACCAAGTTGTTCCCTATCGCATAATTCCTAATGACACAACTAATAAGCTGTTTCATGTCTAGAAAGTAAAATTTTGTTGTTTCGAATCTTACAATAATTCTTCTATGGTTTTAGCTTTTCTTATAATTTCGAACCATGTTTTGCTGATCATCCCTATCTATCACACCATGCAACATAGTGTGACATCAAGAAAAATCCAAATAAATATTACAAAAGTATTTAGAATAAACAGACAGCAATATGCGTTAGCCAATTCTCATTTATTCGAGAGGATTTAGCATAGCAACTACGTCTTCCTTCTGGTGGCGAAATGAATCTCCCCGTATAAATCTGCATAAAGAGTCAGTTCTCCGATAAAGGTGTTACCTCGGGAGCTGGAGATTTATGTTGATGCGCTACCTGCTGAGTCGTGATGCAGCTGGTTCGAAGATGTGTGCTTAGATAATTCCCGTAATGTAACCATGAAAACAAAGGGGGGGTTGAGCTTACTCATCGATTCCGACTACTATTGTCTCGCAGTCACAGGAGAACAACAGAAAATCTTAACTGGTCTTTGAGCTGCCAAAACTATCTTCGGATGGAGTGCACGGAACGCTTCATTCTGGTAAGAAGATTGCTTCGAATAGTAATTCATGTTCTTTTTTTGTTTGTACGGTTTTGAAACCAGTGTTCTCCACTGTGATTCTTCTATATTTTGGTGGCTGGAAAGAATCGACATCAGTACCAAAGAAATTGAGAACGAGCAACTAGTCAACGATCGAATTCAGAATTGCAACGCTAAAAATGGAAAACGATATGTTGCTTCTCTGCCTTAGAAAAATCCAGATATGCAGATAAAATGTAATAGGTTACTAAGGTGTCCGGATCAATTTGAACAGTATGATGCTGGTATTCGGCAACTTGTACACCGTCTGCAACAAGTGTATATCATTATCCACCCGAAGTCATAAAAAACAAATCTGCTACCTTCCTCATCAACCAGTGTATAAAGAACTCTTGTGAGCGCAATATGGCAGCAACTAATTTTGCAGCCATTAGTTATCAATGGATAACTTTGTTTTAACAAAAGTTAAATTTCCCCGATGACTGTAGGTTCGTGACTATCTCAATGCAAACTTGTGTTAAACCAAATTCCAAGATTTTTCGCTTTATCCAGAAACTAAACAGGAGCAGTACCAAAGTAGATTTTGGAAAAACTGTTTGCGCTCAGACCACTTTTACCATATTCATGAATAGTCATTTTGTCTTAACCGGGTTCAGACGTAGGCAGTTTTCTTGAGCCCAAGCAAGAATCTTGTGTAGGTCTTTATTAAATTTAGCTGTCGCATATTCTATTTGCCCAAATGCGAAACTTAAATAGAGTTGAACATTGTCCACAAACATGTGAAACTTGGAAAATTTTATTAACTTAGAAAGATCATTAATACAAATTGTAAAGAGGAAGGGACCCTAAATGGATCCTTGAGAGACACCTGCCGAAGTCTCAATAAATTTAGACATAATGTTGTTAACAAAGACTGCTTGTTTTTTTGTTTCAAGATAGGTATGAATAAATTAATTTTGCAGCTGAAGAAGAAAATTTGTATAAAGTTAAAAACTTCGAGACGAGTAGCTTGTGATTAACCGTATCAAAGGCTTTTTAAAAATCTGATAATAACACAAAAGTAAATTAATTAAGTTTGTATTCATTGCAACTCGAATGTCATCTGTTACTTTAAGCAATGCCGAAGTGCAGCTATGGTGCGGTCAAAAGCCAGATTAAACGGCATTCAGAGCATTATTGCGGCGGAAAAACCTGTCATTTGGTTGAGGATAGATTTTTCCAGGACAGGAAAGATAAGATGGCAATGGATCTAAATTCACCAGGTGAGTTGTTTGTTGCTTTCTTTTTGAGAACTGGAATGATCTTTGCAGCTTTTAGAGCACACGGAAAGGTAGATGTAGTGATAACATTGTAAAATACGTGGGTGATGACTGGTAGAAGGTACGGTAGGACTATTTAAAAAAAAAGGATGTATCTCGTCAGTACCAATAAGTTTAGACTCTACGTTCAGTTCTGCTTTAACAACATCAGTTTGATCAACCCCAGAAAGTTCAAAGAAGCCACTTTGCGAGACTTGAATATGTTGAGGTATTCCCCTTGCTGATACTTGTATATCAGTGAATTCTTTATTAAGCTGGTTAGGATCGACTTCATCCATCTTATACTTATTTTGCTTCGCTCAATTCTCGTACATTTTTCCAAAGCGTTTTATTAGGAAACCTATGATTATAACGCCTACCATAATACACTCGTTTAGCTTCTTAAATTTAAGCATCCAGAAAGCTTCGTAGAACTCAGGGAATTTAAACCACTTCCCCTTTTTGTAGGTCAAATCGCGAGTTTTCTTCAGCTGACGGATTTCAAAAGTGAATATGCCTGCATAAATCTACATATATTAAATGGAACTCAAGCAGCAAGCTGGCTGGCGAGATGCTATGTCCAGGTGAGTTCTTGTGTATTTAGAAGGTTTTGGAATTGTTGTGGTATGTAAAGAGCGATGAACTGGTAGTGTTACTGGAGTTTGTTAAGGGCTTGTTTACATTCAAATTATTAAAGTGAACGAAACGCAGTACGTTGCAAACGATCGCCAGGATTTACGATTCCCTTGGAATACTCGGTCCTATGGTAATCAAATTAAAGATTATTGTGGATTCAGACGATTCCGTCAGAACTCTTTCACAAATGGAATAGTTGCGTTCAATATTTGCTGAAAGTGAAGAATTTTGCTATTTTCGCGAGCATTAACGCTTATTGGGTAGTGACTTTTATACAAGGCCTTAACGATTTTAGAAATCAAAGAATTGCTTTCTTATGTGTTAAGAAGAGAGTAGCTCCAAATTAATTGATTGAAAATTGATCGAACAAAGGAACACCCCTTACTTAAGCTGGAGCTTAGTCCAGCATTGTTGGCTGTTCCTATCTACAATACGCGCTAAAGCTTCATTTAAAAAAAAAATCATTTATGGACAGATTCTCACTTAGTTCTTGGATGGATTTATGAATATACATAGCATTGGATAACATATCTTACCACATCAATCCACTGGAATTACTGCAGAGGTAACTTTTGTGATGTGACCTCCTCACTACGAGGATAAAGGGTTTTAGCCAGCAATTTTCTTCGATTTGGGCTAGAGGGCCAGAATGGCTGCAAATTAGTATAGACCTGGAAGGAGAGATTCTAAAGGAGGAATTAGGACCCGTGGCGTTTCTTACTCAAACGGTCGCTGAAACTAAAGTCTTGCTTTAGCCATTCAAAGAATTTTAAAGATTTAGCTCGTGAGCCCATTTGTTCGAGTGACAGCGTATTGCTTTAGGAAGCAAGATAAACTTTCATATAACTCTCTGCAAAAGAACTCAAAATCTTTCAGGAATACTGGTTTGAGCTTATACAAGTGAACTCTTTTAAAATCGCAATAGATCTCCAGAATTCAAAACAATACAATGAAATCAAAGAATACCGACACCACCGAAAATATATAAATGGAGCTCTCCTCCTTGCAAAGTCGACGAGCTCATTTGACGAGAAACACATCCTTATACTCCCTACAAACTCATATTTGATAAATTTTATTGTTGAATAATATCATCAAACGACTTTTAATGGTGCTACCCACGTTTCAGGTTATTTAATTGGCAGCCGTTTATTAAGAGAAGAATTCAAGAGTCATCAAGAGTCATCTGTCTGGAATTCTTTAGAAGCCCCGTTTCACAACTCTGTGGGCCTCTTCAGCTAGATCGTCTAACTCTATCCAGACCATTTAATTGCGTTGAAATTGATTTCGCAGCACCTCTCCATTATATTGATGCTGCAACGAATGAAATGTTTAAATGCTATCTCAAACTCTTTAAATGCGCAGCAATTAGGTCGGTGCATCTGGAGCTTGTAACAACGATGTCGAATGCTGATAATGAAACTGAAACGATTTACTGCACGCCGAGGGATCCCTTTCATTCAGATAACGCCCTGAAACATGTGAAAGGGATGTACGCTGGAAATTCATAGTCGAAAGAGCTTCTTGGTGGGCGGATTTTATGACCACAAGGTAGTCATCAAGATGGCGAAGTTGACCTACGAGCAGCTGGAGACCATATTCACTGAAGCGGAATTAATAGTTAATGCTCGACAGCAAACTTGTATGACCAGTGAACCATTGGATGCCACACCAGTCACCCCTGCGCACTTCATCTGGTCCATGTTTACTGGTGTGAACATAAAGTTAAAACTAGAATATGAAAGTAGAGAACAGAAAAAGCAACATGATAGTTCGACATGGGTTGAAAGACCAAGGGACTTGTTTCGGTTGAGCTCCTTTTTTGTAGGAACAGAGACGCTGATATCGTTGATGAATGTTTATTGTATGTGTGAAACATCGATAAAGGGGATGACTTATGTACTTGCATGTCATGTATTTTTTTTTTTGTTAGCGGTAAGATATTTTGTAGTTGCATTTATCCGATGGGTTTTAATAAGCTTTTGCCGTATTGCCAACTATGTTTTAATACAACTGCTGTTTGATGAGCACCTGAATTGGAAGACAGGTGGCGCTACTGAACCAAAATGAGTATACAACCATTTAGTATAACCTCTTTTAGCCGGCCTGTTAAAATTCGGTGAAATTTGCCACCCATTTCAAAATATAGTGTTAGTATATTTTTGCGACAATGGAAAAAGAGCAGTATCGCTCGTAGTCCGACTCTTGGTTTAAGGTTTCAAGCCCATTCTCAATGGTGTATATGGTACCCACTGAACTTCCGGTACAAACGTTTACCACTGGTTCGCCGAATTTCGCCGTGGCCGCATGTCGGTTTTTAATGAATCGCGCCCAGGTGTTCCAAAAATGGTTATCACATAGTGAACCGTGGACAAAACCCATCTCTGACCGACGAGTGAAAATTCACTAATTGGTTGGGATATCAGACATCTTAGCCGAGTTAGTTACATCCAGCACGAGATTTTGGGCATTAGAAAGCTGTCAGCGCGATGGGTGAGTAAACACACCAGAAAACAAGTGCAATCGTGAAATCACTTCGAAGACGAGTTTGACCCTGTTTAATCAAATGTGGAGGAGTTCCTGCGTCATTCAACGCCGATTTGAAGAAAAAACGAAGAAAAAAGTGCTTTTTGTAATATGAGGGTTCCCTTTTTTCGAAATACGATCTGTTTCACTCTAAAGCTAAATAACAACTGCCCTCTGTCTACTGACAGGCTCTCATATAGTGTTACCACTTTACAATTTTTATTCGTTGTTCAGTGCTACCAATTTATGTAACACATGGGCTGAAAAGTCAGTGCCGTTTTATAAGAAAACACAAAATTTTTGCAAAATTTAACTTTATTTATCAATATAGTTGCCTTGGAGGGCGATACACTGATTGAAACGATATTTCAATTTTTCGACACCAGTTTTGTAGTACGATTTCGGTTTAGCCTCAAAATAATCCTCTGTTTCGGCGATTACTTCTTCATCAGTCGTAAATCCCTTTCGAAGCATTCTTTTGAGATCTGCGAACAGGAAATAGTCGCTGGTGGCCAAATCTGGAGAATACGGTGGGTGGGGAAGCAATTCGTAGCCGAATTCATTCAATTTTGTCATCGTTTTCATCGACTTGTGACACCGTGCATTGTCTTGATGAAACAGCTCCAACAACGCAATGTAATAGTCGCTTTTGATAGTCTATCCCTTTTGGAGATAGCCAATGAAAATTATTCCATGTGTATCCCAAAATACGGATGACATAACCTTGCCAGCCGACGTTTTGGTCGTTTTAGACGAGGTTCGTCGCCTGCTCGCCACTCAGTTGACTGCCGACTGAACTCTGGTGTGAAGGGATGAAGCCAAGTTTCATCCACTATCACCTACCGACGCAAAAATTCGGCTTTTTGCGGTTGAACAGCTTTAAACACTCCTCTGAATCATCAACACGTTGTTGTTTATGGTCGACTGTAAGCAAAGGCGGCACCCACTTTGAACAGAGCTTTCGCATGTTCAAATATTCGTGTATAATATATCCAACACGCTCTTTTGATATCTTCAGAACCTCAGCTATCTCGATCAAATTCACTTTACGCTCATTCGTAATCATTTTGTGGACTTTTTTGATGTTTTCATCTGAAACATCCTCTTTTGGACGTCCACTGCGTGCACCATCTTCGGTGCTTGTATGACCACTTTTAAATTTTTCAATCTACTTGCGAATAGTTCGTTCGGCTGGTGCAGAGTCCGGGTAACACTTATCAAGCCATTTCTTTGCATCGGCTGAATTTTTTTCTATCAAAAATCAATGATAAATCAACACACGCAATTGCTTTGAATCCATTTTTTTCACAATAACAAAAGTTGCTTCACTCACAACGCTATATCTCGAGAACTAATCGACCGACAGCTGTCAAATTTATACACGTATCTTTTGAAGGTTGGTACTAACTGAAAATGGTATGGATTTAATTCAATTGCTGCCCTCCCTTAGAAACGGCTTTTCAGCCCATGTATTATATACATGCATTTGTTCTTTTAACTTACTACAATTCTGACTTGCATTCGCCCCTTGTACGGCGTCTGATCAATTTAAAAGTTCTCTACGTCCTTAAGTTCATATCTCCCGTTTCCTAACATTCTGTTAACCCTATATGGCCCCTTAAACTCCGGTATCAATTTTTTTGGGGCACCCGGCGTACTGACAAAATTTCTTACCATGACATAGTCATCTACTTTGTAAGCAGTTGACGCCTTTCGCCTTCCATCATACTTCTGCTTATTGTATTCCTGCAGCTGTACCGAACAGCTCCTGTTCTCTTTACCTTTAAGTCCGGTTCCTCCCTTAACCCGAGCACTCCTTCCAAATTTTCTTTTAGACCCCTCTGTCTTACACCGAATAGTAATTCACTTGTGGCCACCCCTACACTTCTATGCACCGTATTATTCATGGTAAACTCTATATCAAGCAGCATGTTCTCTAAACTCCTGTTTCCATCGTGACTCACCGCTTTCGCTATCATGGGTCCCAGACTCCTATTTATTTGTTCTACCTGTCCATTGGCTTGCAGCGACCCTGTAGCTATCTTTATATGTCTTATATAATTCTCCTCCATAAAATCTTTAAACTCATACCCCGTAAAAGCACTTCCCCTATCCGATAATTTGTTCTTGAGACGACTATATGCAATGAAATATTTCTTCAAGAGCTCTAGAACCTCCCGCGCGCCGGTGCTTTGAGTGGCGTATAATTTAACGTACTTGGTGAATGCATCCACCACTGGGAATACATAGTTCTTCTTAAATCTCTTCAATCCTATCGGGCCAAAATGATCGATATGTAACGTGTCTAACGGAACATTGCCATTTGGTATGTTATGTAAAAATCCTTCTTTTTTTCCATGCATCTACTTGCCGCATTCTCCCGCCCCAGCGATGCTCAACAGAGTAATCGTAATTTTGCAATTCCATGGCCCACCGAGCAATACGCGCGTCAATGTTCTTTTTGCTTAACGTAAGGATCAGCGAGTTGCATTCCATCACTATTTTGAATGGGATACCTTGCAAATATTTACGAAAACGCTATAAGGCATACATAGATAAATACCAGAGTTTTTAACTCGAAACTGTGGTATTCTTGAGCAATCCAAAATACTTTAGTTCCTCTTTCTCAAACTTAAAATCAGCCGAATTCCTTACTAGATCATACAGCGGCTTTGCCAATATCGAAAAATTTGTAATAAACCTTCTAAAATACGAGCACAACCCCAAAAAGCTATGAACCGACTTCGAGCTCTGTGGTACTGAAAAATTTGCGACCGCGCTCATCCTTCTTTCATCGGGGCTGATACCCGCTTCGGAAATGTTATACCCCAGATACTTAATACTCGATATAAAAACTTACATTGTCAATTCTAAGTCAAACCTATTCTCCACTAGTCTACCTAAAACTCTCTTTTAAATCTCAGATGTTCAAATAGACAGCTATCTTCAAATTGTTGTTGATAAACCGCTAAAACTTCGATGGCGCATTCCTACGGCAAAACGGCATATGCAAAAACTCGTATTTCCCCATTGGGGTTACAAACGACGTGCATTTTATACTCTCCTCAGACATCTTAACATGGTAAAAGGCACTCTTTAGGTCTTATGTCGAAAACACTTTCTTTTTTACCAACCGATCTAATAAGTCATCTATCAGAGGTATAGGAAGATTATCCCTCTGGGTGATATTGTTTAATGTCCTTTAATCTACACAAAACCTTATTTTCCCAGTTTTCTTCCGTACCAGCACTATAGGAGAAGAATACTCTGAATCACTACGCCTAATCACATCTGTTTTATAAGGTCGTCAAATATCACATTCAAATTTTCTTTCTCATAGTAAGACAGACGGCGCGGAGGACAATTGAAAGGCCCCCTTTCCGCGAGATATAACTTCATCTCGACACTTCCCCATTGTACGTCAGGGCGACTGCAATCAAGGTAATATGTTAAATATGTCAAATACTTTCTGCTGTAGATCCATTTTTAACTCTTCATTTACAATAATACGTTCTTTACTCTCCTCTATATCTACGTCATTTAAATAAATGTGATTTATAAACTTTCAATTCGGTCTTTTTATCTTTTCGAACGTTACCTATTTTCTCTGTACTTACAACTTCTTTTATTAATTTTAATTTGGCCTAATTAATAAGATCTCTGCCTAAGATCACTGGGATCGCCATCGTTTCATCTGGAACCACGTACAACTAATCCAATAACTTTCAATTTACATCTATTAATTCCATAAAAATTATGTACACGGCCACATTATTGTTTCTTTATATGAATTCTGCAGATTACTTGGTACTGTTGGAGCCGCACGAAAGTGATGGGGATCCCTGTGTCAATTAGGCATTCTAAATAAGATACATAACTTTTTTTTACAATAAAAACAACAAATTTTGAAACTCCTTACAAATCTTTCCTCATTGTCCGACTCCAGGTGATGAATTACTGGCTTTCTCTTTGGGCAGGCTGCAACAAAATTCCCCATCTCGGCACAAATGTGGCAGGCTCCCCCCTCTCTCTTCGGCTTCCTGCATTCGGCAGCTAGGTGCCCCCTTGCGTTACAGTTTTAACATCTCGGCTGCTCCCTCTCATCAGCATTCCTCCTCTCATCAGCGCTTTCCTCGTCGGCAGTCTTATGGTCGAAAATGCCTCCAGCAGGTGCAGATTGTCGGTAAATCTCTGAATACTTGCCTGCGCCCGGAGGTGAGTGTCCGGGATCCCTTCAATGATGCACTCGATCATCTCTTCAGGCGCTAGGTTGACTTCACTGGCCAAAATCACTTTGTCGTGGAAATAGTTGCGAAGCATTTCTCCCAGAGACCACTTCCTGCCTTGAAACTGCCTGTGAAGCTTCAAACGATTTGTCGGACCATTAAACAGCGATCTCATGTGGGCTAACATGTACTCAGCCGACGCCAGTGGATGGTTCGCCTTGGTAGTCTCCCCCGTCTCCAGAGAATTCGTCCATCAGCTCTTTAGCCAACGCGTAGTATTGTTCGAACTCTGGCTTAGCGCTGCCACAAGCCCCAAGACGTTCTTTCAACCGCAGACTCTCGTTTTCACTCCTCAGTTTTTCTATTTCGCCTTGTTGAAGTACCACCTGTCCCTTAAGCAATCCTAACTCTCTCATCATAATTCAGAGATTAACTCCCTCATCTAAAGCTAAACTACAACTGCACTCTGTCTACTGACAGGCTCTCATATAGTGTTACCACTTTACATTTTTTATTCGTTGTTCAGTGCTACCAATTTATGTATATATACTTACAACATATTCCATCACGATAACGCACCGGCTCAAACCTTCGCAGTAGCCACAGCAAAATTTTTGGAGTTGCACTACGAATTGCTCTCCCATCCTAAGTATTCTCCGGATTTGACTCTCTTCGTATCGAGTTGAGAGTGGATTATATTAAAAAATAAATTTTCAAAACCTAAAAAATATGCGTTGTCAATTCTAATCCAGTTATTTATCAAAAAGCCCTCGTACATTTGGTATATACATACGATTAGTCCGCTCTCGTTTCACCTTTGATAGCATTTTACATGTACTCTCACGCACGAGTCTCCAATTTGTTTTCTTTTTTTTTTAACCGTAGCAAGCACATGTTTTGTTTTGTCAGCTGATTTTTGATATATACTATATATCTACATCGGAAGTCTCTTCACCTTTATTGACTTTCATGTTCTTTTTGTTGTTTCTGCTCCGAACTCAATAGACCTATTTGTACCCGCTTATTTAAAGAAGTGCGTTGTCCACAGATTCAAAAAAAAAAAAAAAAGACTGCGATAATTGATGATTTTTAATGAGTTTTTGTTTTTGCTCTATATGTGTCAGTGATGTCACTATCTGTTGTTTCTTGACAAATAACATGACTAATTTCCTTGCTTTTCTAACAGATATGTGCCGTGAGTTTAATATTCTTTATATCTGCGTATTGTTATTGTATGCTTTCAATTATTTCGGTTTTTATTCAAATATTTTCTCAGAATTCAACTTTTTATTTATGAAGTGTTGTTTTTAATAAACGGCATAAAATTCATCATTTTTTAAGCGAAAGAACTCGTAAATTGTCGCAGTCTTATTGCCGAAGGTAGATTTTGTGTCTTTGTTTGAGACACCAACTAAGTCTCTGCTCAGTGCTCACACCTACGTTTTCTTAGTAACCATGGTGTAGACGAAGTTAAGTTTGAATATATAGAGTCTGAATATAGCAAAATTGCCTTGTGGATATTAAAGGACATCGATTTAAATCGACACAGACGACACAATTTTTTAAAGAAATCTATTTCTGAAAAATAAGATATACTATCCTTGGGTTCACATATTACACTTTTTTTATTTAAAACTATGTTAACAGACATTTCTTATTAACCTACCCCTACGGGCACGCGTCAATTTGACACATGAACGAAAACATACATTTTATTGAAAAATAAACTATGTAACTATACACCATAAGGGCGCAATGAAAAATATGAGGAATATCTCATATATGCGATTTAGAAAGTTTATATTGTTCAATAATATTTTAATACTAACGTATTTCAGTATCATCTACATCTACACTGGTCATCAAAAATAAATTAATTATTTGCCGTGGTTCACAATTGGTTTTCTTCATATTTTAATATAAGGTTAGTTAAAATACGTGTGTAAAAAAAACAAATTTTCTTAACAAAATATGTTTATACATATAAAAAAATAAAAATAATGGAACTTTGAATGTAATTAATTTTTAAAAAGATACTTCGAAGACTTTTTTGTTAGTTTTATTTGTCTCTAATATATTTATGATGGATAACATTGTTTTAATATCCAATAAAAATCTGCGAGCATTCTCGATTTTTCCATCGCCATGATGTCTTAGTGGAATCTCTCTCCGTGCTCATCGCTTATCAAGGAAGCGATGAAGACTCAAGGAAATGAGTCTTCAAAGACATAATATATCTCAAGACTTTGTTATCCTGTAGTAGTTAAAAAACCATCTGATTAATGTTTGCTGACCATGCATTTTTTTTCTTTTGTTTTTAATTTTGAAATAAAATTGGAATCCCTCTTTACCTTCTTTATATCAGGCCTTATAAAATTTTCTTTTTTTAAGTTAACTCCAGGAAGCAAAGTTTTTAAATACCATATCCAGTTCTGAGAGGCCTCATTTTATGTGCAAAATAGGTAAAATGATATTGTTTGGCTCTAATCTACTAAGGTTTTCAGGAATTTTTTTTATTCTGGAATGAAATTACTCCTTATAGGCTATTCTTTTTTAATGAAGTGTTGACTTCTAGCTGTCTGGGATACTAGCTCACCTAAAAACCAATAGTATTTCGTGTAGCTTACTTGCAACCTAAGCAATATTCCAACAACTTTAAGATCTGGACATATTTTCTGAGAATGAAGGTTGTATTGAATTTTCTCGAGCAGGTATTTTATTTTAACATATGTTTCTTTTTATATTATCTTTTAAACTTGATTTGAAGGATTAATTAATAGTCTCCATTAATCTGGCTATGACTATTATAGCCTAATTTATGCATAACCCTTGAATATCGCTGCAATATGTAAAACTACTTTCAGCATTGCATAGTCCGTACACTGTAACTTGTGTAAAGGATTAAGTAAATTTCGTTGCTGAAATCTGGAACCTACGACTTCAGGTTGACCTTTCGACAGATTTAGGTCTCTAATTAAATCATTTAGTTCACCTTCACGTTTTAAATGTAGTCTTTATTATTTACAACAAATTCTTGCGATTGAGAGGTGGCTTGTGTTGACGATTCTGATTCGATATCACTTACGTTGTCCTCTGTGTCTTTTCCCTTTATTAGAAATTTCGGTGGTGGGCTGTCAGTATGAGTTTATTTACAAGTTTCACATCAGGACATACAACTTTATATCTTGTTTTATAAGAATATCCTTTCAGTTTCGTAAAACAGAAATAAGTGTCATTAACTTGATCTTTTTGTTCCCTTGAAATTGCAGGTTTAGAAAAGGGAATTGATTGGTAGGTAGCCTTAAACCATCCTCTTAAATAAGATACGCATACTAAACAAAAAACAACATGGTGCGCAAGGTTTATTAATATAAATTCTAAATGTTATTTTGTAACGGGGCAGATCGTTCTCGATTGAAACTTGAAATAAACTACCCACAAACAAAACAAAAGAGATCCGGTGAATTTGAACATTTTCAATTTATACTAGGTGGAGTGAAAAGAATGCACTGCTACTACATCATGGTGTCTTGAAGTCCGTTCATATTTAGGCAGACATGCCAAATTTCAGTGCGATACTGTCTTTAGTTTTGTTTTGACATCTGATTGTTGTTGACGTGTTTGGCATCATGTTGAGTATGGACAAAAACGATTTTCGTTCTCTCATAAGACATTATTTTTTGAGAGGCAAAACGGCGAAGGAAACAAAAGAAAAGTTGGATAAATATTATGGAGCTAATGCTCAGTCAGACTACACCGTCAAATATTGGTTTCGAGAGTCTTGTGGTGGCCGCAACTCCACCACCGATCAAGTCCGCAGCGGCAGGCCTTCCGATGCGGTTACAGAGGACAATGTCAAAAAAATACATGAAATAGTGTTGGTTGACCGGAAAGTGAAGGTGCGCTAGCTAGCAGATACCACAAAGATTAGTACTAAGCGCACACGCCATATTTCACTAAAAACACGAACGCGAGAGCACTTCGAAAGAGTACTTGGACTTGCTAATGCGGAGTCGGGCGGACCTTTGTCGTCGATTGGTAACTGTTGATGAAACTTGAGTCCACTATTACACAATGGACTGAAGGCGGTACGAGTGCTCCGATGCGGCCGAGGGAGGCTCGAAGGGTCGGAAAGGTTATGGCGTCGGTTTTCTGGAATTGTCATGACATCCTCTTCGTGGACTACCTCGAAAAAGGAAAAACCATCAACAGCGAATATAACTGCAGCGATTGAAGACCTTGCATTCGCAAGACAATGCACCGGCGTACAAGAGCATCGCAACCATGGCTAAAATCAATAACTTACGGCTCCAATTGCTATCGCTCTTTCTGCTTCATCGGTCCATATGACGGAAGTTTTTCTTGTTGCCTTGAACTAGGTTTTGGAGCGCTGACTGGTTGCTGAGTGTATCAGGTAACAAACGTCGATAAAATTTGGGTATTGCCAACAAATCTCTTCATCTCTTTGGCTTTTGCCAGCTTTTTAAACTTCTGAATGACTTTTAACTTTTCTTTAAGTGGCTTGATTCCTTCACCGGTAATTTGGTGGCCCAGATATTGTATTTGTAAGGCCGTGGGAACTAAACCTCTGAAAGACTTCACGAAGATGAGCCTAATGTCGTCAGGTAGGGAAATGCCTCGAAGTGCATACAACGCTGGAAAATTTGCGCAGCGTAACGTAAACCAAACGTTATATAACGGAATTCGAAGAGGCCAAATGGTGTGATTATAGCCGTCTTCCCAATATCAGAAGGTTCGATGGGGATCTGGTGGTATGCTGTTTGGAGATTGATTGTCGAAAAGATTTTCCTTCCATAAAGAATATTTGCAACGTCTTGGATGAACGGGATGGGATAACGATCGGGCTTTGTTGCGGAGTTAAGAGATCTGTAGCTCCCACATGGTCTCCAATCTCCGTTTGCTTTTCGAACCAGATGTAATTGACTCGCCCAATTACTTCTGGAGGGCTGACAAATCCCTTGCTCTATCACAAAACGAAACTCTTCCTGAGCTGCCTTGAGTTTCACAGTATCTAACCTTCGTGGACCAGTTGTTTTAAATGACTGAAAACAGGTTGTTAGTGTTAAACGTGCTAATTCTTACATCGTTTCCCGTGACGGCCACTGCCTGCGCTCCAACTTGTATGATGCTGTCAATTAACCTGTTGTTTTTTAAATCAATTACAAGTCCAAATTGTTTGATGAAGTCGGCAACAGACATATCTGCTATCACGAACGTCTAAGAAAAAGCGCGTCGAAGATCCAAGTCAATCGTCAAACGTCTGTTGCCGAATGTTTTAATCTCACTCTCGTTCGCGGCAAACAGTGTTGATTCCGAAGGAGAGAAACGGGGGGAAATACAGAAATATCAGCTCCACTGTCGATTAAAAAAGTTTGTCTCATTGATTTGTCGTGAACAACTAACTTGCGAATGCATTGGTCAGCGTGCTGTTCACTAGAAAACTTAAAACTGCAGGATTCACGGCAATTTCTTGCTTTTGCTCCGAACTGCTGATGAAACCAACAATATTCTTCTCTTGCTTAGAATCGACGACGATTTAAATTGCGAAAACGGCTATGACTTCGGCTTCGGTGGGTTTGTTTATCTTTGGTTTTTTTCTTCAACTCATTTAACTGACAAGAAACTTGCTGGATTTGATGGTGAAGTGACAGCTCTGCAGTTATACTAGAAGATGGTTCGGTGCTTTGCCATTATCTTTTTAAAATCACCCACTTCCATTACCTTGTCTAGTTTGGCAAGCGCTGTAAGTTCTTGATTGGATGCTTGCAAAATTGCGCGCACCTGGCGGGAGCCTTTGCAACCACAATGACTTTAAGAAGTCGGCATTAATTTGCTTTCCAGCCAGACTTCGAAGTTCATTGAGCAGCAGTTCCGAGAGAAGCTTTTTGATTTTCCGCTGGTCAGAGTCGCTGAACTGCTCTATAAAAGCCCTTTTCAAGTTCTCGTACTTGTCATTAGCAGGTAGTGAGAGCACTGAGTCCGAGACTTGCGTAAGAACTTTTGATTCAATAGCAATAGCGACAGTATTAACTTTTGACAAATCGTGATATTTTCTGCTGATTATTCTGATATTTCTGGCTTCTCATGCCAAAACGGTGGTATTTTGACTGCGATTCGGGAAACCGTTGAGAGAGTATCGATGTCTTCACTACCCATTAGTATCTTTCAGTTACCTGTCGCACCGCTACAGCTGCCGCTTGCACTCTCATCCTTCCGCCTTTCATCGTTCGACATGATGAAAAAACTAGAATTTTAATTAAATTATGACTAGTTTTGTCTTTGAGTTTTTTCAACGAAAACCGATCACGTCGGGATCACCAATTGTGGAGATCATTTTGGGAAATACCGATAGTTATACTTCACTTTATTTTACAAATATATATATACAAATTAAAACATTATTTCGCGTATATGCGGAAGATAGAACGGCCGTATCGTTTGGCTGCTTGACGAACACTCATTTTGTCTGCTATTATAATTTAGCGTTACTCTTGACATATAATAGAGAGGGTACATATACCATACGTTAGTAGCTAATACCTAGCAGTTGAAAGTAATATTATATAAATAGTCTGAGTCGCCACAACCCGTTGGAAAAAAAAAGCTAGAAATAGCATGCTGTTGACTGTAATAAATATTGCTGCAGTATTAAACGTCAATAAACCAACAATATCATGTTGATGTGAGGGTATATCATCAACTTACAAATAGCAATCTTGTTTTTGTTAGCAAAGCCAGATATACCGTCAAAAATTAGGCGTCATGTATAGTTTATTATACAGGGTGTCCCCTTATTCATCAAGAATAATTTGTGGAATAATTTTTGGGTATATTTTAAGAAAAAACTCGTTTTATGGTAAGGGTCTATCTCCAATGTTGACAGCATTTATCGAGAATTTAATGGGTGTACCCTGACACATGTTAATAAAAATTTCTCTGTTACAACTAATGGTAGATATTTGGTTGGGGACTTTTTTTTGTAGAAGAAATACTAGCCTTTATAACTGAGTTTAAAGTTTAGTTCATATCTTTTTTGAGTCTTAAGATATCCAATTTCTAAGCCTGTTCCATTTTTCTTGCTCATGCTAATTTTTGACTGTGAGGTCACTTTTCTACAGAAAACGCCTTATAGACATAACATTTTAGTCCTTTTTTTCTTATGAACATAACAATGTTAAAAAAATAGATTTGCAGAAAAACACGTAGATTTTATGATACTTGGTTTATCATTTATTTTACCAGGTTTTCCTTTTAGGAAATTTTTATTTTATGTGTAGGTACACTAAAACAGTTATCATGTGTGCTCAAAGTGTTGTCCTTGGTTTTGTAAGCATGTCAGAGGCCGTTTTTTTACTGCCAATATTTATTGGTACTAACTCAATTTCCATTTTAATATTATAATGAAATATTAAGGTACATTAAAATAGATATCTTCTATAGTACAATACATATCTTTCTTTTATGGTATAGGGTTTTCCAATAGGGACTTGCCAACTTTGAATTTAATTTGTGAACGCACTCTTTCACTAATCATCAAACTGTCACTGTCAGTTTATTCAGTAAACTCAACATTTTCATCATGGTAAAGTACACTAACGAGCAACGTCTGCAAATTATAAAAATTTTCTACAGATATTCGGAGTCGGTGACTGCAACATTAAGAGCGTTAACTCCAATTTGAGTCTACATATTCGTTGTCTGATGTTGCCGTGTCAGTGAGACAACGGGTAGGTCGAAGTGTCCACGGTCCACAGTCAATTCCACGGCGTTCTCAAGATTTGGGCATCGCCCAGACCACATTATGGCGTACTTTGCGTAAGAATTTTGGTTTACACCCATACAAGATCAAGCTAATTCAAGAATTAAAGCCGATGGACCATTTGAAGCGACGTACGTTCTCCGATTGGGTTCTGGAGAAGATGCGCCAAGATGATGTATTTCATCGCATAATCATCTTCAGTGACGAAGTTCATTTTTGGCTCAATGGGTTCGTCAATAAACAAAATATGCATTATTGGGTGAAAACCCATATGTGCTTCATGAATTATTACTTCATCCACAAAAAATAACTGTTTGGTGCGGATTGCATGGCGGCGGCGTTATTGGGCCATATTTTTTCGTCGACGATAACGATCGTCACGTTTATGTGAATGGTAAGCGTTATCGCGCCATGATCACCGATTCTTTTTGGCCCAAATTGAAAGATATGGACTTGGACGACATGTGGTTTCAACAGGATGGTGCCACAAGCCACACAGCACACGCTATAATCGATTTATTGAAGAGTAAGTATGGTGAGCGTGCTATCTCAAGAAATGGGCCAGTTCTCTCTGGGGCTACGTTAAGTCATTGATTTATGCCAACAGGTCGACGACGTTGGAAGAGCTCAGAGCCAACATTGAACGCGAAATAGCGGCCGTTTTGTCTGAAATGTGTGGCCGAGTCGTTGAAAATTGGGTCCAAGGAATCGACCGCTGCAAACGTGCCCGCGGTAGCCATATGAACGAAGTCGAGTTCCATTCATAAATGCTTTAATTGTACTTTAAGCCAATAATAAAGTTTTTGAAATATCTCAAATGGTTTGCCTTTTATTTAAAAAAAAGTTGTCAAGTCGTTATTAGAAAACCGTATACTATACATGGAGTTAATACAATAAGATTATTTTCAATAATACAATATATCACAATTAAGTTAAAAATATAATAAAGAAAGGGATAAAAAGAAGAAGAAAGCAGAGAATAGAAATATAGGCTAAATACTCACATAAGCAAAAAGAATAGGTAGAGGATAGTTGAAGGTAGGAGATAATTGAGAGGAAGACCTTAAGATAGGTTTGAGAAATAAAGAAAAACTACATTTTTAAAGCAATTGGCATTGGAAATGGTTCTGACATTTGTTGGTAGTGAGTTCCATAATTTTACAGCATAAATAAAAACTAACGGCACGAATTAAGACATAGTAGTTAAGACGCGGTGGAATTAAACAAAGGGTTCAAAGAGAACGAGCAAAATTAAGCTTTTCATACAGTACTCTAACGTCAATATAATGTTTACAGGTTGTACCCTATAGGTTTCTTGCTTGCTGTGAAATATGCTCATATCTTCATAGCCCAAGAATATATCTAACCGTATCGTTGAATGCAATTTGAAGCTTGCGCTGGAATATGGAATCGATATTACAATATACAACCTCAGCGTTTGTAATTAAGGGGAAGATGAGACTTATTACAAGTCTCCCTCTAGTGGCAGTAGGAGTAAAATCTGCACTAAGCCATAGTTTTCTAAGGCATCCATAAATTCTTCTTATTACACAGTTTATATTATCGTTTCCTGATAAGTTTGAGTCGATAACAAATCCCAAGCTAGTAACAGTATGAGCAACTTTTAATTTGAAATCAGAAAGCATGGCATCAGATAGAGTGTGAATGGGTAGTTTATTTTTAGATATGGGGATAACTTGCAACTTGTCCGGATTTAAAAGTAATCCATTAGTTACAAACCACAAATAACTACTGGAGAGGTCGTCATTAAGGTTGCATACAAATTAAGGACTGACTAAGTAGAGCTGAACATCGTCAGCATAGAGATGGACAGAAGTATGTTTACAGACAGATGGCAGGTCATTTATAAACATACAGAAAATAGTGGGACCAAGTATTGATCCTTGTAGCATATGCTGCTTCACTGGCAGAAGGGCGGAACAAAAATCGGAAGCTATAACTTTCTCAAATCTATTTGAAAAAGAGTTTTCAAAAAGCTTCACTGCACTGTTACCAAAACGAAAGAGATATTGTAATTTCCAGGAAAGAATTTTATGATTAACCTTTTCAAAAGCTTTTGAGATATTAAGCAGACAAAGAAGCGTTACACATCCGTTATCAAACTCTTTTCTTATGTACAGGTACAACTCGAGCTATTTTCCAATATTTTGGAAAAGTTGACGTGGTAATGCAATGATTGATAATATGGGTCAGGTGAGAAATAGTACGAGTATAGGGTAAAATCGTTTTACAAATCGTATTGGTATCCCATCTTGGCCGATAGCATTTGATTTAATAGCTGCAACACAGGTTACGACATCATTTTCGTTAACCGATTCGGTTTTAAAACCTCGTTCTGAATGCATGAACGGATTATGGTTATCTGAGAGATTAAAATTGATTTGCTCAGTAATTTAATCGAGAAAGAAGTAATTTCGTACATCAGGGTCAATTTCACATTATAAATTACTTTTTGCACTAGAAACACCAATTTGTCGTAGATTACTACAAAGCTTTTTAAGGCGAAGATGGGTATTCAGCTTAGAGGATTAGTAATTTCTTTTGTAGATTCCTATTATGAGAATCGAATGATTTCGTATCACTTTTTAAGCGAGCCAATTGGGATTACATGGACTATGTTTCCATTTGCTGTCAACCTTATTACGAGCTTTGATGGTAGCGACAACATCAGTTCTATGCCAAGGACAGGTGCTATTACAAACTCTTACTGGTTTGACTGGTACAAATGGGCTATACAATTCATTAACCACTTCTTTGAAAAATATTTAGCTTGCCATTAGGATTAGAATCTAAGCGAAAGCCATCCCAATGGGCTAACAACGCGGTGTTTCTTAGGTCTTTCATATTTATTGAATTGAAATCCTTTAATGAAAAAAAAGAAGAGAACGAAAGTGATTAAAGTTAATATTGTTCGTACAAAACAGAAGATTATGATCGGTTATAAGATCAATTGAAAGCTGGTCGAAGAGGAAAACCGACTATGAATTAGATACAATTGTCAGATCTAGGAGGCTAGGAATACAATTTTTAGCAAAACGCGTAGAATAATTGACATTAAATATTTAGAGTAGTAAGGAACAAGCAAAGTCTTTTATTTGGAAGGCAAAAGAGTCATTTTTGAACAAATCTGCATTGAAATCACTCAAAATATTATGTGTTCATAAAGAGGCGAGAATTGAGAAAGTACAGAGAAATAAAGCTGAGGTGAGAAACTTCGGTCCGGAACATAGGCACAGGCAATCAAGCATTTAGAACAAACTTCGTGGACCTCAATAATTAAAAACTAAATCCACCAATTTGGTAATAATTTTACATTTAAGGAAGCATCTGCAGTAAATTGCAATCCCACCGCCGCAATTACATATATGTGACTTGACTTTCTTGATATTACACAATTCGGTATAGTATATTGTATATCAGATATATCAGGCTTACACCAAGTTTCACACAGGCAAACAACATCAATTCCGTAATCTGTAAACAAATATTTTATATAATCCAATTTGTATAGTTAGTCTCTTAGTAAGCACTTACCATAGTTCACAAACTTTAAAACCATCACGATAATTAGAGAGAGCATTATGCATTGCTAGCGTTGATTTATTATCCACACTGTAATTAAAACATGTTTAGCAAGAGGCAGTAAGAGAAGAATATGGAACAAAAAGGAAAGTGTGAGCGACAAGGAGAGAAGAGAAGAGAGTGAGGAAGAAGCATTGAATTGAAGAGAGAAAAAGGTGATAGTAAGAAGGAAAGTTTGGAAAAAAGAGCTAGTCAATAAAAATTATATACATATATATGATAATATATATATATAAGAAGTATAAATATGTAATACAATACGTTTTATTTAAGGATGAGTTACAACAGCACCAGAACAAAAAGCAGCATTACGAGCAATGGAGTGGAAAACGTCATCGCTATCGATGGAAAAGCTTCTCCCGTTGGCCATCTTAGCATATACCGGATTTGGTGTGAACTGAAAAAAGTATTTCTTTCTTCTTTAAACCAAGTGCACTTTGTATGAAAAAGCTTGAATACTTGGTTAAGCTCTCATTAAATTAACAGCTGTCATTAGATGAAATGCCAACATCTCTCAGCTTTAGTACTCTGTTGTTGAAAGGGCATTTTATGATGCTTTTTTGCTACAGATTTTCCTAAAAAACATAGCATCGCAGGCGATTTCTTTTCTCTCTTGTTTGTTTCGTGTTATTGTACTCGAAGATGAAGAAGATGACATTATTTTCACAAGAATAACTTTTTGGCTCAAAGGAAAGAGAATGTAAAAATAAAAAAGAGAACTGTATGCACTGGGGATACTTTAACAAACCAGAGTTAGGACTTCAGAATTTGACTTTTCCGAGAAGAAAACGTTTGTACTTCGTGGCAATGTGCTTATTTAGCACAATAACAGAGTTGTTATTACGGTTAAATGCGAAATGATTTACAAGAACTATTGAAGGATATTCCATTGATTCCAACAGGATGGTACTCCAGCCCACTATGGTCGTGAGGTTAAGAATTGGGTAGATGTAGAATACGACTACCGTTGGGTAGGAAGAAATGGACCAGTTAACAGGCCTGCAAGCTCTCCTGTACCTACAGTATTAGATTTTTTCGTATAGGGAAGAATGAAAGAACTTGTTTATTCAACCGAAATAACTACTTTAACTGAAATAGAAGAGCGCATTCTCCAAGCGTCATCAAAAGTAAGCATTAATAAAAATTGGCAGAGTATCCTAAAAACGGGCTCCAGCATACATAACACATGGGCCAAAAAGTCCACGTTGTTGTGATAAACAATTTTTTCAGTTTACAGAAATGTTGGTCCCATGTGTATCTACACTTATAACGCCTTTAATTGTGGATAGATTTTACTTATTTTAAGCCCATAGGAAAAATTTCTCAATTATTTTCATTTGGTTTATAGTGGAACATACGAGCTTGCAGCACCACCTAAGCCGTTTCAAACAATCATAAGTCCTAAGGACTCAGAACATTTGGTAGTTTTTTATTTATGAGTTGATGAGAAATCTTTTTGGAGTATTTACGGCTTATTGACGAATAAGTTTTTTTCAAGGAGCCTTGTAATGTCTTCCTTAACAGTTAAAGTCTGGTTGCACTTGGGTGTGGCCGTGGTGTAGTGGTATATGCATAGAGTCCTCAAGCAGAGGGTCGTGAGTTCGAATCCCGTGCGAGGCAATTCTGTGAAAAAAGTCTTTTCATAGAATTTGTATGTAGTTATATGAAAATCCCATCGGCGTCAACTCTGACATGAAAGCATAACACTGATGTTAAAGTGGTTGCTGGCTAGGCTAAATGCAACTAACTAACAACTAGCACAAGTATGCTATTCTTTAATAACGAAAAACATGAATTTTTTTCTTACTTTAAAGAAGCTTTTATGAGTAGAGGTTGCACAATGACACTCGGAATATGTGAAGCTGACGAATGGTTTTGTAGTGGTCTCTAACTCCTACTGTGCGTACTGTACATACTTCAAACAACAACACAAATGATTACGACTGGTTAGAGATGGGCGAACAATACCACTGATCTCCGTCTTTTCTGCTTTTGCATTTGTGAGACCAGAAAACTATTTACAATATATTAATATACTCAATAGTCCATACTAAATATTTCCACTCGCATATGAAATAATTATATTTCATCAGAGAATTTCAAGATGTAGTCCTGAAAAATTAAGTTAAAGTATTTTGCGAGATAAGAAATGTAAGCCATGCGACCATACTTGTTTCAAGCATAAACAGAGACTCATTTAAATTGAACGTTGTCGAAATAATTTAATGTCTATTTCCGTCGATGTACTAGATGGGGTGAAAAGTAACCTCCTTGAGAATGAAAAAAAAAAAAATTTTTAATGTTTTTTTATTTTATTCAATATAGTTCCCTTTATGTTTGATACACTTATTCTAGCGATTTTCCAACTTCTTGATCCTGTCTGAAAAGTGATTTTACGGAAGATCTGCAAAATACTCCTCCGTGTCGTCGATGATTCCCTCGCGTGAGCTGAATTTTTTGTTGATGAGCCATTTTTTGATGTTTGGAAAGATATAATAGTCCGACGGAGCTAAATCGGACAAATACGGTGGATACGACAGCAATTGGAGCCACAAGTCATTGATTTTAGCCATGGTTGCGATGCTCTTGTGCGCCGGTGCATTGTCTTACAAAAACAAAATTTTTTTTCGTTTCCTGTGAGCCCGTTTTGCAGCGATTACTGCCCTCAATCGCTCCAATAATGCACAGTAATACTCGCTGTTGATAGTTTTTCCTTTTTCGAGGTAGTCCACGAAGAGTATGCCATGACAACCCCAGAAAACAGACGACATAACCTTTCCGACCCATCGAGCTTTCCTCGGCCGCTTCGGAGCACTCGTGCTAGCTTCAGTCCATTGCCGGCCACTCATTGTGTTCTCTGGTGTTCAACAGTAACCAATAGACGCCCAAAGTTTGCCCGATTCCGCATCAGAAAGTCCAAACCCTCTTCCGAAGTGCTCTCGCGTTTATGTTTTTGATCAGGAGTGAGTATGCGCGGCACCCAGTGGCAGGATAACTTTTTCATATGCAGAATATTGCCCAAAGTATGGCGTGTGCGTTCAGTACTAATCTTTGTGGTATCTACTAGCTCGCACACCATCACTTTCCGGTCAGCCAACACCATTTCATGTATTTTTTGACATTGTCCTCTGTAACCGCTTAGGAGGGCCTACCGCTGCGGACTTGATCGGTGGTGGATTTACGGCCACAACGAAACTCTCGAAACCAATATTTGACGGTGTAATCTGACGGAGCATTAGCCCCATAATATTTATCCAACTTTTCTTTTGTTTCCCTCGCCGTTTTGCCTCTCGAAAAATAATGTTTTATGAGAGACCGAAAATCGTTTCTGTCCATACTCAACATGATGCCAAACACGTCAACAACAATCAGCTGTCAACACAAAACTAAAGACAGTATCGCAATAAAATTTGGCACGTCTACCTAAATATGAACGGATTTCAAAGCACCATAACCTCTTTTGTAGTAGCAGCGCATTCCGGCGGTCAAGGAGGTTACTTTTCAGTCCACCTAGTACATAGACTAAAAATTGTTTATTTCTTTTTTTCTTGACTGGGATAAACGAATTTGTAAAATCAATATATTCTTGCTTTAAATCGTTCATTAATGTCGGTACATGAATGCCGTTCGAATCGGATCAGATCAAATACTTTTCGAAGTATAAATGAGAATAAAAAGCTTAGTGTTTAAAAAATTATCAGTGTGAAAAGCAAAAGATTGGAGAATATCGTTTGTGTAGCCATAGAAGTTATATGAAAATTATAATTAGAGATCTATTAGGCTAATATCGGATATCATAGATATTATTTATGAGTGACAAATATCACGACCGAATTCGCGATCTGAAAATTTACTTTAGGCTAATGAAAATACCGGCACTATATTCTCAGAAAAATTTAAAAAAAACTAAAACTATTATTGAAATAAAAAAGTTGAAAAGTTAAAGAATCAGAGAATCCACACTATGATGCAAAAAGATGAAAAGGCTCTAGCTGCTTTTCTCTTGTGCGCAAAACCTTCACAGGTCAACTACATAAAATACTGTAAGACGTTCGCAAAAGCTTGGATGAGCTTAGAAAAAATTCCTTAAACCAACGGACCGGGAAGAAAAGTTACGCTATTTAGGCACCTCCTTAAATAAGAAATGGAAGGAAACAATATTCAGCATCAGAGTGTTTGGACTCTGGCTTCAAAGGTATGGCCATTTGAATGGTCAGTGCTTGTATAACCTGTTCAATAAAAACATGATTCGAGGTATGAACTCCCAAAAATTAAACAAAAGTGCTATCAAATGCGAGGTCTATTTCAAGAGTAAAAGTTCATCTTTACCATTTGTATTGTTAGAAAATCGGAGCACGTCCATGCTTTCATGTCAAAGGCCCTAAATACTTTTTGACATTCATATCATTTGGCATTTGACATTAACATCATTCACGTATGATATTTGTTTATTTTTTGTATCAGAAAAGTTGGACCCTAAGTTATTTTAAAAAGTTTAAGGTAATGGCAAAAAAACAGACTGGTAATAAAATTTAAATTTTAAGGAGCGATAACAGCAGATAATATGTTAAATTTTTTAAAACTATTTACAACTTTATGGTATAAAACACCAATTTACTGTATGATAACTTTGTCTGGACTGAAGCAAAGTTTTTGGGCTGGAACGATAAACACATCTGTCTATCTAAGAAAAAAGAATTATTGGAGCATCAAACACCATATCAATCCTTGTTTGGATACAAACCAAATGTGTTGCAACTCAGGATATTTGGATATAACAAATGGGCATGCCGATACAAAGAAATGGCTTGATAAGTGTTACCCGGACTCTGCACCAGCCGAACGAATTACTCGCAAGTGGATCGAAAAATCTAAAAGTGGTTATACAAGCACCGAAGATGATGCACGCAGTGGACTTCCAAAAGAGGCTGTTTCAGATGAAAACATCAAAAAAATCCACAAAATGATTACGAATGACCGTGAAGTGAAGTTGATAGAGATAGCTGAGGCTCTGAAGATATCAGAAGAGCGTGTTAGATATATCATACACGAATATTTGGACATGCGAAAGCTCTGTTCAAAGTGGGTGCCGCATTTGCTCACAGCCGACCAAAAATAACAACATGTTGATGATTCAGAGGAGTGTTTAAAGCTGTTCAACCGCAAAAAGCCGAATTTTTGCGTCGGTAGGTGACAATGGATGAAACTTGTCTCCATCACTTCACACCGGAGTCCAGTCGGCAGTCAACTGAGTGGCGAGCAGGCGACGAACTTCGTCCAAAACGACGAAAACGTCGGCTGGCAAGGTTATGCCATCCGTATTTTGAAATACACATGGAATAATTTTCATTGACTATCTCCAAAAGGGGCAGACTATCAACAGCGACTGTAACATTGCGTTGTTGGAGCGTTTGAAGGACGAAATCGCAGAAAAAGGGCCGCATTTGAAGAAAAATAAAGTGCTGTTTCATCAATACAATGCACCGTGTCACAAGTCAATGAAAACGATGGCAAAATTGAATGAATTCGGCTACGAATTACTTCCCCACCCACCGTATTCTACAGATTTGACCCCGTGCGACTATTTCCTGTTCGCAGACCTCAAAAGAATGCTCGGAAAGGGATTTAAAACCGAAAAGGAAGTAATCGCTGAGACAGAGGATTATTTTGAGGCTAAACCGAAATCGTACTACAAAACTAATATCGAAAGATTGAAAAATAGTTTCAATCAGTGTATCGCCCTCGAAGGCAACTAAACGGTTTTCCAGTAGGGACTTGACAATTTTGAATTTAATATGTGATCTTACTCTTTCACTAATCATCAAACTGTTACTGTCAATTTATTCAATAAAAAAAAAAATTATTAGGCATCAAACACCATATCAAGCATAGTTTGGATACAAACTAAATGTGTTGCACCTCAGGACATGTGGATATAATGCATGGGCGTGCCGTTTCTAAGAGAGGGCACCACTTGAATTAAATCCATACCATTTTTAGTTAGTACCAACCTTCAAAAGATACGTGTACAAATTTGACAGCTGTCGGACGATTAGTTCTCGAGATATAGCGTTGTAAGTGAAGCAACTTTTGTTACTGTGCAAAAAAATGGATTCAAAGCAATTTCGTGTGTTGATTTATCATTACTTTATCATTACCGAAATCGTACTACAAAACTGCTGTCGAAAAATTCAAATATCGTTTCAATCAGTTTATCGCCCTCCAAGGTAACTATACTGATAAATAAAGCTGAATTTTGCAAAAATTTTGTACTGACTTTTCAGCCCATGTGTTACATAAATTGGTAGCACTAAACAACGAATAAAAATTGTAAAGTGGTAACACTATATGAGAGCCTGTCAGTAGACAGAGGACAGTTGTTATTTAGCTTTAAGTTAAAACGGATCGTATTTCGAAAAAAGGGAACCCTCATATTACAAAAAGCACTTTTTTCTTCGCCAAATGTGGTCGTTTTTTCTTCAAATCGGCGTTGAATAGGCCCAATAAACGACGTAGTATGATCACACCTCGTACGTCTAAAAAACCCTGACCTGACAAAACCAAGAGTCGGACTACGAGCGATACTGCTCTTTTTCCATTGTCGCAAAAAAATACTAACACTATGTTTTGTAATGGGTGTCAAATTTCACCGAATTTTAACAGGCCGGCTAAAAGAGGTTATACTAAATGATTGTATACTCATTTTGGTTCAGAAGCGCTACCTGTCTTCCAATTCAGGTCCTCATCAAACAGCCCTTGTATTAAAACATACTTGGTAATACGGCAAAAACTTATTAAACCCCATCGGATAAGTGCAACTATAAAATATCTTGCCGCTAAAAAAAAAGAATACATGACATGCAAGTACATAAGCCATCCCCTTTATCGATGTTTCACACATACATGTTCGAGGTCAATAAATATTCATCAACGATATCAGCGTCTCTTTTCCTACTTTAATGAAACAAACAAAAAAGGAGCTCAACCGAAACAAGTACCTTCTTCTCTCAACCCATGTCGAACTATCATGTTGCTTTTTCTGTTTTCTACTTTCATATTCTCTTTTTACCTTTATGTTCACACCAGTAAACATGGACCAGATGAAGTGCGCATGGGTGACTGGTGTGACATCCAATGGTTCACTGGTCATACAAGTTTGCTGTCGAGCATTAACTATTAATTCCGCTTCAGTGATTATGCTCTCCAGCTGCTCGTCGGTCAACTTCGCCACCTTGATGACTACCTTAAGAACATTTTTTACCGGGAGCGACTTGTGGTCATAAAATCCGTCCACCAAGAAGCTCTTTCGACTATGAATTTCCAGCGTACATCCCTTTCACATGTTTGCTTCATTCAACTCCAAAGCAGCTCGAAGAAATTTCAGGGCGTTATCTGAATAAATTGTGAAATCAGATAAATAATCTTAGTTCCATTAAGCAGCATTCGACATCGTTGTTACAAGCTCCAGATGCACCGACCTTATTGCTGCACATTTAAAGAGCATGAGATAGCATTGGACCATTCATTCGTTGCAGCATCAATATAATAGAGAGGTGCTGCGGAATCAATTTCAACGCAATTAAATGGTCTGGATAGAGTTAGACGATCTAGCTGAAGAGGCCCACAGAGTTGTGAAACGGGGCTTCTAAAGAGTTTCAGACAGATGACTCTTGATGACTCTTGAATCCTTCTCTTAATAAACGGCTGCCAATTAGCTAACCTGAAACGTGGGTACCACCATGAAGAGTCATTTGATGATATTATTCAACAATAAAATTTAACAAATATGACTTTGAAGGGAGTATAAAGAGGTGTTTCTCGTTAAATGAGTTTTCCAAAAATTTAAGTCGACTTTGCAAGAAGAAGGGCTCCATTTATATATTTTCGGTGGTTTCGGTATTCTTTGATTTCATTGTATTATTTTGATTTCAGGAGATCTATTGCGATTTTAAAAGAGTTCACTTGTATAAGCTCAAACCAGTATTCTTCAACGATTTTGAGATCTTTTGCAGAGAGTTTTATGAAAGTATGTCTTGCCTCCTTTTTCAAATTAACGAACCTATAACAATACGCTGTCACTCGAACAAATGGGTTCACGAGCTAAATCTCTAAAATTCTTTGAATGGCTAAGGCAAGACTTTAGTTTCAGCGATCGTTTGAGTAAGAAACGCCACGGGTCCTAATTTCTCCTTTACAATCTCTCCTTCCAGGTCTATACTAATTTGCAGCCATTCTGGACCTCTAGCCCAAATCGAAGAAAATTGCTGGATAAAACAATTTATCCTCGTAGTGAGGAGGTCACCTCACAAAAGTTACCTCTGCAGTAATTCCAATGCTGTGTATGTTCTTGAATCCATCCAAGAACTAAGTGAGAGTCTGTCCATAAATGAATTTTTTTTACATGAACCGTTAAAGCGATAGAAACAGCCAACAATGCTGGATCAAGCTCCAGATTAAGTAAGGGGTGTTCTTTTGTTCGATCAATTTTCAGTGGAGCTATTCTCTTCTTAGTACATAAGAAAGCAATTCTATGATTGCTAAAATTGTTAAAGCCTTGGATAAAAGTCACTACCCAATAATGAAAGAGTTCTGACGGAATCGTCTGAATCCACGATAATCTTTAATTTGATTACCATAGGACCGAGTATTCCAAGGGAATCGTAAAACCTGGCGATCGTTTGCAACGTACTGCGTTTTGTTCACTTTAATAAATTGGATGTAAACAAGCCCTTAATAAAGTCAAGTGACACTACCAGGTCATCGCTCTTTACATACCACAACAATTCCAGAACCTTCTGAATACACAAGAACTCACCTGGACATAGCATCTCGCCAACCAGCTTGCTGCTTGAGTTCCATTTAATATATGTAGATTTATGCAGGCATCTTTTACTTCTGAAATCCGTCAGCTGAAGAATACTCTCGATTTGACCTACAAAAAGGGGAAGTGGTTTAAACTCCCTGAGTTCTACGAAGCTTTCTGGATTTTACGAATGCTAAAATTATGCTAAAATTAAAAAAGCTAAACGAGTGTATTATGGTAGGCGCTATAATCATAGGTTTCCTACTAAAACGCTTTGGAAAAATGTACGAGAATTGGGCGAAGCAAAATAAGTATAAGATGGATGAAGTCGATCCTAACCAGCTTAATAAAGAATTCACTGATATACAAGTAACATCAAGGGAAATATCTCAAAATATTCAAGTCTCGCAAAGTGGCTTCTTTGAATTTTCTGGGGTTGATCAAACTGATGTTGTTAAAGCAGTACTGAATGTAGAATCTAATTGGTATTGACGAAATACATCCTTTTTTTTTAAATAATTCTACCAAACCTTCTACCAGTCATCACCCACGTATTTTACAATGTTATTACTTTATCTACCTTTCCGTGTGCTTGAAAAGTTGCAAAAATCATTCCAGTTCTCAAAAAGAAAGCAACAAGCAAACTCACCTGGTGAATTTAGATCCATTGCCATCTTATCTTTCCTGTCAAATGTCCTAGAAAAAGCTATCCTCAACCAAATGACAGGTTTTCCCGCCGCAATAATACTCTGAATGCCGTTTAATCTGGCTTTAGACCGCACCATAGCTGCATTTCGTCATTGCTTAAAGTAACAGATGACAATCGAGTTGCAATAAATACAAACTTACTTAATATACTTTTGTGTTATTTTCAGATTTTTCCAAAGCCTTTGATACTATTAATCACAAGCTACTCGTCTCTAAGTTTTTAACTTTATAAAATTTTTCTTCTTCAGCTGCAAAATTAATTTATTCATACCTATCTTGAAAAAAAAACAAGCAGTCTTTGTTAACAACATTATGTCTAAATTTATTGATACTTCGGCAGGTGTCTCTCAAGGATCCATTTAGGGTCCCTTCCTCTTTACAATTTGTATTAATGATCTTTCTAATAAATTTTTTTAATAAAATTTTCCAAGTTTCACATGTTTGTGGACAATGTTAAACTCTATTTAAGTTTCGCACTTGGGCAAATGGAAGATGCAACAGCTAAATTTAATAAAGACCTATACAAGATTCTTGCTTGGGCTCAAGAAAACTACCTACGTCTCAACCCGGTTAAGACAAAATGCCTACTCATGAATATAATAGAAGTGGTCTGAGCGCAAGCGGTTTTCCCAAAATCTATATTGGTACTGCTCCTGTTCAGTTTCTGGATAAAGCAAAAAATCTTGGAATTTGGTTTAACACAAGTTTGCATTGAGATAGTCACAAACCTACAGTCATTGGGGAAATTTATGGCTGCCCTCGTTGTCCCAAAGCTTCACTCCAGTTAAAACAAAGCTAATGTTAGTCAGTTCCTTGTTTATTCCATTGATAACTTATGGCTGCAAAATTAGTTGTTGCCCTAATGCGCTCACAAGGGTTCCTTATACACTTGATGAGGAAGGTAGCAGATTTGCTTTTTATAACTTTCGCTGGATAATGATATACACTTGTTGCAGACGGTGTACAAGTTGCCGAATACAGGCATCATACTGTTCAAATTGATCCGGACACCTTAGTAACCGCAACTTCAAGAACTTCAAACGCTTTAATACGATCTCCCTATTACATTTTATCTGCATATCTGGATTTTTCTAAGGCAGAGAAGCAACATATCGTTTTCCATTTTTAGCGTTGCAATTCTGAATTCGATCGTTGACTGGTTGCTCGTTCTCAATTTCTTTGGTACTGATGTCGATTCTTTCCAGCGACCAAAATATAGAAGAATCATAGTGAAGGGTACTGGTTGCAAAACCGTACAAACAAAAGAAGAACATGAATTACTATTCGATGCAATCTTCTTACCAGAATGAATTGTTCCGTACACTCCATCCGAAGATAGTTTTGGCAGCTCAAAGACCAGTTAAGATTTCCTGTTGTTCTCCTGTGACTGCGAGACAATACTAGTCGGAATCGATGAGTAAGCTCAACCCCCCCTTATTATTTATTATTTATTATTTATTATTTATTATTTAATATTTATTATTTATTATTTATTATTTATTATTTATTATTTATTATTTATTATTTATTATTTATTATTTTTTATTTATTATTTATTATTTATTATTTATTATTTATTATTTATTATTTATTATTTATTATTTATTATTTATTATTTATTATTTATTATTTATTATTTATTATTTATTATTTACTATTTA
>OU026153.1:82682228-82732587 GCA_907269105.1 Volucella inanis
ATAATAAATAATTAATAATAAATAATAAATAATAAATAATAAATAATAAATAATAAATAATAAATAATAAATAATAAATAATAAATAATATATAATAAATAATAAATAATAGATAATAAATAATAAATAATAAAAAATAAATAATAAATAATAAATAATAAATAATAAATAATAAAAAATAATAATAAATAATAAATAATAAATAATAAATAATAAATAATAAATAATAAATAATAAATAATAAATAATAAATAATAAATAATAAATAATAAATAATAAATAATAAATAATAAATAATAAATAATAAATAATAAATAATAAAATAATAAATAATAAATAATAAATAATAAATAATAAATAATAAATAATAAATAATAAATAATAAATAATAAATAATAAATAATAAATAATAAATAATAAATAATAAATAATAAATAATAAATAATAAATAATAAATAATAAATAATAAATAATAAGTAATAAATAATAAATAATAAATAATAAATAATAAATAATAAATAATAAATAATAAATAATAAATAATAAATAATAAATAATAAATAATAAATAATAAATAATAAATAATAAATAATAAATAATAAATAATAAATAATAAATAATAAATAATAAATAATAAATAATAAATAATAAATAATAAATAATAAATAATAAATAATAAATAATAAATAATAAATAATAAATAATAAATAATAAATAATAAATAATAAATAATAAATAATAAATAATAAATAATAAATAATAAATAAGAAGAGATACGCTATGTGATGCTTTTATACTATTAAAAACATGTGTAGATGAGAAATTGATTTAAATCAATGGCTCCAACCAGTGTCAAAATATGCTTCACGAAAGGATTCAAATTATTTCATTCATCGCGGCGCGTCGTGAGTAGTGTGCCGCGGGCGGCGCGGGAGACGTGGAGTCCGGTGGCCGAGGTGAATTCATTTATTCGCTGCTCTTAAAATTCAAATCAGTCAGTGTATCACTACTGACTGTTGTTCTATTAAATATAATCTATTTTGATTTTAAAATAGGTTATTACCTACGCATTTTACTTTTTTTGGTAAACTCTTTCGGTACTATAAAAAGAAATATAGGCGCAAGTACCTACATACATACATCTCTAGTTAATTTTTGAATTGCTCGTTGGATATTGCACACTCCCGAGCAACTCATGAGTGTGCATTTTCTTACCCTGAAATACCTACACTTACGCTTTTCCTTGCTTAGCTTGTACTCGATTATTTTCCTGTTCTATTTTTAAATCCTGACATCTAAGGAAAAATACGATAATAGCTACATTAAACTTGGATTCACCTCGATAGAAAACAAAGGATAAATAAAACCACAATGCGTAATATACGAAACCGTACTAGCAAACGACGCTTTGAAGCCAGCGAAATAAAAACGAATCCTGGAAACGGTCCATTCTAATTTATCTGACCGACCGCCACAATTCTTTGAAGAAAAATTAGAGAACCTAAAAAAAATTAAACTCGGAACTAGTTTTACGAGATTTGCGATATCAGAAAAAACATTAGTAGCGTTGTTTGAGATTTCGAAATTAATACCGCAATCTAAAAAACCTCACACCATCGGAAAAACCCGGGAGTTTTCAGAGGTTTTCATTCCAAACATCATTTCGATTTTACGGTAAATCAACGCAATTGTTTTGCTACTTACTGCCGGTAAATTTTCTCTTCGCTAAGAATTATATTAGAGATTGTGTTCGAATTAAGGCGTGAGCTAACGTATTGGCTTCTAAAAATCAACAACAACAAATCATTATATTAGAGTACAATATCAGATGCATGTGAAAATGTATCCTTGTAATCATGAAAGATCCTCCAACACACGAATCGATTGAAAAGGTGCAACTAATGTTCCGTACGTAACAGTGCTGAGCAGAAAGTGCTCGATAGAATACGCAGGTGATTGTCTTCAAACTAATCTGAATCTTCTGTCCTTTTCAGCGAAAAAGATTTGTCGAAATATTCCAATAGATGAGGACCTTCATATTTTGGACAACTAGACAACGAAGAGAAGTGCATACTGCACCATATTTACTTCGAGGCCTATCTCGTGCCTCTTAACGATCACATGCCTAAGTGGGAGATCAAAGATTGTGATATGACTTAGGAGGTGACATTTTTGAACGGCGGCAAATGTGATCAATTATGAATAGATACTTCAAACATATCCTAAAATGTGGGCCATTCGCGGTAACTCTCTGAAAAACGATAAACCTAAATCTGTGGCAATAGCGATTCTACTGACTGGGGAACAAGCGACGAGGTTTTGGGTTTATGATCTGTCGAAACAGCTTGTACAGAATTGAACGCTACGATCTACACTAAGAAAATGAATAGTTGAGTCAGTTAAGCTAGCATACAATTTCTGGTGAATAAAACAATATCTGATTGCAACGAGAACAACTGATTTTACCACTAAACATTTAGTTTCAAACTTTCAGACTTCTAAGGCTTCTGAAGTATAAGCTTCTGAAATCTTCTCTGTAAATGAAGACTGTTTGTTTAACGGACCCTTTTATTGTCCACGTGTGCCGCGTAAAACAGCTTTTTTAACCAGTGGACTGAATATTTCATTGTGTTTTTTATTAATATTTCGACTTATATGTATTATATCAACGCGTTATGTCTTTTTAAGATAAATGCTAGTGAGGTCTCTACTAATTCTAATTTTTACTTATGGTTGTGAAATTTTTTGTTACAGTAGTACGTTCATTAGACGTAAGCTCAACATCGCTTACAACAACATCACCCCTTATGTTTATGGATTGAGAAGCTATGTTCATGTTTCACAATACGCTAAATAATTTATGTATTTTTACGTTCTCTTGATAAATATCTCGAGCATTGCACAATCAAAAAACCATCGAAAAACTTAAATTTTAAAGTTCAACCGGCTTCTTTGTATAATTTCATTAAATGCAAGTTTACTTATTTTTACATTTTCGATTGCTTATTTGCTATAATAATTTCACAGTAATACTTTTAGACTATCATGAATTTGAAATCAACTGTATGAATTTTTGAATATTTTTATTGTATACAACTTCTCATTTATAGTATAAATACAATGTAAAATCTATTATAAATAAATGGTGTTACTTAATTAATAAATACTAAAATACTGACTTAAATTCTTACAGTAAAGTGTCTGTAAAGCTGATTTTATGAGTCAAACCTTATACAAATTAAATTCAGATGGCGAAAATATAACACGGGTAGCTATGGGTAAATATATTTATCCAGCTGAACTAAAGTGAGCAATGAAACTCCGCAAATCCTGTTACACCCCACAATCTACAAAAATCCAGTCATTCAAAATTTATAACAATAAGGAATCAGTATCCACTGCGATTGTTAATATTAGTTATTTAAATGGAGAAATAGTTCAATCGATCGGACGGATCGTCTCCAATAAAATTCGATCAACAATCATTACCATTCGTGAAGCTGATCCAAATGCAAATAGACAAGAAAAATTATTATTTTACAAAAATGCAAATAGAAAGTACAGTTGGTGAGTAAGAGCAAAATCAAGGACATATTGTTTTTAAACAGTGACAATTGGAAAATTGAAGGACCAACTGGTGAAGAGGGTGCGAGGCATGCAGTATTTCACTGCAGATGCTTAGAAGAATATAAGGCAAATAAACAAGATAAACGTAACAACAGGTGGATATTTGTTGGTTAGCTATGGTATTTCTAATTGTTATAAGGTTGGAGAATATACAACAATCTGTTTCGGTATACCAGCGATACAATTTTCACTTCACAGCTTTTCTTGTCATATTCTGTGTAAATATAACGAACATACGCGTGCTATGAATGAATCACGTCCTTTCGTATATCCACGTTTGTATAAACAGGTTATCTGCTTTTCCTTTTAGTAAAACATAGCTAAATCGCCACCCATACGAACTTAAAACTGTCTGGATACGCTTTTGTGACATTATTCTATCCTCAATGCGGTCTTTACATCTATGTGCAAATGATGTAGCCTATCAAACTCCACCACAATGTGATCTTTATTTTAATCCAGAATTCAACTTCGTCTGGTGTAAATTCAAATTCTGCAAGCCACTTTTACAGCACTGCTTTATTTACAAAAGTTTCAAACAAGGCAGCAATTTCGAGGGATGTGCTATATCCCTGTATCTTCTTGCAGAAATGGTTATCGCAGTTGATTTCAATTTACTCAATTCTTAATGGTTTCACTGTTCTCCATAGACAACATACGAATGACGGTGTGTTGGAATACTCGCTGTGTAAAACATTTTAACCCAGTTTGTAAAAAAACACCCACACATATACTCCAACGTTTGTAACAATGCTGCCAGGATCCTGGACTTGTTTTTAATTTCGAAATAAAAATAAATATACCATTGTTACTCTTTCATACTATGTAAATAAGAAACATTTTTCTTTGAATATTTCTTGCTAAAGTATTGGGTATGATTTCGGGTTAAGGATATATAAGGTTTGGTAACGTTCTGTTGAATATAATTAAATGGTATCGGAATTATATGAAAAAGGTCAACACGTCAGCCGTAATAAATTCCTGGAATTCAGATATTTAATATTGTATTGGTATCATTATGATATGCATTTAACCGATTAGTTCGTTTATGTTTTCGTCAGATTCTATTACAACAGACCGATTTTGCAATGAGTTATAAAATTCGTTGTATCCCGCGGGACCTTTAAATTATCTTAAATTATAGTAAGTCTTGTCATAATAATTGCTTTCACAATGTTTTTAAAATGTTATTATTTGTATGTACTTGATTGTTATTTCCTGAAATGGTTTAAATATTTACCATATTTTGTAATAATTTTTAGTTGGTGTTTTATTAGATTCGTCATACGTATTTTCGAAGATTTGTAAAATTCGAGTACAAATAAAGCGATTGGCTTAAGGAACCATTTTTTTACAGCACCTTCGAACGTACTTTATTATTTACTGTTAAGATATAATTTGCTTTCAAAAGTTTCCCTTGAGCCAAATGTTTAAAAGCAAAACTGTTATTCAAAAACTATTGCCGACTATTTTCGAAACGAGGTCCCGGCTATAAGCATATCGCGGAAGTTACGATTTTGATTTAGCGGTACCAGCCACAAAGTTTTTACTAAATCTATTAGTAATGTCTATCGTCATTGAAATCAAACCGAATATATTGGGAACAACGCTAAATTTTTTTTTTACCCATCGCGTTTTTCTTAGCTATTACAATTCTTAGTAAAATTTAACCAACCCACGGGCTTAGATGTTAAGACTGACGCGCGTTAAGTATTGTACCTTGCTGGAAAGTATAGTAAATTATAGTTAACTAATGAACGGTCACTTCGTCCATAAGCGTTGTCCAAAACTCAGATATAGTCAGAATTTCATTTACGAGTCATTCTAACCTGTGTGATGACAATAAAAGCTATAAGCTTTCAAAATGCCAGCATTTATATCACCCAAAATGAATAAATTCTTCGTCTTTATAACTGCTAACTACCCATTTGTTCTATTTAGATGCTTTTATTCAAATTGATCTTAAACAAGTTGATTTTGAATGCATCGGAAGCATTTCATTACATGGTTTCAATTCATTTGTGTTATATCAGCATTACTTTACATTATATCAGCATAAATAAACGAACTGTGCTCATTGTTAAAAGACGAGCTAACAGGTTTTGCCACATTTGTAGGTTTTGTAGTTTTGCATAAATGTAGTATTTTATATGAGGTGTGTTCAAAAACATGGGTTATTTTGTATTTTTATAAAAAAAAACATTTATTATCGTCCAAGCACTTCTCATAAGCACTTTTTAGTATAGCCTGGAGCTCTTCTTGTTATATCCTCAATCTTCTTGTTACATCAAAATCTCCGTCCTTTCATAGGTCACTTCAGTTTTGGGAACAGACAAATGGCGTGGGCCCAAATCCGGTGAATATGGTGGCTGAGGCATTACTGTCGTATTGCTTTTGGACAAAAAATCTCTTACAAGCAACGATGAATGAGAAGGTGCATTATCGTGATGCAAAATCCATTAGTAGTTTTTCCACAATTCCGGGCGTTTTTTTTTTGTATTGCTTCTCGCAAAGGGCGCATAACTTCAAGATTATACTCCTTATTGAACCAACAAACTTGTCAAAAGTCAAAAGCTCTTGATGCACTACGCCACGGTAATCGAAAAAATAGGTGAGCAAAACTTTGACATTTGATCGAACTTGTGCTTTTTTCGGTCTTGGCTCTCCTGGGTGCTTCCATTGGAATGATTGGGCTTTGGTTTCGAGGTCATAACCATATACCCATGATTTGTCACCAGTTATGACATTTTTTAACAAGTCAGGTTTATCATTGATGTCATTGAAGAGCTCCTGAGCGATGCTCATGCGACATTTCTTCTGATCAAAATTTAGATGTTTTGAAACAAACATTACTGACACACATCTCATGCTCAATTTCCAAAACAATTTTCTTCACAGCTTCTACGTTATCATATTTTGTTGATGTGCTGGGGCATCCAGAGCAAGGTTTGCCATTGACATGTTCTCGGTCATCTTGGAAGAGCTTGTGCCATATGTTAACATTTTTTTACTTAGAACAGACTCACCGTATGCCACTGTTAACATTTCAAGCGTTTTGGAGTGTTTAATTCCATTTTTTACACAAAATTTAATGCAAATTTTTGCTGTCTAAAACAAACTAAGCGTGCCATATACTATAAACTGTGAAAATATGTTTGAGACATATTACCATCACAGCCCAAAAAAAAAAAATCAATAATCGAATGTAGGTTGCCCGGGAAAGTTATCAAAAATCACCTTACTTCTTGAACACACCTCGTACCTAAATATGCTTTATTGTTACGTGAACATTATACACTAAATAATCTATATGGGAATTTATATACAAGCAATGCCTTATCAACATACATTGCATTAATTGAATTAAATTAAAACTTAAATGAAAAATTTATTTAAGAATAATCCAAAAGTAATAAGTATTCCAAAACTTATAGTGACATAAAATAATTCAAATAAAAATAAAAAAATAATAATCTTTATGTGTATATGCTTCGTTCTGTCGTGATACACAGCTTTATGTTGGGCTTTATACTTTCTCCAAAAAGTTCAGTTGGGCCATCGATAAGACCATTGAAGGCCAGTTCTGCCAAGAAACCTCTTAAACAGACAACTTCCTTTCATTTGCAGAAAATTCAACATATTCAGCCTCGTTGCTTTTTACTTTACCGCGAGATAGCTCCACTAGCAACAAAACTGCAAAGCCAGTGAAGGACTTTCTGTCATCAGAACCGCAATCTGCATCAGCATAACCTCTTATATGCTGTCTGTTATGAAAATATTTAATTATAAAATTTAGGGTGTTATTAAGATACTGAGCAAGTTTAGTTATCGAGTGCAAGATGTTTTGTCAAAACACACTCCCAAATATGTATATTAATGAGCCGCTAGGAGACTGGTATTGTTCCTTCAATGAACACTTAAATTTGGAACAAACAAAACAAAACTCTGCTGAGACATTGGAAATTTGAACATGCCAACAATATATCGTCCAGTGATTTATATGCGAGTACACAAGCATCACTACTGCATTTCGAGAATCCCATCCGTCGTAGAACGAAAGCAGCATCTAGTTCTTGGTTTTATTACCTGATTATTTTAGGCCACATACCGCCTTTTTCAAACTCCACACTTTTGTTGATTTTGGGACCAGTAACAAAATGTTGCCACTCCATGAAGATTTCTTCTTTCAACTCGCCATTTAAGTAAACAGGAGATACGTCTATTTGGTGCACACACAAATTTAATTCTGCTGATAAGTCAGAAATTAGACGGTTTATCTTACCTCCGTTGAAAAGTCTATCCATTCTCCAGACCATACCGATAACTGCATTCCTTCGCCACAAGTCCTGCTATGTACTGCTCTGTCCTACCTTTTTTATTGTACTTTATATTGAATAGGTTTTTCTGTCCCATTTTGTCTGTCCAGCGCCTTTTTTACACTAAGCAGGTTTTAAAGCATTATGATGTAGCATTAAGAAAATTTGCACAATTTTAGTGTCATTGTTAGTCCTTCTATTGGGAAATTGCTCCCCATCTTCATTGAATATATTTTGTGCAGCATAACGCTCTGGGTTCTTCACTGACGCTATTGGCTTAAGAAATAATTTCATCTACCACAAGAGAAACATTACCTTTTTTTACATATTTCTCTTTTTTTACAATTTCCTTTCCACCGGCAGCGAAATTGCTTTCGTTTATTTTATCCTCTTCTTCCGCTGACATAATTTGCTCTTTGCTTTCAATGAATGATTTCGATGTCAGCAACATCTTCTCCTTTGACAGGACTCGTGTAAATTTCGATTTACCTGTGCGTTTGTCCAAAATAACTGCATTTCGACCGAACACTTGCAAATCAGACATACTTGGTTTGTAATCAAACTATGCTTCATATGGTGTGGTGTTTGGCAAAATCCCTAGTCACGGTTACGTAAGTAAGCAGCAGATTTAGTGCTTCAGCTAAGAAAAAATGTGATAAGCCCGAATCTATAAACAAGCATCTTGACATTTTAACACTTTTGTTGATGTCTATATGGAACTGACAATTCTCATTTTATGCCCTCGCGTTTTAGAAAATCATCAAAGACGCTATTTTGTAGTATTTTTACTTTATTATTTGTCTCGCGTTCAACAATGCTTTTAAGAGCTCTAAGTGACACGGAAGTATCAGATCTATTTTTAATAAAGAACATGAATATTTGACGGGTGTAATCAAAGATAATAGACAATAATCGAGGCCCGCAAACATCTTTATGTATAATTTATAAAATGAATTAACTGTAATTGTCCAGAACTTCGAACTTCATAATTCTACTACCAGGAAAAAACTCCTAACTTTTTCGTGTATAAATGTTTTAAACCCTGGATATTAGGGTGACCGTATTTAGTTCATTGTTCTTCATATTGCGTCAAACAATTGCGCTTTTAGTTTTTAACAATTTATTTACTAATTCCTTTATTTTGTCATAATAAGTAATATTATTATTTTTGTGTGAAATTATAGTGTTCTTATTTACGACAGTTGCCACATCTGGTGACCCCGGCGACGTAAAAATAAAATCTATTTTTATTAACTGCGCACTTTTGCTCGTCCCAGAACTTTCATCTGGTTGCGATGCTGTCAAATGCTGCTCGGGGTACCTCTTTACATTCAGTCATACCAGAAAACATATCCAGCCTATCAGCTCATGCACGCCTCCTAGGACCATCGATATGCAGGAGATCGCAGCTCTAAAGAATGTGAGAATTCCTCCATTCTGAAAGATAAATCCGGCACTGTGGTTTGTCCAAGTGGAAGAATAGTTCCCTTATCACCGCATTATCTCAAACAATAATAGATTTAATGCTATTATCGGAAATTTAGACCCACAGTTTCTCAACAAAGTCTCTGACTTAGTCCTGTCGCCACCGGATAAAGATAAGTATGCAACTTTCAAACAACAACTAATTTCCAGGTCTTCGGAATCTAAAAAGCGCAAATTAATAAACTCATGACTGGACTAGAGCTGGGAGATAGGCGACCTACCAGCCTTCTAAGAGAAATGCGCAATCTGGCAGGCGAAAATGTGGCTGACGTAATACCTGCGACCATCTGAATGACCCGCATGCCCAGCCATGTTCTAGAAATTTCGTCCGCAAATCTCGAAATTTCTCTCAATGCTTTAGCTGAAATTGCAGATCAAATCATCGAAAATGCGACCATTCCAGCCATAGTCAAGATGAAAATAAACCTGTCAAACTTGACCAAATTGGTTCAGGAGCTAAAAACTGGCCACCACAAAACTAATAATCATCGATCCGCTTCTAGGTCGCGAGCAGGATCTTCAACTGCATCGTCAACATCACATACACAACAAAAAGTATGCTACTACCACCAGCGGTTCGGCGAGAATGCCATTAGATGTTCGAAGTCCTGCAGCTACCAAAAGTTAAACTAGAATCGCTATTGTTAACGCAGACAATAGCGGCCGTGTGAGCATACCGCTTTCACATTTTCGACAAAGACAAACATCAAAAATTTCTAATTGATTCTGGATCAGCAGTCTCTATACTGCCTCGTCCGCCCAATTGTAAAATATCCCTAGGGCAACCGACCCTTTATGCAGGAAACAATTCTCGAATCCACACTTACGGCGAAAAAATTCTTACCCTCAACCTCGGTCTACGACGCGTTGTTAGGTGATCCTTCATCATAGCTGATGTTAAGACAGCAATGATGAATGCAACAACGTCGCTTACGCCAGCAGGAAGAGTTAATCCGACAGCTGTTTGTGGATTATCCACAATTGACGGACGACAAGCATACTATGACATCCTTAAAGAGTTCATTGATCCTACTACCAAAGTCAACAAACAATCGAACGCCGACATTGTATAACACCACATCATTACCACCGGCCAACCTACAGCTGAACGATGTCGTCATCTTGTCGATAAAAAGCTCAAACAGAGCATCTGTCGAAGCTCCAGTAGCCCATGGGTAAGTCTTCTTCACCTTGCTGAGAAAAAACTGGGAGGTGGCGATCATGCGGCGACTACAGGCGTCTTAACACCCAAACTCAACTCACCGGTATCCAATTCCTATGGATTTTACCGAGTGTCTCAACAAGAAAAGTATTTTCACTGTCCTGTTCTTGGACAAAGATTACTATCAAATACCTATGACACTTGAAGATATAAAGAAAACTGCCGTGAGAACTCACTTTGGAATGTATGAGTGCATCTTCATGCCATTTGGGCTTAAAAATGCCAAACAGACTTTCCAAAGGCACATGGACACTGTTCTTCGTAGTTTTGAATTCATGTTTTCCTACATCGACGACATATTGATCTTTTTTAGATTCAGAACAACAGCACCATGAAGACAGTTCTAAACCATCGGAAAGAACATGGCCTTTCCATCAACACCAGCAAATGCGTCTATTTTGGAAAATCTGACATTATCTACTTAGGACACACCATTAACAGTCTCGGCATCAAATCCCCAAAAGGCAGAATACGAGCTGTTCAACATAATTCAAAACACATGACGATAATGGGACTCCGGCGGTTTCTGGGGATTGTAAATTATTACCGTCGTTCTATCGCTAACTGCGCTCATATCCAAGCGTCTTTTAGCGGATTTCAAGAGCTCCAAGGAAAAAGACAACCGTCAAATACCATGGACACCAGAGACTGAGAAATCATTTCCTCAGTGCAAAGCAGGAATTAGCAAAGTAGCCATGCTAAACTACATCCATCCCGAAGCACAATTGACTTTGATAGCCGACTGATTTCGCAGTTGGAGCAAAATTGTAACAATTTAAAGACAACGCATTCCAACCAATAGGCCTGTTCTCCTGTAAACTCTCTTCAGTTTAGAGCCGTTATTACACGTATGATCGAGAATTATTGGCTTTTTATCTTCTTTAAACATCTTTTCGATGGCTTTCACTTTATTATTTAAACAGACCACAAGCCCCTAATCTACACATTCCCACAAAGACCGGTAAGGCACCGCAAAGACGAATACGCCAGTTGAATTTCATATTCTAATACACAACAAGCATTGTTTATTTATCTTGCGAAGATAACTCAGGAGCAGACGCACTATCAGGTGTATACGCAATAAAAATGTCTTGCAAAATAGACCATCGTGAACTACACTACAGAAACAAGATACCGAACTTCAAACAATTTTAACCGGCCAAACATCAATTATATGTTTGAACAAATCTGATTAGACCCTACATACTACAACCTTTTCGCCGAAGAGCTTTTGATTCCATACACGGCCTATCCCATCCCAGTGGCAGTACAAGAAGTCAACAGCTTCGCATTGCAATAGTCCCACACTTGCGTAGTATGTCAGCTCTCGAAGATTCACAAGCACAATCATCTACAGCCTAATGCAATCAATGTACCGGATAGCCGCATTCAACATGTACAAATAATTTCTATATTTTGTAATAACGTAATATTATTAGGTTATGTGAAATTGTCATGGTCTTATTTACGACATACTTTTTTTCTGTCCTCTATTGCTTGGTATTGTAATGCAGTATTTATCATACATACATACATACATAAATTTATGAGCATACATACTAATTAGGAGATTGTCACCCACAAAACTTACTACTTTTACGGGTACCATACAGGGTGAGCTTTTTAACTGCAGACATCCAAATTACTCGAAAAATACGCGATATCGCGAAAAATGTTTCAAACAAAAGTCACAAGGTTCTAAAGGGGACATAAGATGGTGACCACGAGTTTGACCTTGAGCCCCACTTTCAAGGTCACGCGAAGGTCACTTTTGATTTTTTTCTGGGAACCCCAATTTTTTTGACAGATTCGTAATCTGCGTGAAAAATTACAATTCTTTTACATGAAACACTTTTGTCAAAAATGTTTTCTTTTCCCGTCAGAGGGCGCCATAAAACTTAAGACATCAAAATTACTCGAAAAGTACGAAATATCGCGAAAAATGTTTCAGACAAAAGTCACAAGGTTCTGAAGCGGACATAAGATGGTGACCACGTAGGCATGTCATTTGCTTTTACAATACTGCGATTAGCATAACCCAGAAACAACGACGCGGACGTAGCAGTATTTTGTTTCCTTCGGGGTGATTAATTAGAGTTGGTCCCCTTGCCTCCCACTGTTGAATCATTGAATTCTTTCCATTTTTCAACAAATACTCGAAAATGTGACCGTTAACTTCAATACACTTGTCTATCTGCGCTCTAAATGAACCAACAGAACTAAGAAGTATTCCTGGCGTAATCTTCCGGCAACCTTCAGTTATTCGTCTTTTCATGTCCTCACGTGTTGTTGGCTTTTTTCTGTAAACCTCACTTTTTAAGTAGCCCCACAAGAAGACATCAAGTGACGTAAGATCAGTTGATCTAGCAGGCCATTGCCTCGGACCCCCTCGTCCGATCCATCGTTGATGGTAAACATTGTTTCCCCGGGCTACTTGGGAATAATGGGCTGGACAGCCATCATGTTGAAACCACATTGTTTGTCACAACTCCAATGGCAGTTCTTCTAAAAATACTAGAAAATGGTCCCGCAAGAAGTTTGCATACTTTTCGCCATTCAAGTTGCCTTCAATAAAATATGGACCTATTAATTTATCCCCAATAATTCCCGCCCAAACATTAACATTCCAAAAGTGCTGGCGTTCATCTTGTAGCAACCAAAAAGGGTTTTCGGTTGCTCAGTAATGCATATTATATTGATTGACTGTACCGTGATTGGTGAATGTCGACTCATCAGAGAATAACACCTTGGCGAAGAAAATGGGGTCTCGTTCAATTTGCTGAAGTGCCCATTGACAAAAATAAAAACCCGGTTGCGAGAATCCTCACTAGAAAGTTCTAAATGCATTGAAACATGATAGAGATGGTATTTATTCCGATGTTATATCTTACAGACAGTCGTTTGAGAAATTCCTGATTCCTCAAAACAAATATCGAACTTCTAAATGAAGTACAGTTCCGTTCAAGTAGAAAAAAATGGCAGAGTACACATCATACAATCTCAGATAAGTTTAGGATAATTTGTCTCTATCTGAAATTTCTTTGAGTTTTAACTTCACTCGAGGCAATAATGACTTCCTCAAAACAAATCTCGACCTTCCAACACCCTAACAACGTTGGAAACCGATTAATGATTTAGGCGTGCCAGTGCAGCGGTATCTAGCACTGAATGAATAAGACCTTTGAGACAAAGTCGTGTTCCCCATTGAGGAATACGACTGAGCAATGAAAATCAGGAATTATCAGGAATTTGAAAAATCACAAGTGACCTTAATTTGACCTTGAAAATGGGTCTCAAGGTCCAAGGTCACCATCTTATGTCCCCTTCAGAACCTTGTGACTTTTGTCTAAAACGTTTTTCGCAATATTTCGTACTTTTCGAGTAATTTTGATGTCTTAAGTTTTATAGCGCCCTCTGACGGGAAAAGAACGCATTTTTGAAAAAAATGTTTCATGTAAAAGAATTGTAGTTTTTCACGCAGATTACGAATCTGTCAAAAAAATAGGGGTTCCCATTAAAAAATCAAAAGTGACCTTCGTTTGACCTTGAAAATGGGGCTCAAGGTCAAACTCATGGTTAGCATGTTATGTCCCCTTCAGAACCTTGTAACTTTTATCTGAAACATGTTTCGCGATATCGCATATTTTTCGAGTAATTTGGATGTCTCAAGTTAAAGAAAACTCATCCGGTATACTAATGCTTAGAAAATAATTTTTTTTTTTTTTCAAAAATTGATCCATTATAAAAGTAACCCATTTTCAGAGGTCATAAACATTTATAACTAAACTTAATACCTATACTACAAACAAGGGAGCGTTTGCACAATCTATAAACTAGTACAAAAGATGAGGTTTCGTACACGCATCGGTTTCCTAGTTTCTAGTTGTTTCCATTTCTACTATAGTTTTTCTATTTCTGGTTTTTTTTGTTTCTAGTGTTGTAGTGTTTTTAGTTTCTATTGTTTCGGTTTTCAAATCTTTTATGTGAAAAATTCCAGGTGTCTTGCTTTTGGGATTTTCAGCTCATTACTCAGAACGAAGTTTCTTTTGAAGACTATGTCACCCACTTTGCATTGGCTTTTAGTGCTGCTTTAAGGTGATTCATCGTGAGGCTTGATTTTCAATAGGCTCTTCTTGACAGATCACGCGTGACTCCTATCAAACTACTTGGTTATTTTTATTTAGTATCGTTTGTCAAGTCATCATGAAAATACTCACACCACAACAGCGTCTTCAAATTGTTCAGCTGTATTACGAAAATCAGCGTTCTGTGAGAAATGTTTTTTGTGCGATTCGAGGAACTGACGGTGCGCATAATCGATCTAATGAAACCACTATTGCCAATACCATTCGCAAATTTGAGTCCAAGTTATATTAGTGGATGATACTCGACCGGTTAGACTACATCCAGCACGTAGTGAGGAGACTATAGCAGCTGTAGCTGAGAGTGTACGCGAAGACCCTGACGAATCGATTCGTCGTCGTTGGCGTATTCGACAACTTGGCGTATTTTACATAAAGATCTCGGCCTAAAAGCGTGCAAAATTCAACTTGTGCAAGAATAGTGAATTTTTAGTGAATGGGCTCTGGAAAAACTCAATGAAAATCCCGTGTTTTATCGTGAAATTTTGTTTAGTGATGAAGCCCATTTTTGCCCACTGGATATGTTAATACATAAAATTGCCGTATCTGGCCTGATCAGCAACCCGAAGAGTACCAAGAGCTACCATTAAATTTATTAAAACAACGATATGGTGTGTTTTATGGGCTGGTGGAATCATTGGCCCATATTTCTTCAAAAATGAGGCAAATCAGAATGTTACCGTCAATGGTAACCGTTATCGCGCCATGTTAACGGAGTATGTGCTTCCTGAAATTCAAGCACATGGTCGCAGTGAGCTCTGGTTTCAACATGATGGCGCTACGAGTCATACAGCGCGTAAAAAAATGAACTTGTTAAAAAATCATTTTGGTTAGCACTTAATTTCACGTTTTGCTACGGTAAATTGGCTGCCTAGATCGTGTGATATCACACCTTTAGAATATTTTCTTTGGGGATATGTAAAGTCTGAGGTCTTCAGGAACAAGCCAGCTACGATTGACGATTTCGAAGCCAACATTACTCGTGTTATCTGCGAGATACCAGTCGCTATGCTCGAACGAGTAGCCCAAAATTGGAACTTCCGGTTGGACCACTTCAGACGTAGTCATGGCCAACATTTACATGATAGTATTTTTAAACAGTATATGCCATGAATTGTTCTTTTAACCGATAATAACAATTTTGAGTTCACTTTCAAATTTATGTATTTTATTTTACATTATAAATCAAACCTCACGATGAATCAGCCTATACAAGGACTACAAGGTGAAAGTGCAATTACTGAGTGGTCAGCTGATCGTAAAGCGCATGCTATAGATGGCAATTACCGTCCCAAACGGGTCTGGTCTGAGGACAGGTACAAGCGACTGGATGCTGGAAGGGGAGCTGGGTTTTAAACGCTTTGCCCATAAGTGGTCGCTAACTGGTGTTAGGAGTCTTATTTGCCTTGCATTTTTCACATTCATTTATAAATAGTTTTACCTCAGAAGTCATTTTTGGCCAATAATATTGCTCATATAATCGGTAGAGGGTCTTAGGTATTTCTCCATGGGAGGAACTAGGAGGTCGGTATGCCAATGGTATTAAACAATTAGTTAGCTCAGATGCTACCAAGTAAAATCATTCTGAAATGGATGTCCTGTGTGGTGTTTGACCTTCTTGTAGACGAAATCGAAACCTCATACACCTGAGTTTCAAACTACTACACCACATGCTCGCGCTCTAGTGAAAAGCCAGTAAAAGGGTATTCATATCCCCTTGGTGCGCGCGCGGGATTATAAAAAAAATAAAAATTGTTCGAAACAAGGAGATCAGGCGGCTCTTCTTTATTTTTTTCGATAGAATTAATGGTCTCATAACATTCCTGTACGCTTCAAAAGATAATATTTTGATGCGTTCATTAAAGTACCTGGATATTACCAATAAGTCATCTAAGTAAACAAACACCTCATCTCATGGGGCACAACTTTGTCCATCAAATGACACATAGGCTGAGGTCTAGTGCATACTCCGAATTGCATCACTCGGAATTGATACAACGGCCCTCTCCTCTTGACCTTTCTTTCAGCGGTGTCTGCTAAAAGGCGTCCTTCTACTCTCTACATGCGGAAGTTGATATACATCAATCTCTGTGACTTGATTTATCTTGCCGAAGTGCAGGCATAATTGGTTTATTCCAGGCTTGCGTATAAGTACGACTGGAAAACTCCATGCACTGTTACTTTCCTCGATAATGCCTAAATCAAGCATGCGATCTAATTCCTCATAAATCAGAAGCTGTACCGCTGGGGATACAGGATAATGCCGATTCTTCGTCACGGCTTGGTTAAGTTTCCAATTATCCTGACTGGATAACTCAAACGAATTTGCATCGGTTTTTTTGACATAAAGATCTTATGAAATACCTGAAGTTGTTTGTGATCCGATTTAGAATTTTATCCAGAAATCAATCCAGAAATCTAAAGGTAATCAATATCCTAACCCTTCTACCCTAGATAACTCCACTAGCCTGCTCTACTATCTAAAAATCCTAATATGGTAATTGTTTGCAAAAGACGGTAACTACTGTATACGGACGTGGATCATCTTCAGGATTGGTTGTAGCTATTGATTGGTGTACGCGCTTTTTGTTTTTTTTTTTTTAATTTTTGTCGAAGACGATGTTTGTTATCCGATAGGAAATTCGGTTCAAAATTTTTTCTTCGAGCTACGTAGTATTCCTGCTGTCCTTCATGAAGGGTTTTAAAACGTCGTTGTGACGTGAGAACTATTTCTGCACCGCTTATCGAATTAACGGCGACACGTTTAAAAAGTTTTAATGGCTGGTTGTATTTTGTAAAATTAGGCGTAAAGGCAGGTTATTTAGATGAAATCAATTCCGCTTATTTTGGGCTTATTTTCTGTGGGCAGATCAACCGTTCGGAGACTTGTCCCTTCGGTAGTTTACCGATCACTTTGGACATTTAGGAGTTGTCTTCTTTTCCCTCTTGCATCGGTAGCAAAATAGATTCCTCTGATGAATTTCACATTGATATAATATTTCTACTACGATAAAGCGCCTCGGTGTGAAAGTTTGCCTGGGAATAAGAAGGACTTTCATCGACCTCTAGCTCACCAATATGCCGACGTGGAATATGGCGCTGTTATAAAAGACTTTTTTTTGTTCTCTATTGTTTGTTATTGTTATGCAGTATTTAACATACATATATACATACATTTATGGATATACATACTAATTAGGCAATCATTTCCTACAAACGAACGATTTAAATAGCACTAGTGGGAGTTGAATCTGCCCAGAGAATTGCATGGAAAACTCAAATATGTTGCTCAACATTCTGAGTACCGATAAATACTCAATGTGCAAAGTATTGTAAATTATATTGATGAGATGCGTTCTTTATTTAAGGGTGGATCCATGGATATCATCTGTATTGCAGAAGCAACGTTGAACCCTTATTTGCAAACAAAAACGTTTAAAAAATTCGGGGCTATGAGATGTACCGTGCTGGTCGTCTTAGTGGGCCATTTGCTGCAATTTCAACAGTTGGGTGTTGCAATTTATGTAAAACATATTCTTAATACTAGAGTAGTAAAAAAATCAACAATATGAGACGATACTAAATTGTTTTTTTTTTTTTAGAAATTCTTGCAGAAAATATAAAAGTGCTAATAGGAACTTTTTATATGGCAGGTAATGTTTCGCACTACGAGTACACGAAAGTTAGGAATCATCTTGATGAATTGAGGTCGCTTTATCCCAAAGTTGTGTTATTATGCGACTTTAATTTTGATATTCTAATAAGAAAAAATAAGCAATTTTTTGACACAGTAAATTCACTGGGCTTGTAAATTATTTACAATGTCAACCCCACTCATTTTCAATCTGAAGAAATACCCTCTTTGACCGATGTTTTCCTGGTTTCCCAAATGGACTTAGCAGAGCATTATGATCAAATTGCCTTCCCAGGATTCTATTACCATGATATGACTATTTTGTTTTTAAATGTTATATCTATTTGTTCAAATAAAGCATTCGTTCAATTCCGTAAATTGTCTTCCACTGATGTCGCTACTTTGTTTAATGAATGTTATAATCTTGATTTGTCACCAATATATTGTCGTCAGATGTAAATGTGTAATCCTTTGGACTAAAAGAAAAATCCTTGACTATTTTTTTAATAAGCAAGTGTCTCTCAAAATACAAAATATCATATAAGTATATATCCCTTGATTTTCCCAACAGATTCAAGAATTGATTAACAAGCGTAAATTATTGCACTTTATGTGGCGTAGATATAAATGTCCATTCATGTATGACCAATTCAGACAAATCCGCAACGCTGTAACCTCTTTGATTCTAAATTTATTTTCGATAAATCAAGCTCAGCGTTTTGGAAATCTATTCGCCAAATCGGCATCACCCAGAGTGATCTTAATGAGCTTAATCAAAAATTTGCCAATGGTACAAAAACCAATAGCGATCAACTTAATTTCTCCTTTTTTGATGCCTTCACAGCGGAACATAACAGTTCTATGCTTTCTCTTATCAATGTGTCAATGATACAACCGTAGGTGAAGCTATTCTCTCTGTAAAGTCTAACGCTGTAGGTTTGGATGATATCCACCCAAAATTCGTAAAAATTTTATTGCTTGTTCTTTTTAAACATACAATACATTTTTTTTATTCAACTATAATGACCAGTATCATTCTCGAGGGATGGAGCAAGCAAAATATTCCAAGTTCCCAAATAGAGCTCTGCAAATAATTCCGATTACAGGCCAATTGATATCCTTCCTTTCCGCAACTGCGGAAGATATGATGTCACTTCTGTTTTTTTTTTTTGACATCACAAAGGCATTTGATTCAGTAAAAAATATTATTCTCCTGTATAAATTAAATAATAATCACATTAAATAAATCACATCTTGACAATCAGAACTAAGCCGTTTATCACGGTAACAAAAAATGGATTAGTCTGTCAGTATCCTTCGGTATGCCCCAAAGATCTGTTCGACGTTCTCTTTTGTTTACGTTGTTTTTAAACGGTATTTATAAAAGAATAATGTACTGCGATTATCATATTTATGCGAATGACGTTTAACTATATAAAAAAGTATCCAAGTCCTCAAGTTTAACCAAATTACAGACTTTCACTCTATATTTGTTTCGTCACAAAAGAATTACTTAAGCCTTAAATATATCCAAAACTAAGGTGTAATAATTTTTTTTTTTATTTTTTTTTTTTTTTTGAAATTGCTGCTTTATGTTAATCATGATTCTATTGAATTTGTAATTTCAACTAAAAATAACTGGATCGGTCATATAAACTACATTGTCTCTAAGATATATGGGCTTAGGGAATTAAGCCCAACAAAACTGTACTTGTCCAGCAAAGTAAAGATGAAACCAATCAAAGCTTTCGTTCTACCCATCATAGTGAACGGATATGAAGTCTTTGGAAGTTTAGATTCTTCACCCTCAAGAAAATAAATGTTGCATTAAACAACTGCGCAAGATATATATTTGATCGAAGACGGTTCGAACACATATCAGTTTTCACAAACCAAATTGCTGGATGTTAATTGGATGCAGTTTTGAAATAAAAAAGTTAATTCATCGTGAGGTTTGATTTTTAATAGGATGTTTTTGACAGATCACGCGTGACTCGTATCAAACTGCTTTGTAATTTTTGTTGACAATCATTTGGCAAGTCATCATGAAAAGACTAACACCACAACAGCGTCTCCAAATTGTACACCTGTATTACGAAAATCAGCATTCTGTGAGAAATGTTTTTCGTGTAGTGGTACTGAAGCTACTATTGCCCATTCTGGTTCAATGGATACGTTAATAAACAAAATTGCCGTATTTGGGCTGATGAGCAACCCGAAGAGTACCCAGATCTACCATTACATCCATTAAAAACAACGGTATGGTGTGGTTTATGGGCTGGTGGAATCATTGGTCCATATTCCTTCAAAAATGAGTCAAATCAGAATGTTACCGTCAATGGTAACCGTTATCGCGCCATGTTAACGGGGTATATGCTTCCTAAAATTCAATCACATGGTCTCGGTGAGCTCTGGTTTTAACAGGACGGCGCAACGAGCCATACAGCTCGTGATACAATGGACTTGTTGAGAAATCATTTTGGTGAGCATTTAATTTCACGTTTTGCTACGATAAATTGGCCGCCTAAATCGTGCGATATCACACCTTTGAACTATTTTTTCTGGAGATATGTAAGGTCTAAGGTCTTTCGGAATAAGCTAGCTACGACGGACGCTTTGGAAGCGAACATTACTCTTGTAATCCGCGAGATACCAGTCACTATGCTCGAACGAGTCGCCGAAAATAGGACCTTCCGAATGGATGTAGGCGTGGCCAACATTAACATGATATCATTTTCGAAGAGTAAATGCCATAAATTGTTCTTTTTACCGATAACAAAAATGTTAAGTTCACTTTCAAATTTGTGTGTTTTATTTTACATTATAAAACAAATCTCACGATGAATCACCCTAAAAAACTGTTTTGTTATTATACAAGATTATTTACTCTAAAATGCAACCCACAACGAAGGGAAAACTACTTTCTCCGCTGTTTTGGAAGTCTTTCATTATGACTTGCTGTTCAGAAGCAGAAGGTCACCGAATTTCGTTTATTAAACTGCAAATTATACCGACAGTTTTTACAAAAACTTCGTATGCAGTTCCTTTTCCGACACTAAAACGATCGGAAAGATTTCTAAAGCTAACTCTGCTGTTGGCAAGTTTTCATAGCGTTTTGAGCAAACATTTCTTTAAAGAGTATCCAATTCGTCCAGTGTCTGCCAATTTCCAAAAAGAATGCAATGCTCTCTGCAAATCCTGAAATAAATATGCACTATTTATATTAATCCAAAAACAGGTTAAGCTGTTGAATTATACACTAAAAACTGGGCGGGTCATACGGAAAAGACTGTGAAATACATCTTCAGGATATTTATCGATTTCCTTGAAGTAATTTTTCACTTTTGGAATTGTTCGCTTCTTCAAAATAGTTTTAGGCAATATTATCGTTAATTATTTTCATTCTCATTAATTAATAACTGATCATTTTAAAGGTCTTTACTATCAACAAGAATGTTTACTAAAATTTCCATTTCAGCAAATTAGCTTAAATTATTTTAGTTTTGAAATGTATTTTAAACGTTCTGAAAAGCAAACAAAATGGCATTAGTTTGACATCTGCATTAGCTGTGCTGTTCATCGGCATCGGAAATAAACAGTGATGCCGAATCAATGCGCAATCACTTTGACTTTTCCGAATTCACCAAATATTGAAACACATTTACGCATGTGCTTAATATGAAAGTGAGATGAGCTCCACAGACATAATAGAAACTTCACACAATGAGTATATACTCAGTCACATACACGCAGCAAAAAGAAATGGTACTGAATGTGAGACGGATGAGGATGAGCTGGCTAAAGAAACTGAATGGATAAGACAAAAGCATAAAAATAAAAAATGAGAAATTAACACAAAACCTCCACTAACCGCTTTGAAAATTTATGAAACAACATCTAAATGCAATAAGAAGCAATTGGGCTACTTACCATAAAGAAAATAATATGGAATTTGATTCATATGAATATAAGCAGGGAAGACCAATAAGAGTCATGGCTAAAAATTTGCACTACTCTTGTAATCCTAATGTCGTTGGATCATTTTTAGCTAAAAAGGGATTTAAAGTCATCCCTGCTGCTAACAAATTGTTATGAGAAAAAAAAAGCCATGTTTATGCTGACATCTAGCAACAATGAGAACATACATAGGTGAAACAATGAGAATAAACCATATATAAGGTTTTCCAATAGGGACTTAACAACTTTGAATTTAATTTGTGAACGCATCCTTTCACTAATCATCAAACTGTTACTGTTAATTTATTCAGTAAGCTCAACATTTTCATCATGATAAAGTACACTAACGAGCAACGTCTGCAAATTATAAAAATTTTCTACAGATATTCGGAGTCGCAAAATCATCTTCAGTGACGAAGGTCATTTTTGGCTCAATGAGTTCGTTAATAAGCAAAATATGCGTTATTGGTCGGGTAAAAACCCACATGTGCTTCATGAATCACCACTTCATCCACAAAAAATAACTGTTTGGTTCGGTTTGCATGTCGGCGGCGTTATTGGCCCATATTTTTTCGTCGACGATAACGATCGTCACGTTACTGTGAATGGTCAGCGTTATCGCGCCATGATCACCGATTATTTTTGGCCCAAATTGGAAGACATGGACTTGGATGACATGTGGTTTCAACAGCATGGTGCCACAAGCCACACAGCTACAATCGATTTATTGAAGAATAAGTATGGTGAGCGTGGTATCTCAAGACATGGGCCAGTCGATTGGCCGCGTCGTTCATGCGATTTAATGCCGCTACGTTAAGTCATTGGTTTATGCCAACACGCCGACGACATTGGAAGAGCTCAGAGCTAACATTGAAGGCGAATTAGCGGCCGTTTCCGCCAAAATGTATGCCCGAGTCGATGAAAATTGGATCCAACGAATCGACCTTTGCAAACGTGACCGCGGTGGCCATATGAACGAAGTTGAGTTCCATTCATAAATTTTTTGATTGTACATCAAAAAATAGTAATAAAAATTTTTAAAATATCTCAAATGGTTTGCCTTTTATTAAAAAAAATTGTCAAGTCGTTATTAGAAAACCCTATACTTTGGCGTAGAAGTGGAAATACACTAGGAAAGCAACTAGTCCCCTAATGTAAAAAATGCTGTGCTTTTGATCATACACGGAATTATTGCAACAATGTGTTAATTATTGCCAAGATGTGTTAAATCTGCTGGCAATCATCTTACAACAAATTGTGTAAAGCCTAGCAATTACAAGCAAAATGTGTTAATTGTGGAGAACCACATCCGAGGATTTACAGAGGATGCTTTGTATCGAAAGAGCTACAAGATGTCAAAAACAAAAAAATTGATAAGTGATTGATATTCAGACATATATGTTATAAAAGATTCACCAGTGACAAATAAAACTGCCAGCATTCAAAATAAATCAACAGATGCCACTGTAACTGCACAAGGCATAGGAGTACAGGATATAAGAACCAAACGGAAATATTAACTTATACCTTGAACTTATCCTATAAAAATGACCAAACTAGAAGACTTCTTCTCTAAAATGGATGAAAGGTTCAACAAAATTGAAAGAATTGAATTAGCAGTCCCACTACAATCTGAAGAACAGCTAGACTGCGAGTTGGAAAAGCTGATCAACGACATACAGTATTCAGCGTAGCAAAATACACCTGAAAATTGAAAGGTAATATATATCCTTAAGAAATACTAGAAAAGCGAGAAAAAATGGCATCAAACCAGGGCCCTACAAGACAAAACTAGAATTAATAATATAACGGCTCAGTTAAAAATTGAAACTAAACAACTTAAAAATGGTACTATAAGTGAATTTCTCCGTGAGCTCACAAATGACTCCACTACTGAATATTCACTCTGGAAGTCTACCAAAGGTCTGAAGAATCCTACCATGCAAACACCGCAAATAACCAACAAAGATGCAAGCTAAAATAGAAATAATGAACAGAAAACATCCAGATTTGCTGAACATATTGAAGAGACTTTTTAATCTAATACATTGAATGACAACATTTTATTACCTACCAGTATTGAACAAGAAGTTATGGAAATACCATTCGTCACTCTAATTGAAGTTAAAAGACCCAAACCAAACCCAAAAAAAACTTCTGGTTTAGACCTGTTCACTGGCCAAATACTTACAGAATTATCAAGGAAAGCATTGGTTAAAATAACTAATCTGGTTAATGCATCCTTCAAACTAAAATACTAACATATATATACCATTATTATTACAAGTGGCTGAAGTTATTATGATACCCAAAACTGGAAAGCCACTCTATGAAGTCACATCATCTCGACCAATTTCATTGTTGCCGATTACGTCCAAATTCTTTGAAAAACTTCTATTGAAAAGAATAAAACCAATCATAGAAGAGAACTATAGTATCTTATTCCGGATTATCAATTTGGCTTTCGGAACCAACACTTTACGATTGATCAGGTTCATAGAATCACTAATATCATTTAAAAACGATAAGAAGAAAAGAAAGTATGCTCAGCATTTTTTCTTAATGTAGCACAAGCTTTCGATAAAGTTTGGCATGAGGGACGGAACCATAAACTCAAAACGGTGTACAATACTCGAAAATCCTGGTATACAGCTCTGGGGTTGTACCAGCAAAGTACTTCGTGGTATCGTTATTGCACCCTGGTAAATCCGTAATGACAACTTGCACAGGGATCTACATATCTACATACATGTAGATGCTCAAAGTTATGAACAAAGACTTCAACAACATGTCAACATTGAAACTCTCCAGTTCCTTGATAATAGTGGTCTAACTAGAATATTAAAGCGAATCAAACCTTTTGAACTAGTGTAAATAAATAAATAAAATAACATATTCTCAGTTCACATTAAAATAGTGACCTAAATAAAATATATAAATTGTCAGAACTAAAAATAATATCATAGGAAGAATATTTGTAGTTTTTAAAAAACCGTATATAATTTAATTTAAAATAAAATTTAAAATAAAATTTTTAATTCAAGTTAAAATCAAATAACTAGTTTATGTGTTTAATTACTAGATTGCTATAAAATAAATTCACCAATGGGTAAATGGTGAAAAAATATCCTTGGCTTCATTTGCCTTAAGCCAACAATATCTAACCGTATTTTCTCTTTTCTTCAAAGTTTCACAGAGGTGAGGACATTTTTATATTGTTCTTTGCCTTTTTGGACTTATAGTAGTGTTCGTACTTCGTACACGTTCGTACACTTCAATCTTGGTCTATATATTTCACTCGATTGTCAATATCGCTCATCATTTTGTCAACATCCGACAATAACAACAAGCATAGGAAATTAACCAAACCGATATGCGTTCGAAAAGAAAGACCGTCGCTTCAAAGTTCTAAATTGACAATAAAAATAGTCTTTATTCTAAAAACTTAAATTATTATGTTATTATGTGCAATACTTTTAACAGTGTAAAGCAACTTGAGATGCGACACGTATTCAACAGAATTTAGTGCTGCAAAATACAAAATTTTTTTATCGTGAGAAGCACGTATAACTTTAGAATTTAATATAAAATATGTTTGACACGACATGAGATGCGATATTCATATTCGGTAGATTTTAGTGTCTTTCTTGTCTACTTTATAGACAGTATTTATCAAACCGTGTACAATTACAAACACCATTAAACAATTTAATAAAAGTTTCCAAAAAAATGATAATCGGCTTATCCCCTGGATTCCTCAAACTTAAGGGGCTTTCAAGACCTGCAGAGATAAAATCATGAAGTCAACTCTGCTTAATTATATCGACTCCCAAACTGCGATATTGTTAACAAGGGATACTTCAAATGTCGCGGACAGAGCGGAACTGGAGTAGCACGAAAATAATTAACGACAGACAATTGGATTGTTGTCATATAAGATTTCGAGTGCTTAAAGTCGCTACTGCACATATAATCGCGAATTTCTTGTGATTGCTCTTTTGTCGGACGACAGCAGCGATCAGATAAAGCACCTCAGCGACGATTAGATCAGCTTGATTATATATTACTGTACGCCACAGACATCGTAGATTTACTTGGCGACTCTATTTCTCATAAAAACGCCCTAATTGTGCCACTCAAATTTGACCTACGACAAAATTATTCATCACAGCTGTTAGACAAAGAACTTGAACAAATTTTACAAAACGGGAAATATTCGTTGTAATTGCACTAACTATATTTGAATCCTGACCGCGAAGTATATTATAACACCTCGAGTAACATCATTCGGCCATATATACCTGCACCTTTGCGTCGGAAGGTTTTTCAATCCATCAGTGGTGTTTCTTATCCCAGTGGAAAGGCTACTAGACGTTATGGGAAAAATCCATTTTCGACAAAGTTACGTAAGGATACGTTGGAGTGATGAGGTACTCACACATCCATCCGGTGTCAGCTCTAAAAGTTCTTCGTCTCGAATCAATCGCAGTTCCTGAAAAATCATTAAATCATCGGTAGATTCGGTGGCCAAAAGCAAATAACGGCTTTCGCGTAAGAGATGGTGTATGAACCTAATATTCGAGTTCATACAGCTTTTTGCCGGAAAACACCAATGACACATCATTCTAGAATTAAACTTTTTATGCCACGTGACTTTTATTCATACTTGTTCGCACTTATTCCTTCGTTGTGAAGCTGTTAAAAAACTGCTCGATAAACTTTATATCGGCCCTTACGAATTAACGATCGGATTTTCGCAATCAACTCGGATGGTAGAAGAAGGGAGAGAATGGAAGCCTTCTTTCACGCAAAATATAAATATAAAAATCAGAATAATTGAATGTCAAAAACAGGTTTAAGGAAAATGAAGTCGCGTGAGGTCAAATATCGAATTAAGATCAGTACAAGCATTTGTGTAGTAAGAGCATTAAGTGACCGATAGACTGCTAGTATTAATACCACAATATACCACAACCACAGCGAATACTACAGCCCCTGACAGAAAGCATTTCGTAGTACGTGCTGATTTTCGCGTTTAGTAGTAGGCTTTGACGTTCATATTGTTTCGCATTTGGATAAAACAGTTCTCATCGAATTCATTGTACAATTTCTTGTTTTGTATTTTCAAAGAATATATGAAGAATCACAGACAGAGTAGTGACAGACATGTAGTACAGAACACAGTATTGCTATACTATGATATCAAAATCAGCTGTCTGTCCACCACAAAACTTCCGTTTTATTTCTGTAGAGTTATGTGTCACTTAACACAGACGACACCATATAACAAAAGCAAACAGAGACGAAACCAGTTTGAAAATAATTAAATTTTAATTTAATTTTTTTTTTTTAATTAGCGCAAGCAAAACAAATAAAGAGCTCAACAGGCCATACCATAAGAGAGTTGCACGGATAAGTAAAGAATCACAATAATTTAGAGTACGTCCGAAAGTGGGCATGTGGGTACACAGTAGAGCATTCATAGCGGGACGAATGTTACGGTTGAAAGTTTGAAGAAGCGGATTTCTACCGGCGATTTTAATGGAGCACTGGTGGTTAAAATAGTTATAAAACAAAAAAAGATTGTATTCCAATCTTGGGCGGATAAATGCCTTATATATTGACGCCAGATTAGAGGGGTGAACTATTTCTTACATCGGTCGACAAATCATATTTTTGGCGATATCGAATATGCGGTTATTCAAACGTAAGTTGTCGATGACATACATACCGAGAAAGGAAAGTTTTTACGTTTCAACGATGCAAGTGCCATTCATGGATAATGGCTGGGTATTTAAATTTTATTTTAATGAGAGCAGGCAGCATTGTGTTTTGGAAGCATTAAATTCTTCATTTTTGATAGCTCCCCACTTGATAATGTCGGATTTTAATAACGCTGCAGTTCCCATTGTATAACCGAAGAGCAGGGACTTAAGCCCAGAAACGAATATGAAAAGCAGAAAGTCATCGGCAGAGATATACTACATATTGAATTAGAAGTGGAAAAAGAGATATTATTGAGGAAAATTAAAAAGAGTTTCAGAAACAGAACGAATCCCTGGGGCACACCAGCATTTATTTCGTGAATATCATACTTGAAACCAACCAGAATTTATCGTTCCGAAAGATAATTTCTAATCCATTGAAGTAGAGAGTCGTCGATCCTAAATGCACGCATCTTCGACAAAAAAAACCAGACGCCTAACTTTGTCAAATGCCTTAAAAATAACAAGTTCGACTACCTTGCTTTCGCCAGGTTGATGTACGCCTTAGTTCGACTTTTCGGTGAGACATGCCACCAAATCACCAGTGGACCTGTTGCTATGAAAACCGTGCTGCAAATCATGAGCTGATGGTATACTAGCTTTTCTATGGCCTTGGAAAGAAAGGACGAAAGTGTTATGGTTCTACAGGAGAGTAGAAGTTTTAAAGATTGGGTAAACCAATACTATAGGAAGAACACCTCTTCAGAAGAAGGGGAGATATACCATCCGGACTAGCCAATTAATGTATGTTAAGACCTTTAAGTATTTTTGTTTCTACACAAGTGCGAAAGTAGATTCATTCTATTGAAGATTTGACATACTCAAGTGTAGGTGGAGAAAAAAGCGTAATCTGGAAGTGTTAAACTGGTCGCAAAGTGTGCAGCCAGCAGATTGACCGCCTCCAAAGAGCTGACAGCTGAAATGTCATTATAAGTGAGTGTTGCGATAATTATAGAATAATTTTTTTTTTGGCAAACGACCAAGAATTTCTAATACTTTTGGGACATTGTAGTATTTTCCGCTCAATTTTTGGTCGTATTGAAATATTACACGCTTAAGAAAGACGTCGAAGTTATTCCTGGTTCGCTTGAACTTTTTTCGGGTTTTCTCTGTCGTGTTGCTCTTGAAGGACCAAAAAAAACATTCCTCTAACCCTGACAGCCACCTTACAGCTCGAGTCGTACTACATCTTTTCTTTTAACTTGATACTTTTAATCCAATGAGCGATAAAGTATATAATATATGCGCTCATTTGAGTAGCGGATACACATATTTATCGAGGAAACATAACAAATTCCTAAAGAAGATGTTAAGCCCGCTCCAATTTACTTTCTTGTATTGTCATTCGGTTCTTCGAGGAATTTTTTCTCTAAATGTGTGGTCGATGAACTAGAAGTTAGCTGATATGACACAGTTGTCCGATGAGCCTTAAGTGATAAATAACAGTGGTAAAGTGGTGAAAATAATAGATAATTTAAAGTGAAGTACTTGTTTAATGTAATAATTAGTTGTATTAGACTTTTAATAATGTGTAAAAATATATATGTGACCGTTCATAGGAAAAGGGACTTTAACTTAAATGAGCAAAATGTTCGGTAGAGCGGTTTTAGAAAAAAGGTAAACAAAATAGATCTTTGGTTACTATCGATTCTGATGCAGTATCTTGTGCTTTATAAACTACAATAAAACAATTGTTTTATTTGAATAAAGTAGCAATATATTGTTAAACCCGAACAAGATCTGAATCAAGAAAAAGGGACCGTAACTTACCACCCCTCCAACCAGGCAAACAAAGAGGAAACCAACCAAAACTGTATCAGAAGGGGTCATTGTAGATTTTGTTAATATTATCTAAAAAATTCCACGTTGTTACTTAAAAAGTGTTACAGTTTTTTAATCACATACAAATTTAACAATATCACATATGAGAAACTATACTAATTAAATAGTTGAATGTATAGGTATTTCCGTATTCTTTTATGCTCTTCCACTTCCACTTAATATACAACTACTTTATTTTTCAACTCAAAATTTAAATTTGTAATAAATGAATTAAAATTTATTGAACAAAAAAAAAATAATTTACTCAGAATAAAAAAAAAAACAGCTGAACTAGAATTTGTACTGTCGTTTGCTTCGGAAAACTTTTAAAACAGCCTGACTCGATACTTTTTAAATTGATGGTGTAAATATTTCTGCGACTAAAAACACACATAAAAATATCAAATTTTAAAGATTTAAAAGTATTTTTTGTTTCGAACATATATTTTTAAAATAACAACTTAATTTACAACCTGTTGACTTTTTTCTTTCGTGGAATTTGAAATAATCAATTCCTATCAATATGCCAAAGACCTTAAGGACGACATGCTAAGAAGAATTTAAGAAGCTTAGACTAAAACAGAAAGAAGTTAACTTAATACCGATTTATTAAATGCATTCGAGAGATGATTTCCTCACATATAATAATTTTAAATATTTGGATTCGGGCATATACCCGCACATATATACATACATATGTCATACCCATCTCCGCTGCCTCGTACAAACAAATATTTTAGTGATCCAATTTTCGACCACTTTTTCAAGCAATTTTTCAAACTTTAAATAAATCATCAATTGATTTTTTTTTTTTATAAGCCCGCGCGCGTACCTAGGGGATATGAATACAATTTTACTGGTTTTCTCCAGGGCGCGGGCGGGTGGTGTAGTAGTTTGAAACTCAGGTGTATTAGGTTTTCGATATTTTTCCCTGAGGTGGTTGTCAGACTGGACGGGACGAGCAAGTGCATCCTCAACCAGTGGGTCTCAGTACGTGCCAGTTGTTAGTTCGTTACATTTAGCCCAGCCAGCAACCACTCCAACATCAGTGTTATGCCTTCATGTCAGAGTTGACGCCGACGGGATTCTCATATAACTACATGCAAATAATACGAAAAGACTTTTTTTAGAGAATTGCCTCGCACGGGATTCGAACCCGCGACCCTCTGCTTGAGGAGTGTATGCATATATCACTACACCACGGCCACCCCGTGGTAGTTCAATGGTAGTGGAAAGTTGTTTTTAAATTTGATTACGAAAACGATTGAGATGGTATGTATAGTACTTTCCGCATAATGACTAAGTTCTGGAAAGTTTCCTTTAAAAAAAATATAAATGTTAATACACTTAAAAAACTTTAAATTTTGACAATTTTTATTCAGATTATTCTATAAATGATAGCTGCTAACCATATGCTAGTTCTTCAACAAATAAACGAAGTGCGTACTGTCGCCTTTGCTTTGATAACCTAGGGTTTACACACTCGAGTTAAACTATGACAGTAGGGTTTACATGGGTTAGTCTACCTGTACAGGGGGGAGCGAACTGGTAGCTAACCAGAAGCTTCAATAGCAGAAGAATTTGGCCTGCAAGTAGGCCACTAATTGGCCTGCTAGTAAAAAAAAACTAACACGATGATAAAACCCTACTAGTCCAACTTGGTCAAACACCCACTTTTTCAACAAAATCTATTCTGTATTCTGAAAATAGTATAATATCTTCTTTTGGTAGCTGTTTCGGACATAGATCAGAGTTATTGATCATTTTTTATTTTGAGTTAATACGCAAATTTGTTTATTTATTGAAAAAAAAACATGCATATTTATTGCACTTTATATATGTACAAACAGATGAGAGAATTTTTGTATTAACATAGATGTATGTATTTGTAGTGGCAAATGTTACAAACATAATACGCTATATATTGTAAATAAATATGTGTTCACATCATAAATAAACAAAGCATACTATATATAACTTAGATGTGTGTAATAAATATATTGAATTAATAAATATGTAATATACAATATTTATTTAGGCATCTAACTTTTATACAAATTTTTATTTTTACATTTGTATTTCAATCAGAGTTTTGTATAACATGATCATTAATTTGGAATTCAAAATATTTTTTTTGTTTTTGTAATTTATGTATTATTATATTATATATGTTATATACTTGTGTTCATATATGTATGTACATATTATCCAAGTGGTTTTTAAGGTATATTTGCATGCAAGTACAAAACACGCACGCACCCATATACATATATACGAATATATAATATATATATACACAAAATTACTTATTATATATATATATATATATATATGTGTGTGTGTGTGTGTGTGCATATGTATGTTTAAATGATATTCATTAGTCGGATTATTTTATTTTAGCGTAAATGTTGCTATATAGGTAATCTAGTATTTTATGTACAAAGTATATAAACAACATATATAAATATTGAAGGTTATTTTCCAAATCCAAATTTTCCAAAAAAGGAGTCTTTGGCTTTAGATAGTATTTCACTTCCGGGCGCAGCCATTTCATTTAACTTTGATATGAATCCTGGCCCTTGGCCCGATTGCTGTTGGTTTTGTTGTAGCTGGGATTGCTGTTGTTGCGTTTGTTGTACTTGATGTTGTTGGTTACCCCCACCAAATATTCCACCAAATGCTTGAGACTGTTGCTGCATTGGCTGCGTAGTGTTAAGTGACACATTTTGGTCCATTTTAGGTTTTGAACCAAAAAGGCCACCTGTTGCAGCCTGCGTAGCACCAGATATCAAACTAGTCGCCCCAGAAAATAGTCCACCTCCAGAAGATTGTGACGCTTGTGGAGGTTGTTCTGGCTGTGGCTGGTAATGCTTAATCTCATAGTCTTGTTGCTGCAGTGTGCGTTGATAATGGTAGGGGTTAAAATTATTACCACCGTCGTTCATCCCTCCTGTCGTTGGTATCACCTGAGAATTATTATTTAATGTTAAAAAATTAGTAACTCAATAAATGCTTTACGATGTCTTTGTGAATGAAATGAATTTTGAATATTTGAAGTAACGTTTTCAAATATATTAGCGAAATTACAACGATGCTAGTTTATTCAATATTTCTAAGAAAAGGTTTGCATATATGTATATTCAAGCAAAGCTGCAAGGACTTTTTATATATTTAGAATGGGTCAAAATAATTAGAGCAGTTGAAACTTGAAATCATTATATGATTTATTGTTAATAACACAAAACCTCTTTTCTAAATATTAACAAACATAACATTTTTTATGCATAATTCTGTAAGAAATATCATTAACGTCGAAAACTGTTCAGAACTCTAAGGAATTGCTATATAAATGTGGGAAGAGATGTAAAAAACATTAAATTATATATTAGTTTATGTATATATATATATATATATATATATATATATATATATGTGTGTGTGTGTGTGTGTGTCTTTGTTTCTTAGATATGTAATATATGTGTGCATAGTAAAACATTTATTTTTGAAACATTATATATACGAGTACATATAAATGTGTACTAGGAAAATATATTCAATATGCGTACATATGGATATATTATTAGGAACATACATATATGTATATACATTCATATACAAGTTTGACTACTTGTTTGTCCTTTTATGGGTATTCTTTCGATATATATATATATATATATATATATATATATATATATATATACAGGGTGAGTTTTTTACTCGAAAAATACGAGATATCGCGAAAAATGTTTCAGACAAAAGTCACAAGGTTCTGAAGGGAACATAAGATGGTGACCACGAGTTTGACTTTGAGACCCATTTTCAAAGTCAAACAAAAGTCACTTTTGATTTTTTAAATGATAATTCCTTATTTTCATTGCTCAGTCGTATTGCTCGTAGGCATAACCCAGAAACAACGACGTGGGCGTAGCAATATTTTGTTTCCTTCGGGGTGATTAATTAGACGTGGTCCCCTTGCCTCCCACTGTTGAATCATTGAATTCTTCCCATTTCAACGTTTATTTCCCGAGAATATTTCAACAAATGCTCGAAAATATGACCATTCACTTCGATACACTTGTCTATCCGCGCTCTTAATAAACCAACAGAACAATGGCAGTTCTTCTAAAAATACTAGAAGATGGTCCCGCAAGAAGTTTGCATACTTTTCGCCATTCAAGTTGCCTTCAATAAAATATGGACCTATTAATTTATCCCCAATAATTCCCGCCCAAACATTAACATTCCAAGGCGTTCAACTTGTCGCAACCAAAAAGGGTGTTTGGTAGCCCAGTAATGCATATTATGTCGATTGACCGCACCGTGATTGGTGAAAGTCGACTCATCAGAGAATAACACCTTGGCGAACAAAAGGGGGTCTCGTTCAATTTGCTGAAGTGCCCATTGACAAAAGAAACCCGGTTGCGAAAATCCACACTAGAAAGTTCTTGATGTATTGAAACATGATAAGGATGGTATTTATGCCTATACAATATCTTAAAGACAGTTGTTTGAGAAATTCTTGATTCACGACTTATTTGGCGAGTGCTAATGTGAGGATCGTGTGCAACGGCAACTAACTCTGCTATTTCATTGTCCTCAACAGCCACCCTATCTGACCGATAAAAAGAAGCGCGCGATCGTATCTGGTCTGGGAAACGTTAGTCGTAAAGAGCAACAGCACCATCTATGTTCCTTCCACTTTCTCCATAAATCAATATCATTTCCATTTTCTCTTGAATTGAAATAGTCTGCATTATTAATCTGGCAAACGTTACTAATAATAATCAGTTCCTCAAAACAAATATCGAACTTCTAAATGAAGTACAGTTCCGTTCAAGTAGAAAAAAAGGGCAGAGTGCACATCATACACTCTCAGATAAGTTTAGGACAATTTGTCTCTATCCGAAATTTCTTTGAGTTTTAACTTCACTCGAGGCGATAATGACTTCCTCAAAACAAATCTCGACTTCTAACACCCTAATAACGTTGGAAACCGATTAATGATTTAAGCGTGCAGTGGTATCTAGCACTGAATGAACAAGACCTTTGAGACAAAGTCGTGTTCCCCATTGAGGAATACGACTGAGCAATGAAAATCAGGAATTATCATTTGAAAAATCAAAAGTGACCTTCATTTAACCTTGAAAATGGGGTTCAAGGTCAAACTAGTGGTCACCATCTTATGTCCCCTTCAGAACCTTGTGACTTTTGTCTGAAACATTTTTTGCGATATTTCGTACTTTTCGAGTAATTTTGATGTCTTAAGTTCGATGGCGCCCTCTAACGGGAAAAGAACGCATTTTTAAAAAAATGTTTCATGTAAAAGAATTGTAATTTTTCACGCAGATTACGAATCTGTCAAAAAAATAGGGGTCCCCATTAAAAAAATCTAAAGTGACCTTCGTCTGACCTTGAAAGTGGGGCTCAAGGTCAAACTAGTGGTCACCATCTTATGTCCCCTTCAGAACCTTGTGACTTTTGTCTGAAACATTTTTCGCGATATCGCGTATTTTTCGAGTAGTTTGGGTGTCTCAAGTTAAAAAAAATCCACATACGGGGATGTATTTACACATACGTATAAGTATATACAAAAATGTATATGTATATACACATATGGATATATATATACACATATGCATATGTACATAAAAATGTGGATATGTATATACACATATTTTTATGTATGTACACATATGTATATGGATATACACATTTGAAAATGTAGTTATATAAAGTTTCATTAACTGGCATTTGATAAAGAAACTAAAAAGTGACAAAAAAACACACATTTTAAAAAATTTAATTAAGGTGCGAAACGTTAGGTACAGGACTTAAAAAATAAAACAATATTGCAAGGCTTTATTTAACATATTTAACTCTCTAATTAGATAAGTTGATTAGTTCAGGTCTATGAAAAAAATTGAGGAAAAAAAACGATAATGCTTATTAATTTGTTTTTATTTACGTACAACTAAGTAAATATGTATATATTTTCTTACTAAATATACAAAAAGCAAAAGTATACAATAACCGTATAAATAAAATGTGTGCTTAACAAAAAAAAAAAGCTTTATGTATGTCTATTGAGAAACTGAAAGCATATTCCAATTTCAAATGATTTTGTATGCTTTTTAAAAAAAGTAATGGGTAAGTTAGAAAGAGTATTTACCTGCGTTGAGTGATCGAGGGCAGGATGGCCCGTGTTGTCTAACAGTGTAGGGGAAGCGGGGCGAGCATCTATAGCAACAAATAACATAAAGACTTCACATTTACCATAGCAGACCATTTAAAAAATAAGGAAATTTTTCTCGAGTAAACAAAATTTTAAAACACTGGCAATCAGTGCAGCATTAATAAAGTGCAAAACAAAATTGTGAAAAAATCAGTAAGCAAGCACTTTGAGCGAAAACATACCAATATTTAGAACAGATTTTAAAATAGTATTAATCGATTCAGAGAGTCAATTAAAAACACTACCTGTTAGTTTTTAATGTACCTTAAGAAACTCAGAATATGAAGAAAAGCCATGTTGATGAGAGCATAATCAGAGCTAAAACAGTTTCTTTGACAGGTTGAAACTATATTTTATTTACATATAAAAATGAATCGAAAAAACATTTTTCATTGTTGAAAGCACAGCGATCAGTGCCTGAGTTGAGATACAAATTATTTTTATATATTACTGAGACGAACGAAAGCTGAAGTAGCATGTCAAAGCTGAATACAGAAGGTCATTCCGTATTGTTTCTCATCTGTCTACATTTATTCATTTCAAATTAAAGGCAAAGCTAAATCAAAAATAAATGGTTATTAAGAAATCAGTGAATTGTTTCCTAAAGTTTTTTCTTGCCTTTCATATCTTACGCCCCTTTCAGAAACAATATATTGTTATTAAATTCAAAGGTATACACTACGAATATACTTTAGATTTCCAAAATTATTTCGTTTTAAGGAGCAAATTCTTACTATAATATAGCATCTAAGGTTTGAATCTATACAATTTTGGGTGAATTACTACCACATTTAACATGCCAATATAATTTTCGATCACGGTTTCAAATAAATGACAGTCAAAAAACTAACATCAGTATCCAATTAATCGTGGTTCCCAAGGAAAATAATCGAGATTTGTTGAATCGGAGGCCAATTGATAACGCATTTTTCGAAATCGCCTTCTCGCTTGTAGTAGTAGTATATACGTGGATGGTAATTAATAGATGATTCGGTGAATAGCTGGCTGAGATGGACTGGAAAATTAACGAAGTGAACTAAAACTTTGGAATTAAATTCCCATGACACTTAAGCTTGTTTGCATGTCGATTTGTCAAAACATCCTGTAAATAATTGTAGTATACATCCACCTAATAAAACGTACTCGTATATTCTAACCGCAATTAAAAATGCGATCCCTAAAAGAAAAACATAAAAAAAATGTATATACGTATGTTTATTTTTGAAGTGGTCGCATCGCCAATAAAGCCAGTGACGTATGGTGCATAATGCTTATGAGGATTCACCGAAGATACGGCATTTTATTTATTAATTGTAGTATAAAACTTACTTCAGGCATGACTCACCCATCAGTTAGAAGATGTGCCATTTTGCCACTTTATAACCCATTATAATAATGAAATATTTTTTTTCCAAATATATTAAATAGTATTCCAAAGGATTATTCAGAAATATTTTATACCGCAAAAATGTTTGTTTTTCACTCTTAAACATCCCAAACGTTGCTCAGTATAATTTGAGAAAACTATTTACATTCATAATTTGACAATGTTTTATAAATTTATGTATTTACTTTGAAAAAAGAATCCTCAATATAAATAAATATGTACATATGTATGTACGAGTATAAAACTGAAGAACTTTATGAAATTCAACAATGGTGTACTTCAAGCACCTTTTTATGGTTTATCTCTTGATATATGATATATATATTGCTTTAATATTTAAAACTATCTGTAGGAATTATAAACCGGAAATTTTATCTATATGAGTACTTTATCTATTAAACTTTGCATACGAGTAGTTCAAAATTCATTTATTTAAAATGTATTAAAGGAAGTATTTTGTATTTAATTGTATCATCATTTTCTAAACACATTTAACTGGGAAAGCTAAACAAATAACATGTAAAAAATCTTTAACATTATTTAAAGATTTAATCTAATCGTACATTGATGATTTCGATAATTTATTCATGCAAAACAACGAAATATTTTTAGTACACACGCTGCAGATCACTTGTCTGATTTTTTTTACATGAAATTATAATATCATAATTGTAGGAAATGATTTTATTATTTTATCTTATATTAACAAAAAAAAAATTAGAATTTTACATAGTGAATAATACTATGATACAACAGAGAACTTCGGAACCACCGATCCACACTGCTCCACTGACCAAAGCCAAACTTCTACTTCTTCCACCATCCGCTCAACTTTTATTCATCCGCTTGATTATCAACTCATCAGTCTTTCCAATTCCATACGCCAACGAAATTTAACATTTTGTGCTACGTCCACAGATTCAGGGCCAAAGTCAACACAACAGTCACAATAACTCTGAAGAGTTAGATAAATCACTAATTTTTGAAAAATCTTCACCGACTGCGTACTTCTTTTTTACTATTATTACTTTATTATATATATACATTTGGTAATAATAATGTACGATTAAGCCAACATTAACAAAGAAAAGCACTTTTAAAGTCCTAAGTCGTAGAAATCAATCACCACATGCTCAATATGTACATTTTAAGTACCTACATACTCTTATGTTAGTTTTTGCAGAAACTTGAAAAATATGTTACTGTTTTTTTTTTTTTTTTTAGGTATAGATGTTAACACTATTATGCAGCTTACCAAAGCTGTGAGAGTGAATACAGGTAACCAATGTTTTAATTATTCAATATTATTCAGTAAATGTACAACACTACATGCGTGTTACTAACATAAGAGAGTTCCCAAGTTTTCTGTGATATGTCTTGAATAATTGGATTTTCGTACGAGAGGTAAGGTCGGATATACTTTTTTCTGTTAGTTGACGATATTAAGCAGACAAAATTTGAGTTGCCTCTACGTGCGACATGCGTCCACACGTGTACGATCTACATACGAATATCTATAAATATGAAGCTTATGTGTATACCTTGCTTTATATTATTTTAACGTACGAGAATCAAACTCTTGAACGTCGCCAAATTTTATACAGACTTAGCATGATAAATGACCGTATCCTGCTGCAAGAAATTGGGCATATATGCTTGTGTTGTGGTTCTTCACTGAGGTTTATTAGATAACATAATGTACCACAGAGCTACCCTCAAGAAAATATTTTTGTGTAGTGGGTTTCAGCTCAGCAGGTAAATATATTATAATATTTTATAAGACTACTTTTATTATTGTTCGTTAAAGTATTTCAGAATATCAACATAAGTCAATTTTGTTTGATTGTTGATGAAGTACTACCTGGGTTACTGAAGGTATTTTCAGCAGTTTATAAACGCGTTTCTGCAACAGAATCCCAGTGCGTATTCTGTAAATACCAAAGTAGAAAAAGATTACGTATTTCGATTGTGATAAAGAAAAAGTTATTACCTTACCACAAATTATATTAACCAGAAAATGCTCGCATTTGTCGCTTTCATATTTCTGTGCATGATTGGTACATTTCAAGTACTGAGCTTTTAGCTTACATGGCAAAATTAAGAATAGGCGATAGTAATCGTAGGCCTTTTATTAATATTAAACATATCATGCAGAACACTGCAACGGCACTTGTCCACCACTAGATGCTACGTATCGAGACAGTATGTACCACGCTACTTGGTCTTGGAACATATGAGCGTTTAAGAAGTTGCTAGCAGGAATAAATTAATTTTAAATTAATTTTTTGGCAACAATGAAATATCTAAAAATTATAGACCAGCTATAGTCATTTATGACGGCACTTGTGTTTACATCCGGGAAGAGCTCTAATTGTGCATTTCAAAGGATGCATGGATATATTCTCGAAGTGTTGTGTTCGTATGCTGCTACTGATTCTGCAACGAATGCTTAAATGCTCTTTAGAAGCAAACATGTGATAAAGAGGCTTCAGAGATTTCAATTCAATTTCAATCCTATAATCATATGGGAATAAAGCGCATATGCCCGAATCCCTGCTGGAAGGACGTCAGCTATTAGCAACACTTTAAGCAAATAAATCGCTATGTACAACGATGTGAAGGTAGGTTGTAGAAGCGATAAATCGGAAAAAGATATCGCTATCGATATCCAGGCCGCACTCAAGGCAATGGAATCAACCAACGTCAATGTACACGGCAAAATCTACATAAAAAAGAAAAAATAGTGAAATTTTTCACCTCAATCAACTTCCCATATACCAACATATTGTATTCTCCACTGTTAATGATGTCATCTGAAGCCTTATGAATTATTTAATTCTTTTGTATTTATTTACGTTAAATTATCGATTTTTTGAATTGATTACTTACTTATTACTTAATTTATCTAACTATTTCATATATCTGCTGCCAAATGTTTTCCTTTATTTCCCAAGACCACTCAATTTTATTGCCCTATTTCTTCGTTTTCTTTTTGATTTATGTTGTTTTTTCTATTAAATTAGTTTTGTCATAATTGGCATGGATTTGCAATCAATTGTTTTATTTATATTGCTTGTTATTGATGCAAAATTATGAGCCGTGTGAGTCTAAGTGTGATATAAGGGCTCTCTGCGAGCCTCTCTGCGTCTTAAAAATCATGGCTAATATATGTAACTATTTACAACTTGCCCGTTAATTTAGTGTCCATAACTCAAAGTTGGTTCTAGTCCATCACATCTTTTACGAAATTCTTAACAATAAATAAAAAGAATGACTGACATCCGTGATGGTGGAATTGTTATGCATTATAACGAGTCTCTGGGTTGTGATCTTGTAAAATAATCTAAAAGTAGCGATACTGAATATCTTTATTTTGTAATTTCCGATGGTAAAATTACGCGTTTTATGTATACTGCTTATTGTCCGAGTAGAAGTTTTTCTTTACTTTCCCTGCTTGATGTCCCTGACGCACTATGAACGTATAATCATCTGTGACAACATTAATGCCGATTTATTGAAAACTGATTGTAGGGCTAGCCATCTTTTTGATTTAGTTGATGGTGCTGGCTTGGAAGTAACAAACTCGTATGACACTGGCTTTGCTCCTAATAAACCTTTATTTTATCTCACCTTTATAAATAAATATTAAAATTTATTGATACATTGAAATTGATTGATTGATTATTGAAACAAACTCCGAATATAGGAGTATTTGTGTTGCCAAAAAATGACGCTTGAGCAACAAACAGTTAATATCATTAATTACACCTGAAATTCGGCCCAATTCTGGAAGGCAGTAGGCAAAAATAGAAATATGATATCGCTAGGCCTTGAAGCACAAAAACATAGGGAGCATTTTAAACGCTTTCTAAATGCACCATTCTCGCTTTGTGAAGTTCAAAAAGCAAATAAAGCTCCGGGTGACGACCGTGTTCCAATAGAATTTTACAAAAATGTCACTGATGAATTCACTCTGCTGCTAACAAACAAATTTAATCGAATTTCCCAAAACTCAGCAGTTCCGGAATGTTTCCAAAAATCAATAATTTTTCCACTCTTTAAAAAAGGAAACTTTGAAGAAGCTTCAAATTATAGGGGAATCTCTTTCCTTAGTACTAATGGCAAAATATTCGCTGGAGTTATCGAAAGCAGACTGTCTGAGTGGGTTCGTAGAAAAAAAATTTTGTCAGAGTTTCAGGCTGGTTTCAGGAGAAACTACTTGACAATAGATCATATATATTCTTACTATACAACGTAGCAGATCATTATACCATATACAGAAAAAGAAAAAACTATACGTATTCTTTGTTGACTTCCTCGCAGATTTCGATTCTATTTTAAGTGAAACTCTCTTCTACAAGTTCTCTGTGATTGGTCTGTCAAACAAAATGATAAACATCATAAGAGCATTATACACAAATAGTACAGCATATGTCTGGGATGGAATGTCTATCTCCGATGAATTTGAAACTGAAGTGGGGCTTAAACAAGGGTGTATCCTGAGCGCTTTTCTTTTTGTCTTATTCATAAACGACATAGCAGAGTTCGTGGGAACTGGTATCACGTTTGGAGGAGCTAAGATACCAGCCCTTATGTATGCAGACGACATATGTAGTTTTCTTCTCGGAAACAGTTGACGATATGCAGCTTAAGTTGAATAGGCTATGGGATTATTGTCAGCGGTGGAATTTGGAAGTCAATCTAACAAAATCAAAGGTTATGATATTCAAAGAGGGTGGTGGCAGGCATGCGAGGAGCGAAATGTGGACATTCAGACAGGCAGTTGAAGTATTTCGGGAGTGTAAATATCTCAGTGTGCTATTGATGTCTAACCCCCGCATGAAGACACATCTTGAAGCTAGGTTGAATGAATCTAAGAGAGCAATCACGGCTGTATGGAAACGCTGCTTCAAAAATAAATACATTGAACACAGTGCGAAGTATAATCTTTTCCGAGCTACAACATCGTCTATCCTAATGTATGGTGCATAGGTTTGGGGATACAATTCTTTCGAAAGAGTTGAAAAATGCCTTAGATATTTCAGAATATTTTGTCTCCCGCAGACCACTCCAAATTAAATGCTGTACCTTGAAACAGGCCTCCCACCATTGATCATGGAAACACTGAATATGTATTTGAATTATATTGTTAAGATCTTGGAAATTAAAGATAAAAGATTGTCAAAAATTATTCTGAAAAAAGTAATACAATACTCGGGAGATACAGCAAATGGATGGCGAAATCTGGCTGCCATTTGTAGTTTGGATCTAAATGTAACACAAATCGAACAACCTTGCCTGCTGAAGAGAAAATTTAACACGCTTCTAGAAAAATTTGGAAATGTCATCTATGTAAAGTACACATCTGAAGCACGTGCGTCATCCTATAGGCTTTATTATAGCCGTTTAAATTTCGATTTTGTTAATAAAACATATAGAGATTTAAAGATTCAAATAGGTGGAAGAAGTAGATTATCCTTTTGATGGATTCAAAGTCGAAGTCATGTAATCCAGTGATCCAGTGGTGATGGGGAATTTTCTTTTTAGGTGACTGTGCTGTTCCATGTGAAACTCCAACAAATTCAACTGTTTTCCTTACAGCTGGTCTCGTAGGAGCTTCATTTGATGGTGGTTTTTACAATGTACAATTTTTGTGGTAAATTTTCAGCGTAAGTACTTTTGCTTGGCGTGTTAAAGGCTTTCCTGGCTTAAAGCAGTCAAATGAATATAAATTTACTTTTTTCTTACTTCTTCTCCTTGCAAATGTTTTTTAAAACTAGTTTCAAAATTCCATTTTTGCGCATTTATATTCGCAAAAAATAGTCCGAATATATATTTTTTACTCAACCCTTTTCATAAAAATTGTGTGTTCGATTTGAAGCCTTTTTTATTGTTTTATTTATTTTATTTATTTATTATTATTGAAAAGTGTTATATGCAAGTGGTGAATAGACGCTTTATTATTGATCGGTGACTAGCACTATAAATTTACGTGTTTTTTGCTAAAAATAAATTAAAAAAGTGCGTTAGAAAGGCAAGACAGCCTTCTAACATTAAATGAAAACTTTTTGCTTTAAACTTTCAAAAAAAAAAAAAAACATAAATTGTAAACCAAAAAGTAAGTCAATTGCTCTACTCTCTGTCTTTTTTCCGCCTCATACACGCTAAACACATAAATACTATCATGCCGATCACACGTCAAACGATTAAAGAAAGTAGCACAGCACCAACACCTTCGGCTAAGGGCCTCATCTTCACCTTTAAAACACAACAACGAAACTACTGGCACCACTTCTGCCGTGGCTACAAATATCACCACAGCCACTGCAATCATCACACACACTACCATTAACACTGAAGCAAAAAGAACTTTGGATGACCACCTGAGTAGACAAAGCGCAATCCTTATCGATGCTGAACATATCACATTGGAAAATATCACATTGAAAGTTTTCAGATGACCAAACATCTTGAGCGCATGGAAGCCAAATCTGAAAACGAAATCAATGGCTTGAATGTGGAGCTTCATAAGATAAATTTGCATGTGGATGCCTTGCAAAGAAAGAAGTTTGTTTTGTGTCCCACATCTTAATGAAGAAAACCTATTTAATTCTTTCAGTGAGCTTTATCGTACCATCGTCATTCAAACATCACAAGTATTGGGAAATATCTTCCGATTACACACTTGTAGAAATAAAACAATCGTTCTCCGCTGCTACTAATACTGCAATTTCGACGAAAGAGACTCTGTGCAACGATCTGCTGCTCTCTATCGAAAAATAAACATATCACATTTGCCTCCATGACTTGGGAATTGCTTCAGATGCCAGCTGTTACATTAATAAAAGTCTCACAGAGAAAAATCGTAATATTCTACGCTCTGCCGTGAAACTGAAGTAAGAGAACAAAATATTCGCAGCCTACACCAAGTTTGGTCTAGTTTACGTGTAATTAAAAAAAGATGGAAGAGAATTCAGAGTTGCCGTTATAGCTTCTCGCCGCAATACTTTCTTTTTTTTCTTTTTTTATCGAGTTTTATTTAGTTTTTTATCATTTTACCCTATATCATTTACTAGTACAACATAATTATTAGATTTCAAAATAATTGAACAGTTTCAATGGTCAAAAAATATTAGAGCTAACGGATAACTTGTTGGCATGATTCGTGATCTTCAGGCACGACACAAGGGCCTCCTTATCTGCCATATTAACGTCCAAAATTAATAGAAAAATAGAAAATAGGCATATTTTCGTAGACTCTAAAAATGATGTCATATGTATTTCTGAAACACGGTTTCATGCTGATGTATTTGATGAAATTTATAAAGTAGAAGGTTTTGAGCTTTTTCGATCTGATAAAGTCGGTCGCGTCTATCTTCTTTGCTTCACTCTATACCATCCTAGAGGAAAAAGGCTATACTACTACTAACATAGTTATATGCGGCAATTTTAATTGTAACCTGCTAAAAATATCCGGCTCCATAGGCTTTTTGGAAAATATGAAAGCGCTCAATCTAAACCCAGTCAACACGTCTACCCCTATTCACGTTACGACCACTGCTTCGACTTTATTCATTGTACTTTTGTATCCGATATAGGGAAAGTCCTGTTGTATAACCAGCTCTCAGCACCAGCATTCTCAAAGCATAATTTGATGTATCTGACTTACCACGCTAAAAACGAATTTGCTGAGTCTAAAGTTATATGTAGAGACTTTCATAACCTAAATTATGCTCAGTTGTAAGAAGATATTATAGACACATGCTGGGAGTGTATATATCGGATGCCCCTTATTGATGATCAAACTAACTTTTTGCAGGAAAAAATTGCTTTCCTGTTCAACAAACATGTGTCGTTAAAGCAAAACTTTCCTTCAATGGCTTACCCCTGAAAATGCTTGATGATGCCTATAAAAGCTGGAAGAAATACCGAATGCCTGAGTTTTTGAATAAATATCGCAAACTTCGTAATGAAACGGTTTCTAAAATAAGGAATGCCAAGCGCGTTTTCTACTATAAATTTGGTAGCTGTTCCTCAGGCAGAGAGGTTTGGAAACATATCCGTGGAGATGGGTTAGAAAAACAACGGCCTAAAACTCCTGATGATATAGACTGAAACCAACTTAACTCAGTTTTCTTAGCGTCGAGTAATTCTTCCTCAGTAATCCTAAACACTTTCAACCAGTCACCGGACGTTTGTGGGGAATCATACTTCGAAGCAGTACTATCAATGAAATCAAACGCTACGGAACCGACGAAATCCACCTAAAGTTTGTTAAGCTTCTGCTTCCAAATTTACTGCCTTTTATAACACATGTCTTTAACTCAATTTTAACGACATCTGTTTTTCCCGCTCATTGGAAAGACGCTAAAATTATTCCTATTCCTAAGAAATCAAATGGAATTGCGGTGGAATCCTGACCAATCTCAATTTTGCCATTCCTTTCAAAGGTTTTTGAGAAATGTATTATAATTCAGATACAAAACTATCTTTTGACTAAAAAACTGCTCTGCGAGAACCAATCTGGTTTCCGTCAAATACGAAGTTGTAAGACTACGTTATTAACGGTTTTCAATGAAATGACAAATGATGTTGATGAAAACCATATTACAATCCTGATGTTACTTGACTTTTCGAAAGCACTCGAACCAGTTAACCACACTATTTTTTGCTTAAAGCTTAGGAAAGAGTTTAATTTTTCATTGCCCTCCATAGAACTTATTCTTTCCTATTCAGAAGGCAGCCAGCAACGGGTTGTAGCGGGTAACCGATGTTCATGTTCTTTGTCAGTAAGGAACAGGATACCGCAAGGCTCTATTCTTGGACCATTGCTTTTTTCGCTGTGTGTAAATAAACATCTCAAGATTGTTGGATCTAGCGCAATCCACATGTTCACTGATCCACTTAAGCTTTCCAATGAAATTTATTTAGGAAGCCACTGCGCAAGTAAATGAAGATCTTCAGCGTATACTTGTTTGGTTGACTTAGAACGAACTGCGCCTTAATTCGCAAAAGACAAAAGCACTTGTCTTACTCACTTACTATCAATCCAACTAGCTCAAAGACCAATAAAGTATGTTGACAACAACCTTGGCCTGATATTTAACCGGACCCTTACTTGGTCTACCCACATAAACACCATTATATTTATGGTATTCGGTGGATTACGTGCTCTCTGGACTACACATGGCTTTATCCCTACATGGACAAAGCTTTTGTTACTGAAATCCCTACTAATATATAAAATAATAATATTGTCCGCTTTGTATTTAACCTAAAACGATATGACCATATTTCCTCCTTCTTAAAGCAAATCAGCGGATGTACATTTGATAATGTGTTCAAATATAGAACGCTAAGTCTCTTGTATAATATAATTCAAACTAAGCAACCGGCATACCTATTCAATAAGCTACGCTTCCTTCCGTCAAGTAGATCATGTATGCTATTTCAAGCGAGCTATGCCTGCTTGACTTCTGAACGCCAATTTTTCATAAATTTTGTACGGCTGAGGAATTTGTAGTCATTTCTCTTAAAATATCTAGCCAATAAAACAATTAAATTTTAGAATGTTTAATTTGTTGTAATATCAATTGTATTTTTCTGAGTTTTTTTTCTTTTCTATGTATATATAAATTGTAAACTTACTTCTTTTATCACTATTATTATTGTTTGAATTTGAGGCTTTCACACTTTAATAAAAGATTTCATTATCTTACCGTGCAAGCGATACTTACATAATAAATAAATAAATAAATAAATAAAAAATTACATACCATATACATTTATTGCAGGAAGTATTGAATTTTGTCGCAAAAGTAGTGGCCAGGGAAAATATGCGAATATATGCGTTTATGATGCAAATGGGTTAAATATGAAAGGAAGTGGAGAAAGTTCAGCTGTTTCGTTAATATCATTTTCCATTGAGCAGATGAGTAGCATGCGCTAACAGGCTCTCTTTGCGCAGCTTTCCGATTGCACGGTGATTTAAAACGGACTATAAACCGATTTCCCAACATGAATGTTAAAGAGTTCGCACTCAGGAATCTCTTATTGTCAAAAAGTACTATTTCTAGGGAGTCGAATAGATAATCAGCCTTCTTAATGGTTCCTTTATATCCTGTACTACTCGTGACTTCACGGTCCTGGCTTGAGTATATGTACTTCGAAAATTTGTCTATTGCCGTCAAAACAATCTGTTTGTTCCTAGACGTATGATTTAACCAGGGTATTTGGGCATAGGAGTGGCTTTCAACTTGGGTTTGTTAGGGTGTCGATCAAATTTATGCTCTTTACAAGTTTTACATTGTTTAGTAAATTTTTCTATCTTAGATATCATTTGCGGAAAATTACATCTCTGCAACAATTGCAACTTATTTTCACGACTGTTTCGATGTGCTCTATTATATTCTTTGATAATGACGGCCTCTTGATCGGTTTCAGTACATAAATATTTTACTTCTATCCTTAGGTTGCTTCATCTATTTGGAAGGCATTAGTTACAGAAGGGTTTAAGTAACGTTTTAGAATATTTCGAAGGCTTTCTGAATTATATTTTACTTCAAGTATCTTATGACTATGATAAGTTGGAAAGATAGTTTGAAATTGATATGAAGATTTTTCGCTTATATCAAGGATAATTTGATTTTTAAAGATGTTTAGAGGTTCGCTTGCAAACTGAATAATATTCTGACCGGAGCTTTCGTCATTTTGTTGAGTGACAGTTAAATCATTAACGCTAAAGCAATCAGCTGAAATAGATGCTTTAGGCATCTGCCACCATATTGGTTTTCCTGGGCTTATACCTCATCTCGTAATCGTATTCATCGAGTCTAGCCCTCCACCTCTTCATCTTAGTACTGCTGTTTTTATTACTAAGAGCAAACGAGAGAGGCTGTTGATCAGTGAAAATTAGAACTTTTGCGGAACCGTAGAGGTAACTTCTAAATGAACGTAATGCCCAAATAATTGCTAAAAATTTATTTTTACTAGTAGCAAAGTTCTCCTCCGCTTTATTCACAGTTCTTGATGTGAAGGTTATAGGTTTTCCCCCTTGCTCGAGGACAGCTCCAAGAGTTAATTTTGAAACGTCCGTTGTTAAATCAAAAGGTTTAGAGTAATCGGGATATGTCAAAATTAGGTCATGAAAAATTAGAGAATTTTTTAAATTCTTAAAGGATTAAATGGCTTCTTGGTTAAGCTGTATAGACAATTTAAAGGATTTGATTTTGGATACACGTCCCTCTGTCAATGGTTTGGCAAGCTTTGCGTGATCTCTGACAAAGCGCCTATAATACCCTGAAAGACTACGAAAAGATCTCAGTTGTTTAGGGGCTCAGGAATTGGGAAGTTAAGAATGGATTCCACTTTCGCAGGGTTTATTTTTGCCATCGGCTGAAATTAGGAATCCTAGAAATTCTACTTCGGCTTCAAAAATTTTACACATGTCCAATTTAACTTTCATATTTGTCTCCTCTAGAGTGCTGAAATCTGCTCAATGCATTTAGCATGCTGGAGTTCATCTTCACTGTAAACGATGATATCTTCGATATACAACTGACAAAATCTTCCAATATATCGGTGCAGTATATCATGAAAGATTGCTGGAGTATTTTTTAATCTGAACGGCAATCTCGCAAACTCGTACTTTCCGTTGTTGATGGAAAATTTGTTTTTTCCGAAAGTCGGATTCCCTTAAATCCGCTCTTTAAGTCGAAGTAGAATTTGTTCTTTCTAATTGCGCGATTACCTCGCTAATATCTGGTAATGGATATGTATCGGCGATTGTGACGGAATTAAGCTCCCTATAATTTATCACCAAATATTATTGTTTGGCACCGGAGGAACGATCCCTACGGGCGAGTTATATGGAGACCGTGAAGATCTTATAATAATGTCATAATTTCCGGACTTGCTTTTCCACTTCCTCTTTCAAAGACTTGAGATGGGCTCCTTAGTGGAGGTTCTGATCTCCGCAATAACTTTAGTTGGATACGTCTGCGTCACCTCTGGGTTCAGAAATTTTCGTTGTAATTTTGTTAGATGAACAATTTCTGCAGTAAGCGAATTGAGTTTCATCAATGTGGAAATTCTGTTGTGGACAGCCCAATGCTTCGCGTGGGCAGAAGGGCCCTGAGTTGCGCATTCTGCTTTTAATCGTGGCTAATTAGGGACAAGGTTGGAATTATTATACAGGTGTGGAGGCCTTGAATTTCCTTGGGTAAGATTGTTATAAATGTGAGGGTTAGAATTACATTGAGGATGTTGATAGTATCGTGGTTGGGTAATCACGTTATTTGGGGCTTGCATGGAATTTGACCTGCGATGAAGTGCGCTGTTCTATTGGGCTTACTTACTGCACTTTGTGTGTTATAAGCTTGACTTATTCGATAGTTCTGGTTCTCCAATTCAGGCACAAACTTCACGCATGCGGTAGATCTGTTTATACCAAGTAATCAATGCAAATCACCTCTAAATCCCCTAATAAAAGTGTTTGGGGCCTTATTTCCATGCACGCAATATTGTTTAGGGTTAGTGAAAGGTGTGAGTACACAGTATTGTAGAACTCTTGGACAGTTTTGGTACTTGGCTGGTTAGCCAAAATGGTATCTTGAGCATTTCACTCTTCAATTTGGACTCTGGTTAAAACCATTTTTTTTTTAATTTGATTTCAATTTAAATTAATCAAAAAATAACACGGTCACTTCCCCTAATATATACTTTAATATTTAATGAATTGCTTTTCTTAAATTTTTGTTTTTTTTCTTGTTC
>OU026153.1:82733087-82860587 GCA_907269105.1 Volucella inanis
GAAAAGTTGAAACCATCTAAAAAACGTACCGAATATAATATAACTCGCTGCTGCCTTACAATTTTGTGCTCAAGTTACCAAATGAGAGTGGGCAAAGATTTTAATATCGGTATGTCACAACCAGCAATATAATTACAATTATAAATGTTATGCTAGTGAACTCTTCAATAACATATTTTTAAAATTCATTTGAATTATAGCATATTTTAAGGTTTGTGATCACTCTATGTCCAAATGCCTTGGATCTACGCATCATGTTAACGTTTGGAATTTGTTATTATTTAAGATGAAAATAGAAGAAACTTATCGTAATGATCCACACAAAACTGTATCCTCGGTACATATAATGGACAAACATTTTTATTTAACCCCGAACCTATTTATATCTACACATCACTTTAACGATCTCTTAATTTTCAACAAGCCAAGTTAATTACTTTTTGTTGCTTATTACTTTGGTCCTATATAAAAATTTGTTTTTCCGAACATTCACAGAAAATTGAAAAGGTACTTATATTTTTGCAGCGAAATTCTTTTGAAAAGTAAAAGAAAACTCAACTTTGAAAGCAAATGTTCAACTTTAAACAACGTTATATCTCTTTATCAATAATTCTGCACCATTCACAATGAAAGGAAATTTATTAATGTGCGAGTAGATTCATAATACCGATATTCTTGATAATTGATAAAACTTGTCAATCGTCAGTTGATTTATAATTGATAACCGTAATATGGGTGATAATAATAATAATAACAATAATAATAATAATAATATTAATAAAAATAATAAAAAATATAAAAATAATAACAATAACAGTAATAATAATATAAATAGTAATAATAATAGTAAAATTAATAATAATAATAATAATAGTTATAATAGTGATAATAATAAAAATTATAATGGTAATAGAAATAATAATAATAATACTAACGTTAAGTACCGGTAAGGGCTTAGCTCCGCAAGGAGATGAGTCGCCAGCGGCTCAACAAAATAATATATAGTTGAAACTGTGACAAGTGTTTCCCAAGGCCACCAGAGTAGGCCGCGGTAGATATCGCATTCAACGCACCAACGATATGAATGAATTTGTCCTGTGCTGTTTCTACATAACAACTAGCTGTGAGAACCCACAACATATGTATGACCAGCTACAGGGGAAAGATGTTTGACTAATTCGCAGGAAGGATTGGAGATTTCGAAGGCAACAACCTAGCACGAAGAATGGATGTAATTTTCTAAAACGAATATGTGGAATCAAACCTACGACAGCGAATCAAAGCTGAAGTAATGGTTGAGATCGAAGAAAGACCAGCCTACATGCCGGCAGCATCTCACAACTGAAACGGTTCCAGATCCAAGAGGTTATGCAGGCGTATCAGGTAGATAATCAAACCCCTGTAATGCCAAACCATAACTAGGGACCAGATTACAGAAATACTGGACAAAAAAGTACAAAAAGTTGCCGCACTAAACAAGCGCTTACAGTCATACCTATATTAAATGCAGCAACAAGAAAACTGATAACAATCAGAGGGTGTATAGACCAACATGCTCAATTCTGGGAAAATACCTGGAGCTGTGCCAAAGAACATAGTGAGAATGCGCAATAGATCGGGCCCATGCCTCATCAACCAATTATCACAAAAGAAGTTACTTATGAGTTGTCTCAGACCAGTACCTGGAAAACTGGAAAGCTCCTGGTATAGACAAACTGCAGAACATCTGGCTAAAGAAATTTACTACAAACCACGAAAAATTAGCGAAGTGTATTTCACCGACTTATGCTAACAATTTCACATCCACAGTTCCTGCAAATGGACTAGCATCGTTTCTATTGCCTAAGGTGAAGCCATACAATGATCCTTCAAAGTATCGCCCTATCACATGCCTGTGCACAACGTACAAGTTTTTAACAAAAACTATTGCAAACGGAATATACCATCATCCTTCTTTCAACAACATAATTTCAGACAATTAGAAGGCCTGCAGTAGAGAAACCATGGGTTGTAAGGATCAATTAACCTCCGACGCAGTGATTACTGAGCTGGCATTGTAGAAGAAACGTAATCTTAGTATGACATTCATTGATTATAAGAAAGCATTTAATTCAATGCCCCATGAGTATCCGATTAAAGTACTGGAAGTACGACCCTACTATAGTTACTTGTCTACAGTCACTGATGGAGAAATGGAACACTAGATTATGGCAGGAAGGAAAAACACGGAGAGCTATATCTAAGGGGTGATTCATCATGAGGTTTGATTTTCAATAGGTGTCTTTTGACAGATCACACGTGATCTGTCACTTTTGTTCAGAATCGTTTGACAAGTCATCATGAAAGGACTTACACCACAACAGCGTCTCCAAATCGTTCACCCGAATTACGAAAATCAGCATTTTGTGAGAAATGTTTTTCGTGCGATTCCAGGAATTTACGGTGCGCATAATTGACCTACTGAAAACACTATTTCCAATACCATTCGCAAATTTGGGTCTCAGTTTACATTAGTGGATGATACTCGACCGGTTAGAACACATCCAGCACGTAGTGAAAGTCTATAGCAGCTGTAGCTGAAAGTGTACGCGAAGACAGGAACGAATCGATTCGCCGCCGTTCTCAGCAGATTGGCTTGGCGTATTCGACAACTTGGCGTATTTTACGTGTGGCTCAATAGATACGTTAATAAACAAAATTGCTACCATTACATCCATTAAAAACAACGGTATGATGGGGTTTATGGGCTGGTGGAATCAATGGTTTATATTTCTTCAAAAATGAGGCAAATCAGAATGTTATCGTCAATAGTAACCGTTATCGCGCCATGTTAACGGGTTATGTGCTTCCTGAAATTCAAATACATGGTCTCGGTGAGCTCTGGTTTTAACAAAACGGCGCTACGAGCCATACAACGCGTGAAACAATGGACTTGTTTAGATATCATTTTGGTAAGCACTTAATTTCACGTTTTGCTACGGTAAATTGGCAGCCTAGATCATACGATAGCACACCTTTGCACTATTTTCTCAGAGGATATGTAAAGTCGTAAGTCTTCAGGAGTAAGCCAGCTAAGATTGACGCTTTGGAAGTCAACATTACTCGTGTTATCCGCGAGATACCAGTAGCTATGCTCGAACTAGTCGTTCAAAACTGGACCTTTCCGAATGTACCACCTCAGACGTTGTCAAGGCCAACATATACATGATATCATTTTCAAAAACTAAATGCTATGCATTGTTCTTTTTAACTATAATAAAAGTTTTAAGTTCGCTTTCAAATTTATGTACTTTATTTAACATTATAAATCAAACCTCAGGATGAATCACCCTATATAAGAAGAGGGATCTCTCAGGGAGATGTTCTCAGTCCTCTTTAGATTTGTTTGGCACTCAATCCTTTCAGCAGATTATTAATCAAAATTAAAGCCGGGTTTATCGTTTACACTGATACCTTCGATTACTTAACCACTTATTGTACCTCGATGATTTAAAACTCTATACCAACAAGAGAGAAAAACTACATCGAATGTTAGAAGTGGTGAATAGCTTCAGTAGAGATATCCAGATGGAATTTGGTATAGAAAAGTACAAGATGATCCATCTAGTCAGAGGACGAATATACGCTATAGAGGAAAGATGCCCAATTGACCATATCCAGGTCATCGAAGATATGCAGCTTGGGGAATCCTATAAATATCTGGGTTTCCGACAAATGAAAAGTATTAACTACGATTTCCTTAAAAGAAGCCTAATAACACGCTTTAAGACAAAGTTAAGGAATATCTTGAAATCAAACCTTAAGGGAGGAAACAAATGCAAGGCTACCAATAGCTGGGCCGTGCCTCTATTAACCTATTCATTTGCAGTAAAATGAACTGATAAAGGTAATCTCGAAATGCTGATTCGTCCATCGCTAACAAGATTAAGCAGTCAACATCCACGGAGTGTAATAGAAAGTACTACGCTCCCTCGCAAATCGGGTGGTAGGGGAATAGTCAATAGTCAATAGTCAACAGAATCTTAATATACGAAGATATTTCCAGAGCTGCCTGTCGCCACTACTTAAAGCGATTGAACTTGCTGATGATGGTTTTATTTCTTTGCATATGAAATCAGACACTTTTCCTTGACAGCGTCAAAACCTCGAATGAACTAATCACAGCTCGAAAGTTAAAGTCCTTACACGTAGGACATTCGCATGACCTTGCAATGGATCATATCGATCAACAAGCCTCAAACTTATGGCTTTTTAAAGGCAGTCTATTCTACGAGACTGAAGGTTTTGTAATGGCTATATAGGATAAATTATCCTAAATTAATTTTAAAGAAAACAGTTGAAGACAGATGACGGCGATGTGGAGGCTGTGGTGAAATAATTAACCGCATTATATCAGGATGCAGTGCACTTGCTTCATATAACTATACGTAAGACATAACAACGTCGCTAAAATAATCCACCAACAGCTAGCGCTGATCAATGCATCCAGCATCGAGATAAAAACAAGTAGATAAAAAATCTAATTCTGGGACCGGACATGTGTTTCACCCGAATCGGTCCAATAGTTTTTTTTTGTTATCATTCAGGGCGACGGATAAAAAGTAGTTTCAAGAAAAACGCGTTTAAAGTGAGGAGAAGAAAATTTTTATTGAACATTTATACTTACATTAATCATCTATTCCTGGCGCGTACAGTATACCTTCGATTTCTTCATAAGCGTCATTTTCAGCAACTCTCGCTGATCTACCTGCAATTTTTTTTCACTTTTTGTGACGTCTGATAACCTCTTCTCTGCGTTGTCATCGGCCCGTTGTGCAAAGTTCATGGCTTCTGCGCCTGCCCGCCTGGCCTTCATTAAAAATATGCGCTGCAGTGAGCGTTGCAATTTCCAAAATATTTTGCCCGTAAAAATGTGTTTAGAAGCCAAATTCCAAACACAGTTATTAAAGCTTTCATTATTATTTTAAGTGTTTCCACTTAAAATACTGTCGTCCGACAAGTCTTCTTAGATCGGTTTTAAAACTTTAATAACTCCATAAAAATTCAGTGGATGTATATATATGTTAAATATGTCTTCTTTATTGTCAGCTTTGAGTTGCTTATACTGAAACCAGGACACGGTGAAGGACACCTTCTGGACAATAATGATGTTGAAGATTCTCGTCGGTAGAAGTTATGTGATAAAACGTTGCTCACACAGCTTTTTTCGTTTCTTCCAGAGAATCTATACTTTTCATAATTGCAAGGCCATATCTTCTTATAATTTCAGCATAATTTTATTACTCAAAAGCATCATTGTTGGCTTTATTTTTTTTTATTTATTTTTTTTTTTTTTTTGATTTTTGGTACACTTTGTTTTCCAGCCTTTTCATTTCCTGCAGCTTCCAGTTGTTTGTTAACTTTTGCGTACTGATTAAGTAGTTTTTTTGCTTCTTTCGCACGCCTATACATTGGTTTTTTCACGTGTAAAATGCACTCAAGTTTTTCAATTACAGGGTCGCCATTATAAGGATCTTCTTCTAATAACTTTTTAAAGGTTTTAATATCTCCATCACCAATTTACTTTGTATATTTTACACCAAGACATTCTTCAGACCTTTTAAACATTTCGTTGATCCCGTCAAATTCCATTTCACCTTTCCTATTTTCGTGATTAGCTGTACAATTATACTGATGTTCATCATACCAAGGAACGTATTCATCACTTTTTTTCTTTTCCTTACCATTTTTTAACAAGCTTTACACACACTCGATTTGACAATGTAAATGATGTAAATCTAGGATTTTATTAGAATATTTTGCAATAAGAAAAAGAAAACCCAAAAGCGAAACCTGAAACAGTAATTTCGTTTTTCGTTTGATCGAATTTAATTATTTTCTCTTGCTCTTCTTTCACTACTTTTTGAAAAATATGTGTATGTGTTTTACAATTGAATCATAATCATGGGCTGAAAACCAGTTTCTAAGAGAGAGCATCACTTGAATTAAATCCATACCATTTTCAGTTAGTACCAACCTTCAAAAGATACGTGTATAAATTTGACAGACGATTGGTTCTCAAAATATAGCGTTGTGAGTGAAGCACCTTTGGTTATTGTGAAATAACATAAAATGGATTCAAAGCAATTTCGTGTGTTGATTTATCATTGCTTTTTAATGGGAAAAAATGCAGCCGATGCAAAGAAATGGCTTGATAAGTGTTACCCGGACTCTGCACTAGCCGAACGAACCATTCGCAAGTAGATTGAAAAATTTTAAAGTGGTCATACAAACACCGAAGATGATGCACGCAGTGGACGTCCAAAAGAGACTGTTTCAGATAAAAACATCAAAAAAGTCCACAAAATGAATACGAATGACCGTAAAGTGAAGTTGATCGAGATAGCTGAGGCTCTGAAGAAATCAAAAGAGCGTGTTGGATATATAATACACGAATATTTGGACATGCGAAAGCTCTGTTCAAAGTGGCTGCTGCGTTTGCTCACAGTCGACCAAAAACAACAACGTGTTGATGATTCAGAGGATGAAACTTGGCTCCATCACTTCACACCAGAGTCAAGTCGGTAGTCAGCTGAGTGGCGAGCAGGCGACGAACCTCGTCCAAAACGACCAAAAACTCAACAATCGGGTGGCAAGATTATGGCATCCGTATTTTGGGATACACATGGAATAAATTTTATCGACTATCTCTAAAAGGGGCAGACTATGTTGGAGCGTTTGAAGGACGAAATCGCAGAAGAACGGCCGCATTTGAAGAAAAAGAAAGTGCTTTTTTATCAAGACAATGCACCGTGTCACAAATCGATAAAAATGATGGCAAAATTGAATGAATTCGGCTACGAATTGCTTCCCCACGAATTGTGAGGCTAAACCGAAATCGTACTACAAAACTGGTATCGAAAGATTGAAAAATCGTTTCAATATATACTATATTGATAAATAAAGTTGAATTTCGCAAAAATTTTGTGTTTTACTATAAGCCCATGTGTTAAGCTTGATTACTCAAACTTCGACCCAAATCCATTTAAGGACAAAAAAGTTCAAGACCACTTTTACCAATTTCAAGTAAATGCATAACAAATACTTGAATCAACGTCTGTTGATTTCGTATGCATTTTTTATCATTGGATAAGAGTTGAATAATGTTTCTTTACACCGGCATTTACTACATAATTTAAAGTCTAATCCTTGCTGTGATCGTTTCAAGAACTACATATGTATCACCATTACACAATTTTAATTTAATTTAAATTAAATTCACCATTGCTTGCAAACTTGTGAACACTAAAAAAAAAACTCAATAAACTGTAACTATGAACCGGATATAAATTCGCTTCATAATCGTCTTCACCTTGCAATTTTTGAGTAGATGTAGTAACAAAATCAGCATTTTCCACAGCAGTAACATATGTAAATTTCCTTTAAAACTTCTTTTTTTTAGCTTTTTCTAGAGAGTGTCTACCTTTTCTACTTCCTTTCTTGTAAGATTTAACTAGACGTTAACACGTTCTAATACAAGCGTATTGTAATTTTTTCGTTCGAAAAGTACAAAAATTTTAAGAGCTAGATATTAGCACTTTAAAATACAACCATACACTGACTTTCACTTCCTTAAAAAACCAAGCTTCTACGTGTCGTACACAACAAGTATAAATTTTCCAAAGCTATAGGGTCGCCAATAATAGCGTAGACTAGTGTATCATTCTTAAATTTTTACGGTATGTTCTCAACTTATTAAACTTTGAAAATATGCAGAAAAAAATTGATTTTTTGAAGATCGAACATGAGTTTTCATGATGTGAAAAACTTGATAGTAATAACAATAATAGTAATAATAATAATATTAGTAATAATAATATGAACAATAATAATAAAAATAATAACAATAATAGTATTAATATTAATAAAAATAAAAATAATAGTAATATTAATATTAATAATAGTATCAGTAACAATAATAATATAGTAATAATAATAATAATAATAATGATAATAATAATAATAATAAAAATAATAATAATAAAACTAATAATTAGGAGAAAATAAGTATAAATAATAAAAATAATAATAATAATAGTAGTGATCTTTATTATACCAGCAGCAATAATAATAATAATAATAATTATAATAATACTAATGAAAATAATAATAATAATAATAATAATAATAATAATATTGTAATAACATAACAATAAAAATAATGACAATGTTTTTGAAGATATTCTGTAATCTGAAACATGTCAGAGAGCGAAATATTACAGACCGTAGAACAGCCAGTATTAAAACAGGACTACATGGAGGAAGTTTCAATCCAGATATCAAATGAACATCAGAATCTGAACAATAATATTACCATTCAGGCAAATGAAATAGAACCCCAAGTTGATCTAATGAATACAAAGATTTTGTCAAACTGCACCACTTTCAAACGGGTCGACCTTTTTTTTATACTGCTGTGCATACGCTGTAATAAAAATAATTGGCGAAAAACTAGTAGAGTGTAAATATTTCTACGATAAATGCGAGGGAAGGAGCGTGGAGATCAAACAACTTCAAAAAAGACGACGTGGAAAATTTTTGGAGTGGAATATGCTCGAAAAAAAAACCGATGGAAAACAGCCATATGTCAAGTGAGGAATTTTAGGCAGTCCCCAAAAGGCTACATAATTTGTAGGCCACTGGTCCAGATGGATTACATAATTACTGGTTAAAGGCTCTGTTTTCCCTTCATGAACTAATTAGAAGTGAATTTAACTTATTCATACAAGACCCGACAAAATTAAAAGATACTTATGCGAAACATTAACATATTTTATTCCTAAGGAGCACAGCATTCAAGACCCAGCAAAATTCAAATCTATAACTTCTCTCAACACCTTTTATAAATTGGCCACATTCTGTGTAGCTGAACTAATCAGCGAACGCTGCAACGCAAACGATATACTTGCCAAACAACAAAAAGGCTGCAGAAAAGGCTCAACAGGCTGCAAGGAACAGCTGGCTATTGGTGCAGCGGTCACTAACCAAGTGTAATTATAATATATGTAGAATACGCATAATATAAAAAAGCCTTTGATACGATGTATCAAAGCTGTACAGAATAAATCAACACATAATACGATGCTGCCAGATTAATACCATATGGTGCAATAGCTACGCAAAGCAAAAATAATATCATACAGCATTAAAATTACCAGGGACATATTCCAAGGTGATAATCTGAACCTATTGTGGTTCTATCTCGTTTTGAACTTAATATCTGCCTCGTTAAACAAGAGTAAATATATTTTTGAAGTAAAAGACTTACCTACGACATATATATGGGCGACATAATATTATATGCTTGTACTGCCAATAACCTTGAGCAATTACTTCAATGAGGCAGTTAACATTGTAAATATTGTAGGAGGAAAGTTGTACAAACGTCTTACATACACCCCTCTAACAGTGAGATTATTAAGGCTATGGAAAAAGGAGATATTTACAAGTCGCTTTGTATGGAACAGTCGAAAAAAATCTTGATACGTAACAGTAGATAAAAACAAGCATACTTTAGTTAAATTAGTTTCATCTTTTAAAAATCGCTTGGAGCAATTATTAAAAACATGTTTGAAGTCTAGGAATATGGTAAAGGTTATTAACGCATTTTTATTATCACTTACTGAGCAGGCATAGTCAAATAGAACAAAACGGACTTGGAATACTTTAGATAAAAATAAGGACACTTATGAACAATATCGATACCATCAGCTCCAAGCTACGATTGGAAGGTTGACGCTCCCACGAACAAGAGAATGAACAAGAATTATGAACCTCAAAGTCGTTGTTGAAAAACAAAATAAACATCTCTTCAGTTATTTTTCCAAAAAGGCTTAAACGTCCACACTACACAAAGCCATTATCAATGCTGACGAAGACTTTACCCCGGCAACATTAAGAAAAGATGTCATTTGGATAAAGTAGTAGGTACTACAGAACACATGTACGTCAAATGGAAGAGTAAACACAAATGAACTAGAGGAATCGAATACTAACAACAAAATACAAAATTCTTGGCTTAGATTTGGAAACTTGTATCCGGAAACAAAGGGATACATGATAGCTATTCAGGATCAGGTAATACCAAAAAGAAACTACATTTAGTATGCCGTCACCGAACATACTATCCAAACAGACAATTGCCGACGCCGTGGAGATTTGCACGAAACAATACAGCACATTCTTCCTGGTTGTATCACACTTTCTCACAATGTCTGCAAGCAAAATTATGATAACACCGGCAAAATTCTTTACCAACATTTAAACAGTTAAAAAAATAAGGACCAACATCTCAAACCTATACCCCATATTTTAAGTATAATACACCCCCGGATTGGTCACAGAAAACCCAAACTATGTCATCTACAAGCGTAAAATTTAACTGGCCTGACATGGTGATTTATGACAAACGGAAACAGTAAATTACCCTCGTTGGCTTTGCAGTCGTTAATAATAACAACTTTAATTGAACGTACCTAACGAATATCCAAAAGAATGAGATGACAGAACTATGGAGTGGAAACAGAGTGACAACTAGCAACCACAGGATTGGTACCTCACTCCGCAATATCAGCTTTGAACGTTTTCGACATACCAAAAACCTAATATATACGTATATGATATGCAAAAAGGTATCATACTATCATAGGTAGTTGCTGGATCGTTAAAGAATTTCTAAATTTTCGTTGAATACCATAAAACAGGTGACATCAGAGTCTAGCCTTTTGCAGGTGGTTGAATGTTATCTTACATGATAAAGCAGAGAAAGTGCAAATAAGTAAGGCACGTGATAATAATAAAAATTAGGATAATACTAATAATAATAATAATAATATTGTAATAAAAATAATAATAGTAATTTCCCTTTTCTTTTATTAACTTTTACAATTTGTAACACGTATTACATATTTCTCTTACGAATCTGCATGGCTTCAGCGCTGCATGGTTGGCTTAATTTGCGGACATTAGGACTAGGGACTAGGATTTACGCCTTAATCGAACAAGTTCCTCATTGTCATTTAACTGTGGTAAAAATATTTTGATTTAAATAATTAGCGTACCTATCAATAGTTTTTCGATTAAACATTTCAATGGGTTTTTCTTCTCATTTTTCTGGTAAGAAAATGAGAATGATTATGATTACAATGTAATAATAACAAACTGTTCGGTGTCAAGACCCGCTATCTGTGGACGGTGAGTGCATTACCTGCACAAAGTGTCAAAGATGTTGCCACCACGAATGAACTCCACAATACATGGAGAAAATTGTCAGCCGGGATAAAGAGAAAGCGCTCCCTGCACCACAAGAAGAGATCCAAAACGCAAAACAATAACGATCTGCGGAACCCCGTAAAAATATCCCTGCACTGACAACTGCCAATGATCACCGTCAAATTTACAAACAAAAAATATGATGAACTGAACAAAACTTTCGAAAGAAACACACAACTAATACAAATACTAACAATTGAAGTTCTCACTGAAAAAGAATGATGGAGATGCGGTGGTGAAAACTGCATCCGCTCTTGATTAAGAAAAAATTGTCTTACTCAATTTTCATACGTATATACTCACGACCAAAAAATGTCATACACTCGATGGAAGAAAATAATGCAAAGAAGTTGAAATTTTAAAATAAATTTTGCAAGTATTGAAGAAAATATGAAAAACTACCATATACGAGTATAAACGAAATAAATGGATTTTTGTGTTTGTTTTAATACATACTTTCTTTAAGGATAAACTGGAATAATTTTTTGTTAAATGTTACTAACTTTTTGCATAGTATCGATATTGTGGTATTGTCTCAAATATATATTGAAAATGATGAAAATACCATAGGTATTATACAATTAATGGATTTCATTCTGAATCTTTTAATAGAATACAAAGAGAAGGCGGTGATATTATGGTATATTAAAAAAAACAATATCGGGTACGTAAGAACTAAAGAGATCTTTTTTTTTAAAATTAGCGCGCGCTTAAGGGATTTGAGTACACTTAAAATATTTGTACACAGTGCGTGCTAAGAAAATCTCAGAGAGGAAGAAAAGGGAAATACCGATGTACATGGTCTTAAATGTTTGTAAATTGTAATGAATAGGAAATAGAGAGCTCGGCAGGACAATAAATAAGCGAGTTGTACAGCTTAGGGCTTGAGGTTAAACTGTTGACCATTCATAGCGAGACGGGTGTTACAGCTGAAAGTTTGAAGGGGCGAAATTCTACTGGTAAAAATAGCGATAAAACAAATTATATGACGTCGACGTTCGAGGGTGTCAATTAACAGACTGTTATAAGTATCACCTATGAGCTTTACCGCACAGTTTTCAATCCCATCTAGCAGGTGCAGAGATGTTTTAGGAAAACCTGAGCAGATGTGGGCAAATAAATGTATTATGGCCAGATCAGAGGGGGTGAAATATTTCCTATATCGCTTGAGGAAACCTATACATTTCGCGGACCTTTTGGCGGAATCGGATATGTGGTCATTCTAACGCAAGTTGTCAATGACAGAATGGAAAGTTTTTTGGTGTCGAAGTTGTTCAGTCATGGTTAATGGCTTGGTATGGCAGCAGACAGCATTGAGTCCTGGAAGTATTAAATTCCACTCTGTTGATACTTCTCTAATTTGTTATTTTGTTATATCGGAATTTAATGAGCTTAACATATGCTGCCACTCCCGTTCTACGGCCGAAGGGTAGGACGTGAAAATGAAAAGCAGAGAGTACTGTCATCAGCAAAAAATATATTGGATTTGAAGTTAAAGATAAGAAATAATTTATGAAAATTAAGGAGAGCGTCGGAGACAGAACGGAGCCCTGAGGCACGCCAGCATTTATGTTGTGGAAGTCAGACTTGAAATCATCCAAGAAAACTTGAATTGAACGTTCCGAATGGTTATTTCTAGTTCACTGAAGAAGACAGTCATCGATTCTAAATGCCTTAGAAATATCACGTGCAGCTCTCTTGCTTTCGCCAGATTTGTATACGATTTGGTTTCACTTTTCGGTGAGATATGTCATCAGATCACCAGTTTACCTGTTGCTACGAAAACCATACTGCCGGTCATTAAGAAGTTTTTGCGTTTCGAGATATTTCATCAGCTGACGGTTTATCAGCGTTGCCATGTCCTTGAAAACAAGGGATCTAAGTACAATGGGTCTGTAGGAAGAGAGAGAGAGAAGAGGATTCGGCTTTTTTAGGGACGGGCTGGAAAAATGCTGTTTTCCATCTGCTCGGGAACAGCCTTAAAAAGTAAGATTGATGAAAAAGCTCACGCAATGATTTTGCTAGCGTGGAATTGAGATCTGTACTCTTCCGAAGGTGGATTCGTCTTATCGAAGATTTGACGTACCCAAGTGTAGGTGGGGAAAAATTACATTCCGGAAGGGATGAACTTGCTGCAAAGTATGCAGCAAGCAGATTGGCCTTGTCCAAAGAGCTAACAACTGGAATGTCATTGTAAATGAGCGTTGGGATGGAGGATGAAGCTGAATTTCTAAATTGTTACTACTATTGGGACATTGTAATATTTTTTACCTCAGTTTTTGTTGGTAATGGAATTTCACACACATAAGAAAGGCGTTGCAATTGTTGTGATTCACACACCGCATGATCCCAGCACTTGCTATTACAACAATCCACTTATCCAGCTGCATATGCATTTTCGATCAAGTTCATACCTGAGCCATTCACCTTAATTCGAATCCGCATGTAAATATACCATATGCCATACGTGCTGGCGTACATTCGCCGCACTGCTGAAACACGACGCTGAACATGTTACGTATTTGGGTCAATCCCAGGAAACAATCAAAGAATAATTATGAATGGGATTGCACTTACAATGTTCGTAGTGTGGAAGTGAATGACAAATGGGATGACATTTGAAACTAATTTGCACTAATACAGATGACAAGGTTGCAGCGACGCTAAAGACGGCGGACCTTTAGTCAATAAAATAAAATAAAGTAAGCAAAATTAATTAGTCTTTTAATCAACTCCCTGGTTAGACTCTTCTCTCGTTGAATACGAGAAAGCTCGGTCTCGCGACGATACAATATTGGTGGCAGCGGTGGAATCCTAAGATAAACGGATCCAAACTACCACTGACAAGAGCCTAAAATAATCTTGATGCCTACTGGGGCTATACACTAGAATATAAAACAACTGTAGTGTAGTGTAGTATATAAGTGAAAAGCCCACATATATAAGTAGTTGCAAACTCTAGTAGAACTATACGCAGAGGCGAAACGGTGGCAGTGTAACAACAAATATATGGCGCGAAGCCCACCTGGCACAAATACGCAGCACAGCGCAATCAACAGAAGCAGCAGCAGAAACACCAGTAGCAGCTGCAGAATCAAGAAAAACAGCAGGAACGGTAATGACAACAGGATAAACGACAAAAAAATAAAAAACCACAAGGTATTAGATCATTATTGTTTTTTTTTCTTTTCTCTCTCCTCAATATATGTATAAAAAAAGAAAGATCTTTTATATAAATAAATAAAGATACATTTTTGTCACATTTTTTTTTTAATTTCATAATCACAATCAAAAAAAAGGATTGAGTATATATTTTAATTCATGCGGTTTTTTTTTTTTCAAAATTTGAACGTGTATTTAAGAAAAACATGTACAATAGTATTATTCAAAGTATTGCCCATCTGAAACGATTTGTGGATCCTATCCCAAAAGAACTGCGCCGGCTTGGCAGCCAAGAATGAATAAAACCAATTTTTGATATTCTGCTCTGATGTGAACCGTATTTCAGTGAGGGCGTTCTGCATCGACCGGAACAAGTGGTAGTCAGAAGGGGCAAGGTCTGGGCTATAAGGCGGGTGGGGTAAGACTTCCCATCCACTGTTTTGCAAATAGTTCTTAACCGGAATAGCAACGTGGAGCCAGCGTTGTCATGATGGAAAATTAGTGCCTCGTGTCTGGTTGCATATTCCGGGCGTTTTTCGGCTACTGCTCTCTTCAAACGGATTAATTATGTTCGGTAGTTGATGGTTTCACCCGGTTTTAGCAGCTCATAATACAGCACACACATCTGATCCCACCAAATACAGGGCATTACCTTCGCGCCATGGATATTCAGCTTTGCCGTTGATTTTCCTGGTTGGCCGGAATCACATATGATTTTTTGCGCTTTGGGTTGTCGTAATGGATCCATTTTTCATCACCAATAACAATCCGATGCAAATATGACTTCCTTTTGTGGCGTTCCAGCAGCATTTCGGACATGCAAAACCGCCTATCGACGTCTATCGGCTTGAGTTCATGTGAAACCCAATTTCCTTGCCTTTGAATATATCCAGCTGCTTTTAAACGTTTTAAATTGGCTGCTTGAGTGACACCAAACGATTCTGCGAGCTCTTCTTGTGTCTGGCAACAATCTTCGTAGAGTAATGCTTCCAGTTTTTCATCTTTAAACCTTTTGGCTGCCCAGGACGTTCATCGTCTTCCAAGCCAAAATCACCACTTTTAAATCGTGCAAACCACTTTTGGCAAGTTCGCTCATCTAGCGCATAAACTTCCACCAAAATACGATGACTTTCGGCAGCAGTTTTCTTCATATTATTGTAAAGTAATGAAGAAGAACTCCCCTTAAAAACACTTTTTCAGGCACAAAGTTACACATTTTTGAGAGAAAAAAAATTATTGTTGCTTACGCTTCAAATGAATGACATATACTGAAATGGCGTACAATAACAGTAGCTTTCCAACGCATGTTCCAATGTAATAATAACAATGGAATAATACAAGTTACGCCATCTCTTAGCAAACCGCAAACCGATCTTGTTCAATACAGGTCTTTCACTAAATGGAAAGATATGGTATCAGTGCTAGAGTCTCAATTCATAGAACTCATGTCACGGTCCTCCACCCAGAATGAGCTAATAACAGTCAGGCAGAGACACCAAGAGTCCGTCCAAGAATTTGGGAACAGAATTATAACGTTATTGTGTGAACTCGATACAGTCACATGCAGTTCTATAGCGGAGATACCCGTAAGAGATTTCCTATTAAGGAAAATACAAACCTTGCAGTACAGACTTTCGAGGATGGACTTAAATACCCCAGTCTCAAGATCCTGGTAAAGGCTCAAAATTACCAAGATCTGAAAACTGCGGTCAGTTATGCTACCGGGCAATCCATCTGATTAGAACCTGCCGATGGACCCACAAACACGCCCAAAAAACAAAAGTTCCAAAGTGTTGTCAAATGTTAGACATGTAACAAGTTTGGGCATATCCATGCACTCCATGCAACAAAATAGGTCACACCTCCACCACTTGTTACAGGAATACTAATATTTCGAATTTCATTCCGCAAAAAATAAAGAGGGAAGTTCAGCTGATAAGATGTGGGTATTGTAACAAACTAAACCACTCTCAGGACTTATGTAGAATGCGATTGGCACATGAGAGGCCTAAACAAGGAAGACCAAATCTATCAAGTTCCTCCAATAACCAAAAAGTGAGACGTTATTCTTCCATGTCAGCCGGCAATCTTACCCGAGTACAAATAAAAGCCAATGTTCACAACGCCCCTCACTAACCTATCAAAAGTTCATATCACTATATCCTAAACGCCAAGAGCAAGTGATACGAGCCAAATTTCACCCCATAGTTCACAAACAACTAGCTACATTCCTAATCGACACAGGCGATGACATAAGCCTGGTAAAATCAAAAATTGCGAAGGTATTTGAAACTAAAAAGAAGTGTACTATATCGACCATTGCGGGAGCCTCTCTAAATACAATGGGGGAAATCTTGGGAGCGCTAGAATTCGAAGCGAACGAACAAACGGCTCGCAAACAAAAACAAGACGTACTCGTAAATAATAATAATATGGTGATACTTAAGCCAAGAATGCAGCAAATAATTGAGGTCCCTTTCAATGATAAATCGCCCAAAGAGTAAGATTTAATAATACGTAAAAGATTAGTCAAAATGGCAGAGCCACAAATTCCAAAATCAAGATTTTAATGATAAATACTTTAGAGACAGAGCAAAACTTACGGTGCCAAGATATCAATTTTCAATGGGATCAGCCAGAAGACTTTGAGGTAATTTCACACAAATCTAGGGATACCATTAAGAAAAGGTTAGAAAGATTAGTATCGTACTAGATCTTGAAAACTGTAATAGTGAGGTCAAAGAGTCCATACTAACAATCTGTAGGGAATACAATGATTTATTTTATCTTGACGGCGATTATCTTACCTCAACTGACACCATCAAACACCGCATAATAACGGACCCAAATAAACCTCCCCTGTTCGTAAAGCCCTATAGACTTCCTGACGCGCAAAAGAGTGAAATTCACAAACAAGTGAATGAAAGGCTTCAGGAGGGCATTATCACACCCAGTGCCAGTCCATGGAACTCCCCCTTGTTACTTGTTCCCAAGAAACCTGATAAGGATGGTAACGATATACTAGACCAAGTGGGTAGAGCCAAATATTTTGGTGCTCTTGATTTGGTCAAGGGATTTCACCAAATTACCATGGAAAAGGGAAACAAATGCAAAACCGCATTCAGCACACCATACGGTCACTATGAATACAGTCGTATGCCGTTCGGTCTAAAGAACGCACCAGCAACCTTCCAGCGCCTAATAAACAATGTGTTAATAGGTCTTCAGGGATTCGATTGCTTTGTGTACGTTGATGATATAGTCCTATAAGAATACGATCTCAAAAATCATAACTTAAAATTATTACGTGTTTTTGACCGTCTACGGCAACACTCCAGCCGGAAAGATGTTATTTCCTCAAAGGAGAATTAATGTATTTGGGGCACATCATATCCGAGGAAGGACTCAAACCAGACCCCGAGAAAATAAAAGCCGTAAAGACTTAGCCTCTACCCAAAAATATTAAAGGCATAAAATCGTTTTTAGGTTTGTAGGCTATTACAGACGGTTCGTAGATAACTTTTCTACAATAGCAAAACCACTCACAAATTTATTAAAGAAAAATGTGGAATTCAAATGGGACACGTTCTGCGATGAGGCTTTCTGAACGCACAAACACGAGCTTATGGGACCCCCTATTTTAGCGTACCCTAATTTCGACGAACACTTCATAATAACAACCGACGCTAGTGATATTGGTTTGGGAGCAGTATTATCTCAAGGTATTATAGGCCAAGACAAACCAGTTTGCTTCGCTAGTAGTACATTGAATGATGCCGAAACAAGGTACAGTACCATGGAAAAGGAATTGTTAACTATCATTTACGCCGTAAAGCAATTCCGACCGTATGCCTATGGTAGGAAATTCACCATATGCACTGACCGCAGGCCTTTACAATGGCTTATGAACCTGAAGGACCCTACGTCAAGACTAGCCCGTTGGAGAATTTTGTTGGACGAATACGAATACCAAATAGATTATAAGGCCGATAAATATAACTCCAATGCAGACGCATTAAGTCGCCTTCCCAGGTCTGAGGACGAGACTGGAATTTTTAAAGGAAATACAGTCCACACGCGCGCAACATAGAAAGGACCAGAAACCTATACGAGAAATAGATACCCCAGAAGGTATTCAAACCCTTTCAAGATTTAACCTTCAAGAAGAGAGAAGACCTATTTTAACAGACAAATGATTCAACTTGAAATTATAATATTGCCCTTAATAGATTCACGAGACGAGGAAATCCTCGAAGAGATGACACGAATATTCGTAAAGCCACATGTAGGAGAAATGTCCACCTTCACTCTTGATAGTAATGAAATGATCTATGTCATAACCCTACCAATACCATTCAGAAGCGTGAGAGATGAAAAAATTGCCGAGTCCTGTCTAAACGACATCAAGAATTTATTTTGCGATAAAGAGCTCAAATCAATAGGTTTCTCATTGCCGCTAATGGGGGACGAGTTTAAACTAACCCTCAACCAGCTCCTCGAAAAAACTTTCCAAACTCTTGATGTGAATGTACATATTTATATTGAAGATCGACTTTTCCTGACAGACCCAGAAGATATAAAGAAAGCGATATATATGTCACCTTTCGGGGGACATCAGGGAACCACTCGAACACTAAAGAGGATGAAGTTAAAGTATTACTGGCCTAAAATGGCACAAGACATAGCTGCCCACATAAGAAAATGTACGTCTTGTCAGATAAATAGAAAGAACCCCAAAATACTGATGAAAATAACCGCGAAGAGCGAGAAGCCATTCGAAAGGGTCGCCCTGGACTTATTTGGACCTCTACCAGTAAGTTATAGCAGTCAAAAATATTTGCTTACTTTCCAGGATGATCTTACGAAATTTTCTGAAGCATTTGCTTTACAAAATGCAGAAGCTCAAACAGTTGCAAGAGTTTTTGTGGAAAACATTATTTGTCGACATGGTATTCCCACTTCATTGTTAACTGACCAAGGGACAAACTTTCTTAGTACACTCTTTAAAGAAATGTGTTCAGTAATGAAGAGAAAAAAATTTATTACCGCACCTTATCACCCACAAACAAATGAAGCTCTTGAACGAAGCCATAGAACGTTGGCTGAATATCTCCGCTATTATGTCAACCAAGATGCGTTCACCTGGGACACTTGGGTCCCATACGCCCTGTTTGTGTATAAAACTACACCTCACAGTAGCACTTGCTTTACGCCCTACTAGCTACTTTACGGATTGCCAGCAAGCGTTCTCAGTATTTTCGGATAAAAACCAAAGGCCTTATACAATTATGAAAATTGTGCCAATGAGTTGCGGGTCAGACTACAACACGGATACCAAGCTGCCAACGAGATTTTACAAAGAAGGAAGGAATGCTCAAAAAGGCAATAAGACAAAGATAGCCAAAATAAACAGTTAAATCTTGGAGATAAAGTTTTGCTGAAGAAACACGTCAAAAAAAAAAAAAAACAAATTCTCCTCACTGTGGGAGTGTTCTTACGTGATTATAAAACTTATTTCAAACGAAAACACTATGATCCACGTAAGAAATAAAACAAGAATAGTGCACAATAATGACATAAAATTGTTTACTGAATAATAACCCAAGCCACACCACACTTTTACACTACAAATAAATACATATAAAAATAATAAATAACAAAAAAAAAAAAAAATGCGAGGATAAACTAATCAACTGATACATACATTTCAGAACAGAATGATGAGGTTCATGATGATCTTTGGCATGATGGCAGTGGCATTTGGACAGCTCAAGATAACTCAAATTCACCCGCAAGCTGGAATCTATTTCGATGAAATTGGTATTACCGAACTATATGCAAACTAATGGAAATTTGTCGCCTACTATGCTGCTGGCTATGTCCTATTAATAAACGAGTTATGTCAAACGCTACACAAAAATAAACAATTCCGTATTATATGCGATGGAGGAGAAATTAGCTAACTCTACCAATGAACAGCGATCATTTTCCGAAGTAGAAGCTTTACGTCGCAGGTTACTCTAATCATCATACGGTATCAAAACACTGTTAATGATATACTTGATTTGGTGACTGATGTTAAAAATGGCAAGCCTCATCAAGCCATCATTACACCAATTCAATTTAAGACAACCCTCGCATCCATCAAACAAAATTTATCCAATGGCATAAGACTACCACACATGGCAAACGATGACAACATCCTCTCGGTATACCAGATCTGTACCACGAATGTCGCTATAACTAAACAAAAAATTATCTATCAACTTAGAAGAAGAGGGATTCCGTTTGTGGAAAACTTTCAATTTTTTAAAGTAACTTCTTTACCGACAAAACACGGAGAAGGATTCGTATTTAAACAACCCTCAAATCAATTTTTAATTGTAGATTTTAAGCAGAAACACTATTTCGGATTAACTTCGGAAGAAGTAGCGAGTTGTAAAACAGGACACAATTAATTCGTATGTCCCATTTACCACCCTCGTTTCAGTGTTAATTATGCCAAACCCCAATGTGAAATAGGATTATTAAAAGGAAATACTTAACTTAACTCATGCGTTATAAAACAATCAAATCAAACAGCAGTGTAGATACAGTTCTATCATCCGAATAAATGGCTTTTTTCAACCCAGGGTCAAAAAATTGTCAGTGAAATCTGCGAAAACAACGTTACTAAATATATTATTCAGGAAACTGCGACGATAGAACTCTTTGGGAGCTGTTATCTAAAGGCAAAAGATTTGACTATTTACCCATTTAACGAGAAAATCTCGCTGATTAACAACTTTTATATTCCTTCAATAAATATTTCAAGCTACCTTGCAAACTCGTCAAACCTGTACTTCAACATAACTGATGAAACAACCGTCGTACGATTTTCTAGCCAAAACGAGCTTAATTTAGTGTCCCGACGCATAAACGATTTGAAAAGCAGAGAACTAAAACCATTTGAATCTTTGAACAAGCACGACATCCACCACTATGTATATACTAATATATGTAGGCGTCATAGCAATAATAATAATGCTCACGTATAAAAAAATTATGAAGTATAGGTTCAAACATGAGCAACCAGAGAATAGTACGCCAAAAGAAAAAACCCTTTCTAAAAACACAACCCCCGAAACTCCAACTTTTATCCTCTGCTCGAAAACATAAACAAATCGTGTTGGTCAAAAGAAAAAAAATTGTTCAATAAAAAAAAATATATATACTAAAATAGGAACATTCTTATTACACGTAACATAAAATTTCTAAAAATTAAAGCATATATAGTATAGTAGGAATATATGTATATATGATATGTACATATACCAGATTAAAGAATCTTGTTGTTGATTTATTTATTATATTTATTAAATATAGGAAAAAAATAAACAATATAACAAAATTTTAAAGGAATTGTGAAAAAAATTCAAAAAAAAAATAATAATAAAATTTATAAAAACACTATAAAAAAAAATAAATTAAATAAATTATGTTCCCTAACAAAAAAAAATGTATTTCAATTAATATATATATATATATATATATGTATACTATAAAACTAATATTTTTCTATATTTAATATAACATTTGTAAAACTAATTAATTTAAAATTAACATAATATATAGTATTATAGATATATACGAATACCAGATATTAATACAATATACAAAACGTGTTATTGATTTAAATGATCATACAAAAAAAAAAAAATGTTAGTATAATACGAACAATGTTATATTTCTATATTTACCAGTAGTACAGTAAGATTGGATTTATGTAAAAAATAACATTTGTAAAACTACATTTTCTCTTCTCATCGATCTCTACAACCAAGTATAACCAGTCACAGAAAATTCGAATCCTTTCAGGAAGAATTTTCTTTTTTTAAGGGGGATGTGATGTTGTGATTCACACACCGCATGATCCTAGCACTTGCTATCACAGCACTCCACTATCCAGCTGCATATGCAGCCGATTTGGCTTGCCATATCGTATATGCCATACCTGCTGGCGTACATTCGCCGCACTGCTGAAACACGACGCTGAACATGTTTCGTATTTGGGTCGAACCCAGGAAACAATTAAAGAATAATTATGAATGGGATTGCACTTACAATGTTCGGAGTGTGGAAGTAAATGACAAATGGGATGACATTTGAAACCGACAAAAGAAAAACCACCCAAGCTGCAAAATAAACTGGAACAAGTGGTGAATGATCGTAAGTGTTATGGGAGTCTTTGCGCAAGCCGATTTAGCTACGCACAGAAAAGGTTATAAAAGAGATACGATGTGAAAGGAAAGACAGTTTGTTAACTAGACTAATACAGACGACAAGGTTGCAGCGACGCTAAAGACGGCGGACCTTTAGTTAATAAAATAAAATAAAGTAAACAAAATTAATTAGTCTTTTAATCAACTCCGTGGTTAGACTCTTCTCTCGTTGAATACGAGAAAGCACGGTCTCGCGACGATACAATACAATCATTCCTGATTCGTTTGCATTTTTTCTGGTTTTCCTCAGTCGGAATCTTGTAGGATCAAAAAAACATTTCTCTAAGCCTGACAGTCTCTTTACAGCTCGAGTCGTGCAACAATTTTTCTTTTGGTTTGATACTCTTCATCCGGTGAGGGATAAGGGATCTCATTCCAAAAAGAATTGGCTCTGTGCTCATATCAGCAACGGCATTCACATTGAGGAAACATATCGACCAGTTAAAATTCTTAAAGAAGCTGTTAAGGTCGCTCCAATTGGCTTTTTCGTATTGCCATACGGTTCTTTTAGGTATATTTTCTTTAACTATATGATCGATGTACTAGAAATTAGCTGATGAGCTCAAGGAGGATAACACATTGACCTTGTATTTGTAAGGGTGAGAAGTTGAAAACAAGTCAAGGGTATTGACGGTATGACTATCAACGTCTGGTATATGTGTCAGATAGGTCAGGTTGTTTTTTCGCAGCGAAGATCTCAACACATTGTCCTTCGGGTATTGTCTGTCTAAAATTTCGAAGCGACCCAGAATTGTGTACACTGAAATGGCTCGTAATAACGGTTTCAGTATGAGGGTACAAAGATGCAACTATTTGAATGGAGTCAGACAACGCATCGAACTCGTTAAAGGTCAAATTGGTGTCTAGTTTGGGGCTTCTGTAAACAAAGCAGTTGTGAATAATTTGCTAACGGAGATGAAATTTTAACCACATGAAGTTTAATTCCAGATTGAAACACGAAGCACATTGTAGGTTCGTTTGGTCAGCTACTTTACTACGCTCGTAAATGGCGATACCACGGTGAGAGAAGTATAATGGCGCTAGTTCGTAGCCAGGTAGCTTCAGATCAGAGTGTTCTGACAGGTGTGAGCGGGAATCTACCTGTGTTTCACAAAGTACCAAAACAGCTGACCTTTATTTGCAAACGTGGACGTACGTGGAAAAGTGATTACTTTTTATCCCCCGTACATTAAATACATCAACTCTGAATTCTATTGAATTCAGTAGTAATCGAACTACAGATTATTACACTATATTTGCGCTATCATTACACAAAAAAAAAATTACAATTTATCATGAAAAATCAATTATTTCAACAGGAAAATCATAAATGAGTTTGCTCAAGTTAATGAATTGTATGAAAATTTCAAATCGTATTTCAAAAAAATTGTTGAGTCCTTAACAACATCAAGAATGACGAAACGAAGGCTAAATGAACACAATTGGATAACTAACGCAATTATTATTACGCAATGCCTGTTTGGAGAAAGACCAACTGTACCGAAAATTCAAGAACAATCACATTTGTACGAAAAGTATACAAATGAATTATGATTGAACTTCGAAACAATCTGAGTAAACAAATCAATAACTTCAAGCCAACTTACTACAAGGAGGAATTTGTGAAAGTCAAAAACAATTCTACAGAAACTTAGAAAATAGTAAATGCTATTTAAGGTAAATAGACAGTAAATTTAAATGATTTTCTAGCGAAAAACTTTTCAACTGATAATTTTGTTGGCTTAGCTAATCAGTTTGCAAGTAAACTAGTCACCGATATCGGAAAAACTATATATGTATGTTTGTAACCACAAGTCCTATTCCGGTTCATCAGGCCGAGTCCAATGTCTTTCTTTGAAGTTAGTACTGAACGAATTTTGAAAACGATAAAAAAACAAAGTGAAGCACATCCGTCCACCGCATACTCTTAAACACAAATTGAAAATAAAAGTTCATGACTTAGGATGATTACACAAGATCCAAAATTATTTGCTATTTCAAGATGATGACGTGAGCATTGGCATGAAAAAACGCCAAGTGCAACAAGGCCAACTTTTCAAAATTGTCCTTGTTTCGCTTTACAAAAGTGTAATAAAGCCAACTTTCAATAGTTAGTGTTATTTTACTTTGACTAAGGGTTATAACGCCAACCAAATTTAAGTAAAAACACCAAATTGGCCTTATTTCACATTGCTAAATTCGAATGCGATAAACTTCAAGCAAAACTATAGAATTTGTACAAGACAATTGTGCTGTTTTCCACTATTTTCAGGCGAATCAGTTGGCCTTATTACACTCATCTAAAGCGAAATTCAAATTCATACACACATTATTGTGTATTGGCATTATTGCACTTTTTCGAAGTAAAAAGACGGCCAACTGCTGAAAGTTTCCTTTATTACACATATGAAACTGGCCTTATTTCACTTCGCGTTATTTCATTACACCACTCAACTGTTCTTGAAAATGTGTCAACGTATAGATACTACAGATACAGATACAACTTTAAATGAAGCTACCATATTTCCCAGCTGACGTTCGGCAATCCGCCTACGCTTTATTCCATCTGAGCTATAGATCTCCACAAGATGTTCTTCTTCATCAACTTACTATATAAACTGGAGATACTCTCAGACTTCAAAGACAACAATACATACAAGGCACCAACTCAACAGTTAGTAAATACAAGAAGACGTTTACAAAATAGATATATGATCCAGATGTTCTAGAATGACAGCGACCCTAGAAGTCAACATATTTTCTAAAAATATATTTAAAAAAAAAGGTAAATCAACATCTTTTGATTTTATTGTTTTAAGGAACAGAATTCAAGCAAAAATTATATACGTACTGTATGTACAACCCAAAAATCGAAAATAGTAGCTAATCTTCTGCAGACAAGCCGCTCAAGCTTTGCAGGAAATATAATGTAACTCGTAAATTTTTGAGTCTAATTAAATTACTTAAAAAAATATATAAATTATCCACAGGCCTCTTTATTTAAAGTTTCTCTACTATTGGATTCTTAATGTAGAGACTTCTGCGGATATGCGGATACCCTCTGACGTTCTTAACATTTTCATTGCCGTCGCTGTCTTTATGTCATGTCATGTCAAGCAACAGTGTGTTGCGTATATTAAAATTAAAGTATGTAAGTAACCTTAAGTTAAAGAGCCACTAATTCTAAATCTGTATGCGATTTCGTCATCGCAGTTTCCTTCTTACTTAACGATAGACTCACGGTAAATTGTTGCATTTCATAAAGACAGGTATATCCTTCCAAATAGATTTAAGTTTTTTGGTTTGCTTATTCTGATTATCGACAAAGCAGATTCGTAACCCAATATTTTCTAGTCATGCCGTTGGCTATAATAGACCTATCATCGGCGAAAATTAGAGAAGTTCATCCGGACTCATTGGTGTGTTGCTTAACCAAAAAATCTTGCACGATATTAAAAAGCATCTTCAACTTTATTTTATACTTTTTTTCAACATCAACTTCAAGTTTAACTTCAATCTCTCCTGTTTTTCCCGATGTGCATTTAACTTTTTTTACCGTGCATCATTCCTATAAACATAATTCTCGAGTACATTTTGAGATCTTAACGCCGTCCAAATAGTATCTCTGGTAATTCTATCGAACACTTTTTTAAGTCGATAAAGGCGATATGCATATCCTTTGAGGATTAGCGATGTTTTTATATCATTGGTCGCAAACTTTAAATAGTGGAATAATAAAAATAGTAATAAAAGTCGAAACAATAATAATACTAATAATAATGAATGTTATAACTGTAGTCATGATAGTATTTTTATTTATAACACAGCGTGATAAGGTTTTGGTAACATAAGTGACTATACGTGTAACTGTTTCTTTACAATTAGTTAAAATAATAATAATAATGAAAAGCAAAACTGTTCTATCATGTCAACTTCTCGTGTTGTTCACGCATTTATGAAAGCTACCTTAATGTGTTAGGTGCACAAATAGTTCAATTTAGCTCGGTCGGGTGGTAATCGAAATAATTTAAAAAAGGGAAAGTACAACATAATCTCTAAACTAAACTCTATGGACAAAATCGGTCGTCGCACTTGTGAAAACTACCCCAATAAATTTTGTTATGTGGGTGGCCAATATATTGTAAAGGCCGAAGAATTGACTGTAACTGAAAAAGTAATGCAGGCTTATCAAATTTATTTTTATCGTTCTATAAAACAAGACAAAGAATGGATAAGATTATTTAACACTTATTGAATGGTTAAATAGGAAAAAACAGTCGATGCCGTTTGCTATTCCATTCATTCTATTATTTGGCGTAAACAAGTAAAGTTTTCAAAAAAAAAAGTAATAATAAAACAAAATAGAATTCCGTAAAAAATCATCTGTGTCTATGCCAATACATCATAGTAAAGAATTGTCTGTGTCCATGCCAAGAAGATAAGAACCATGTGCAGAGACAAGTAATGAGGATAACAGTGAAAAAAATTATGCGCTTGAGAAGCCAATATCCAAATATGAACATCCTAGAAGTTCATTTAAAGAACCACACATGATTCAGCAGCAAGAGTTGAATGAATTGTTTCGTGACTTAAATTTATCCATCAGACAGTCTGAAATTCACGGTAATGGACTAGAAGAATGGATATCTTTGCCAAGGAAAAGGAACAAACATTTAGCTACCTTCTTCACACAAATCGATCGTTTCATATACTACTGTAATGAATTTAACGGATTGATAATTGAAATACGAATCACTTACAGAACTGCGTCTCTTTATTGATGGATCTAAAACGAGTTTAAAAGCAGTTCTTCTAAATAATAATAGCGAATATCCTTCCATTTACATTTAAAATCTGTACGAGTATTTCCTAAATTGAGTGATGCTAAACTTATAGAAGGTAAATTTGTTGAACCGCAAATACGAAAACTTATGAACGATGTCAATCTTGATCTTAAACTAAATACAAAAGAACTAGCAGTTTGAACATCATTGAAAACGGGTTTTTAGTCATAAAATTGTTAAAAACTTATAAGGATTTAGGTTGCAGAATGTCATTAAAAATACTTTTCTTGCATTCACATTTTTACATTTTGAGTTTCTCCAATAAACCTTTTAGCGGTAAGTTACGGTTTTTCAAACAAAATGTAACAAATTTTAGATTGCTTCGAGCAATATTATGTTTTGTTTCTACTTGATTGGGATGACAGCGACTTTGCATATTTTGTTTCGATATGCAGCAAGAAAAACGTAAAAATCATTTTGGTGATTTTCCCCGAATGCCATTTTTAATAAAGGGATTTAAAAAGAAAACGCACTGTTAAAGGCAGCCTGCATATGGTGGTGCAAGGAATCTTTAAATTAGAATACTTTCAGTTCAGAATTTAGCCAGCCTTATTTTTGATAGTGAATTTATTTAACAGTTTATTTGTAAAAAAAAAATCACATCGCTCAAGAAGCGTGACGTTATCATGAAACACTTCCATCAAAAAACTGTCTCAACGCATTTTCAGTCAACCGACTTATCAGCGAGGCGCAATATGGAACGAAAATCGAACTGAAACTAATAAAAGCATAATTATAAGTCAATTAATATCCGATATTGCGGAACATAAGCCAGAACGGAATTTCTAGCAGTCTTATATTTACTTCCGTCCAATAAACTAATTACGATGGACTCTTTTTTAATGTTGCACACAAAATCAGATAAAGTAAACTGTGAGACTTCTAAAAACATTCAACTTATAATTTTTAATGCATCTGCTGCTTATCGATTAAAAGAGTTACTAAAAAAAAGGAAATGACCAATTTATGTAAACTATTCAAAGATTGGAATTAAATTCGGAACGCCCCTGATTGGAAGAAATGCCTAATATAAACTTGTAGCTTACGAGAAAAAGCTATATTCAAAAACAAAACAAAGAAAACAAGAACAACATACCTATGTATGATACATATGTACACAATATATATACTCATATGTTTCAAATGACTAATTTTTTTAACAATAAATTTAAAAATAAATAAACACATAAGAAAAAAATAAGTAATTAATAAATAAAAAAATAAATAAATAAACAAATATATGAATAAATAAATAAACAAATACTTAATAGGTTAAAGTAACCAAATGGATAATTAAATAAATAACCTATACACAAAAAGAAAAAAACAAAATGGTATGAATAAAGGGACATTATAAAAAATAACAAATTTAAAAACTAGATTATGTTTATTAACTATTTAGTTGAAGGGAATTTGCTTTTATCATAGCTGCCTAATGAGTGGATTGCCATCACAGCGGTCTAAGAAGTTTTCATTAAGTTGTTTAATTCTAAGACAAATCAATTCAAAGTTTGCTTTGATATGAATGTACCATATAGGGTGAAATGATGATAAGGTAATTTTAGCAACATTTTTAGGATTTTGTCTTGACATGTTTACAATTTTTTCAAGTGACACTTGATCCACAAGCTTGGGGATTTTGTTTGCTATATATAGCACATACCATTTTCATCGCAATTCTAGCTTTTTGTATTGAACTTTTTTAATTGTTCAACAAAAGTCAATTTGTTATCAATAAGAGTACCTAAAACGAGTAAAGAACAGAGTTCTCTGAAGGTAAACTGCAATGACATACTAGCAAGGAAACAAGCCTTTATTTTTCGGGTGAAAAAATAGCTTGAATTTTATCTTCATTTAGTTTTATTTTCCACATCACGTATTACTATTCCATTGTATGTTCACAGTAATCCGACCCATAGAGCAAATTACCATCAGCAGTGTCATCAGAAAAAGTAACACCATTCAAATTTAATTACTTTGGAAAGTCCTACATAAACAAATTACACAAAATCAGTTCAAGAAGAGATCCTTGGGAAACAACCACATTAGTTAGAATTAAATTTGACATACCGTTATTGACATAGACTTTGAGGAACGATTTGACAAAACATTATGGACTATTTTAACACCTTAACAGGAAATTTAATTGAAACTTCTTAAATATAAGCCTTTTATATGAGAATCTACACCCGAGTAGATTTACCAACTGCGCGATTCATCTTAACATGATTACAAATTCTAAATACTTTATGTAAAGTGTTGCGGTATTTTCTGAAACCCTTAGTACTTTTTTGAGGAATTTTCTTAAGCTACACAACAAACTAATCGGTTTATGATTTTCTGGATTTATAGGAGGCTTACCAGCTTGAATAATAATTTTGGCTTCTTTCCATGATTCCAGAAAATAATTTATTTTCAGGCAGGTATTAATAAGAAATGTTAAAAAAAATTAAAAAAATATATTATATACACCTGCTTTCTTAATCTGTTGGTCTTTTATATTACTATGTATTAAAAATATTCTTCTATATATTTAACTGAGGGTTAAATTTGCAGTGCACAATTCAGGCACAATATATCTAAGCTTAATTTTTTTAAGCGATTACATTATGTAGCCAATCCCACTTTGTTGAAGAAACTCATATCTAAGCTTCCTATGAGCCAAAGGCTTATGTGAGCTGTATATGCAATGCGGATACAGCCGTATTCAACTATAGTCGACTTTAGCAATTGGTTTAGTGGAGCTGCAAGTCTGATTTCAGAGGTTCAAGACACTAAAAGCAAAGCGCGCCATGCAGTTATAGAGCCAAAACGCCGTTCAATTCTTTATGCAGCCGAGGGTCAGCCAGCAGATACGTTCAAATGCCCAATCTGTCAAAACCTTCACAGAATAATTGAATGCAAAAAGTTTTCGAAATTCAGCGTTAGTGAAAGGTGGACTCACGTCAAACGTTGCCGACTATTTTTCATATGCCTGGAAGGAGGACATCCTCTTCGGAACTCCCGTCGTCGTCGAAGATCATGCGGTGTTGAGGGACGTTGTTGCACGAGCCAAAACAGCCTGCCTCCAAAGGTGCACCAGTGACGTATGCACAGCAACAACATGAAGCCAACGAAGTCCAGTAAGGAATATGTTGCTTTTTCGGGTGCTGCCCGTCACTATATATGGACTATCGAAGCAAATCGACACGTACGCGCTTATGGATAAAAGGCCTTCAATAACTTTGATGGATAAAAGCCTTATTGAGGAACTTGGTTTGCATTTCCATCAACTCAGGTTAGATCTCCACTGGTTTGGAGGAAGAGCCGCTCAAGAACCTGCAACTGTGGTCAACATTCGTATCAGTGGTGTCAACGTTAAAAAGAAGCACGTGCTCTAAAACGTCTGTGGTGTCTCAGATCTATGCCTACCAATGCAAAGCCTAAGTGAGTGTGACCTTCGTGGGGATACTTCATGCATCAAGTGGTTGCCAGCCCTCCTAGGTAAACTACACCTAGCAGAAGCCGCCAAAACAGGGTCTAGACGTGGTATCTGCCATACTTGGCCATGGTGAATCCCAACAAATCAGGCAAGCTTCGCCTCATCTTTGATGCCGCCGCCAAGTTGACGGGGTTGCACTTAACTTCTGCTTGCTTAAGGGACCACAGGAGTATCAACTAATGCCATCAGTTCTGTTTAACTTTCGAGAAGGACCATTGCAGTATGTGGAGAGATACGTGAGATGTTTCACCAAGTGGTCATTAAACCCGAGAATAGAAATTCGCAGAGATTTCTTGGACGTCACTGCATTGAAGATGTTCCACCTGATGTCTTCGAGTTGTCAGCCAAGCGTGTTGAATGGGTTTTTAACTGTATAACTAGCAACCCATCTAAAGGAGGCGTCTGGAACGCATGGTCCTGTGGGTAAAGAAGGTATTGTAGCTGGTCTACCTTCCTAAATTAATCGCTTTTCGCTTTTTAAAAACCGATTGGGAGAAGTCAGTATTTGTCCTCAGAATTAATAAGTGTTGTTAACGATCGGGGGAAGTCAGTATTTCTCCTCAGAATAGATAAGTGTGTTAACGATCTTGAGAAGTCAGTATTTCTCCTCAGAATAAATAAGTGTTGCCACTGATGTCGCTACATTACACCCTTTACTTTAACTTTACAATCATACCAGCACGGGTTGTAAGCTGTTTAGCTGGTGCTGCGGTGAGGTTCGAGGCTGGGTTTGAAGAAATGTCGTCTTCCTCCGCTACCACGAATGCCGCCTTCAGATGATCAATCTAGATCCTTTGCTGCTTGACTTCAACTATAACTATGAAATTTTTGGCGCGTCTTTGTGCTACTTTAAAGGGTCCGTTGCATGTTGGCTATAGAGGTTTTCGCACGAAATCCACTCGAACAAACACATGAGAGCACTTTGATAACTCCGGTTGAACAAAGAAGTTCTTAGCTGCTCAATGGTGAGTGGCATCTAGCGGACGTCTCTGAGCGAGACTTCGGACAAAATCGCTGTCGTTGACACTTTCCTGTTGGGATGTCACAAATTCGCCGGGTATTTGAAGGCTTTTACCGTACAGCATTTCTGCTGGCGTTGCATTTGTATCATGTTTGCAAGCCACTCGGATCCGAGCAGGATGAGTTGTATTTCGTTCGATCAGTACCCTGGCATCCTTGTCTTCAATGCTGGTTTTAACAAACGATGCCACCGCCCCACCATACCGTTTGCCTTAGTTTCAGCCGTTATGTTGCTTATAGGAATGGCTCCTAACCAACGCGTAGCTCTTAATCGTTAACAGATATGTAAAACCATTTAAAGAAGGTAAAGGGTCCACTAAGTCTATGTGCAGATGGTCGAAACGCTCGTCGGCTGATCGAAAAACTGAAATGGCGCTTTTTTGTGTCGTTGGATTTTTGACACGCAACTCAAGCCTTAACGAATTTAGCGGAATCCGTTCGAATTCCCGGCTAGATAAACCGTTGTTACAATAGTTTAATTGTTCTTCGGCTACCCAAGTGCGCCAGACCGTAAATGCTTTCTAGAGCGAAGTTTAAAATTTTTTTAAATATGAATGGTCTAACGAATATACCTGATGATGTTAAGGACGTTACATCTATAGCGTCTTTTGCTGTTTTTAGGACCAATGAAATTTAGTTGTTATTCAGTAACGCCTGCAGCTCTTGGTCCTTAGCGAGTTGGTCGAAGTAGATGCCCTTTCTTATGGATACTTCTTGAATTCTGGATAGAATATCCGGTACAACGTTTTCCTTTACTACTACGTAACGAAGATCTGTCGAAAATTGTCCGATAAATTCCAGATATCGGGCTTGTCTCGGCGACACCTTGATTTAAGATTTATGGTTTATGATCGGTGTTTATTGAAAAATCACGTTCTTCGATTAGCTGACGGAAGTATTTAACTGCTTCGTAGATGTCTACGAGTTCTCGATCGAATGTGGAATATTTCTTCTGTGCGTCGGATAGTTTTTTTGGAGAAAAACGCTAGTGGTCTGGTTGGCAATCGTTTGCTGCAAAACTGCGTCGCTGTTTTGTACTCCTGGAAAGTACTTTCGGCGTCAGCAGTCCACACGACCTAACGGTTGTCATTTTTAACGTTGCCATGGATTAACACTTTTGAACGACTTTGGATTTAAATTGTGTCTGGTACAAACTGCATGTAAAAGTTGATCATGGCTATAAATCGTCGCAGCTCTTTGGTGACGTTGGGCTTTTCGAACTGCCTAATAGCATCGAATTTGGCCGGCAACGATCTAATCCCGTCTGATAGGACTAGATATCCCAGAAAGCTAACTTCGGGCTTTTCTCGCACGTATTTCGCTAAATTTACATGCACAGAAGCGAGCAAAAGGTCGTCGATGTACGGTACTACGAAATCAAGAATGCGAACTACTTCGTCGACTAATCGAAACATTGAAACGTTTGTGCTGCAATCTTCAGTTCAAAAGTTATGTATTCAAATTCGTATAATCCGAAAGGGGTTGCGATCACAGTTTTCGGGACATCACTTGGTTCGACTTGTACCTGGTTATACGCCTTCTTTAAATCAATCGTGCCGAAAAATTTGCGACAAACCATGAAGGTGCGGTATTGTGTATTTGTCGGGTATCGTTACCGCATTTAGACACCTACAGTAGCTGCAGGGCCGCCATAAGCCTACCTTCTTTCTGACCATATGCAGGGGTCGCATCCTCGGATGCGTGACGTCGAGGATTGGCTGTCACGGGCGGTCCGCTCGTGAGGATACAATGTGTGACTGCTGATTTAGCCTGCAGTCATTTTTCTGGCTGATCGTCAAAGACATCTTTAAAATTCTTAAGAAGAGAAGCAAATGGATTATTCAGATCGCTAATTATTACCTGGGGGCTGCGTACAGTATTATTGTAGCTGGTTTATTGTTGAGTGCAACAAAGATACTCCTCGTTGGTGGAACAATGGACATATCGGCGCCGGTGTCTATAAGAAATCGGTTGTTTCGTCGAATTAAAATAGGCGAGCTCACTCTCCTTAGTATGAGCTCGACTGTCTAGTTTTTGAATTTGAGTGGGCATGGAGGTCGACACTTGTTGGCTTGTGCTCCGAATCTTTTGTGGATCCAACAAATATTTGAATCGGTTCGCTGCTGGGATACACTACGCTGTCGGACACGTGCAGGGGTATGATCCCGTCGACTTCGGTGATCCATCTGTTGGAGACGTCTGGAAAGCTGCCCCGAGTTTATTTAGCAAAGACTCGTTAGTATTGCTATTTCCACTTCGTGGCGGCAGCTATCGATGTACCATTCGTTGTTTCCACTATGCCATCGGTCATCTTAGCGATTTTATCCAGTTGTTCGTCGATGCACGGAGACAGGATTTGCTGCAGCGTCATCATAAGACATCTCAACTACAGCGTTGTGAGAAACTTATCGTCAACTGTGTCACCAGCAAGATTACGCATCTCCTCTAACAACCTCGACGGCTTTTTAACCCCCAGCTCCACTTGCGATAGGAGTCGCTTAATTCTGCCCTGGTCACTTGGAGTGAATTCGTAAATCAACTTCAATTTAAATGCTTGATACTTGCCGGATACTAGTGGCTGTCGCAAAAAACCTTTTACTTTCTCTGCAACTGACTGGCTAAACTACGACACTACTGTACGGTACATGGAGTTGTCAGACGTGACTCAGCCCACGACAAACTAGGCTGTTTTAAGTCCGCGAGTCTTGGAAAGCGTGTGCGGGGTCGTTCTGCACTCACAAAACACGACCCGTTTTGGATTTAAATTTCCTGGACGAGTTATTTGTGGGGCTATGCAAAACATCATATCTATGCCCACAACCCGCAAACTTTTATGCTTTGAAAACGAATATATGTTTAGTTATGTCAGAGTTATTGTACGATATGTGTCGAAAAGTTACAGAAAACTGCCTTGTCAGAATAAAGTCCTTCAAGAACTCCCGTGGAGAACTTTTGAATGATGTTACATTCCATTTATAACAGCAAGATCGAAATAATATATTATAATAAAAACTAGATCCAAATCTAAATCATTAATTTGTTTTATTTAAGTTTACTTTCGGAACCATAAAATGGATGACCCTGGACTTTGATTTCCCAAACTTATTTCAACACAGGTGTTTAAATTCCTACAACACCTATAAGTTGACCTCTTCGGTTGTTATAAGCCAAGTTGATGACTTTAGTGACTTAAGCAATATCAATATTACTTCTTTTCAAAAAATAAGCGAATTCTAATATTTTGCATTCAAATTATAATATTTAGGTACCTCTCTGTCATACAGTATGTATCGGTTATAAGAAAAGCGTTTATAAGAAATTCGAACAAATACAAATACGCCAAACATGTATAAGGAAAATGCTTTTCAGAAATAAACGGATAAAAGAAACTTTTTCTAGGCACCAATTTGTAATACGTATTGAAAGACAAACGTTTATACGAAAATTTTGAACGGGATTGTACGCAAGTGACAATGTAATGACAGCAGGAATCAAGTTGACGTTGAAAAACAACCGCGAATATCCATGTGTCATATTTTGGTCTTTGCATCTATGGTACTTAACAAAAATTATAAAAATGTTTACAAATAAAAGAAATACTTTAACAATAACTAATAAACTAGAAATTTTGGACGCAATCAAAAACGGAAAAAACAGAAAAGAAGTAACAAAAAAGTACAAAATGTCGGAAAGCACTCTAAGCAAAATTATAAAAAACACGGAAGCAATCAAAGATAAAGACCGACTTACACTGCTATTTTTAAATGGAAAATACAAAAAACCAAGATGTTTTCGAGGGAAAAATCTTCCCACCCCGTACAAATTTAATAGGAAAGCTTGGATGACCAGCGCGATATGGTGTGAGGTGATTAAGGAACTCGACGAAAGTATGGGAAAGAAAAATAAGAAAATGCTTCTTTTAATTGACAACGCTTCTTGTCATAAATTTGATTCCACTCCACAAATAATTGAAATTGTTTTTTTTTTTTTACCAGCATGTACTACAAGCTTTATATAGCCATTGGACCAAGGTATGTTATGAAGCCATGAATTCAATGTCAAGATCAAAGTTAGAAATATGTTATTTATTCTTATCCTTTGTATAGCCATCATTCACTCTTTTAAGGCCGAGTATGGAAAATGATTGATTAGAAAACAGTTGAGGGTGGTTATATGAACAAATTTTTCAAAGATATTGCAATAATGAAAGATCTACATATCATTAAAAGATCTTGGTGGCTTGTTAGACCTCAAACCATATCAAATTGTTTTAAAAAAGCCGAAATTTCAAGTAGAATTGAATAATTGACTCTTATATGGACGAGGAATACAACGTATTTATACAGGTGCTGTGGACTGTTTGTCAGATTTAGAAGAACATTTTTTCAATCAAAAAGATAAAACAATTATTCAAAAAAAAAAAAAATTAAAGATTTTTTTCAAAATAACTATTTTTTTGCTATGTGAACAGATGTGCTTGTACGTATTGAATTATTATTTGTAAGCAGTCTTAAGGTACATATATGGTTTGATTTTCAATAGGCTTTTTTTGACAGATCACGCGTGTCTCCTACCAAACTGCTTTATCATTTTTGTTCAGTATCGTTTGGCAAGTTATCATAGAAAGACTCACGCTACAATAGCGTCTCCAAATGGTTCAGCTGTATTACGAAAATCAGCGTTCCGCGAGAAAAGTTTTTCGTGCGATTCGAGGAACTTACGGTGCGCATAATCGACCTATTGAAACTACTATTGCCAATACCATTCGCAAATTTGAGTCCCAATTTACATTAGTGGATAATACTCGACCGGTTAGACCACTTCCAGCATGTAGTGAAGAGATTATAGCAGCTGAGAGCTGAGAGTGTACGGGAAGACAGTGACATATCGATTCGTCGTCGTTCTCATCAGCTTGGCTTGACGTATTCGAAAGCTTGGCGTATTTTACGTGAGGATCTCAGCCCAAAAGCGTACAAAATTCAATTTGTGCAAGAATTGAAGCCAGGCAACTTGCATTTGCGTCATATTTTCTGTGAATGTGCTCTGGCAAAACTCAATGAAAATCTGGTGTTTTATCGGGAAATTTTGTTTAGTGATGAAGCCCATTTCTGGCTCAACGTATACATTATTAAACAAAATTGCCGTATTTGGGCTGATGAGCAACCCGAAGAGTACCAAGAGCTACCATTACAACCATTAAAAACAACGGTATGATGTGGTTTATGGGCTGGTGGTCCATACTTCTTCAAAATTGAGGCAAATCAGAATGTTACCGACAATGGTAATCATTATCGCGCCATGTTAACGGACTATGTGCTTCCTAAAATTTAAGTAAGGTTTGCCATTTTATCATGCATTGTTTTCCGCTTGCTGAACGTGCGGAAATTATTAAAAAATATTATCGAAATTCTGGCTCAGTTGTAAATACGCAACGTGAATTTCGTCGGTCGTCATCATGGCTTTAGTGTGCAGGCAATTCGTGGCACCGGGAAAAAGTTTGGGCGTGAGTACACTCTTTTGGATCTAAGCCCTTTCAGACCCCACATACACAATTGTGTAGCATAATGATTGCATTTTTCCAATATGATTTTCACGTTCTTTCACGTTCTTTCACGTTTTTCCTACTTTTTACGCCCAGACGGCCCACTTGTGTCGTTTCGTACAAATATCGAACAAGTTTTGTGACATTTGAGTCATTGTTTAAGTGTAAGTGGTGACTGTAAGACACTTTGCGACTTCAGGATGCCATCAACGTAAGTACTATTTTTGTGAATATTTAATTGTATTTTAAAAGTTTATTAATAATGTTTTATGTAAAAGTTATGAAATTTAAATATGATTTAATAAAATATGGATTTGGTTTGGTAGTGTTTTCGGAATTTGTTCACAAACGTTAACCTACACAAATGTGTTGTTTGGGATTTAAAACGCACAGGATGTCGAAGAAATCAGCTGTATTACGAAAATCAGCGTTCCGCGAGAAAAGTTTTTCGTGCGATTCGAGGAACTTACGGTGCGCATAATCGACCTATTGAAACTACTATTGCCAATACCATTCGCAAATTTGAGTCCCAATTTACATTAGTGGATAATACTCGACCGGTTAGACCACTTCCAGCATGTAGTGAAGAGATTATAGCAGCTGAGAGCTGAGAGTGTACGGGAAGACAGTGACATATCGATTCGTCGTCGTTCTCATCAGCTTGGCTTGACGTATTCGAAAGCTTGGCGTATTTTACGTGAGGATCTCAGCCCAAAAGCGTACAAAATTCAATTTGTGCAAGAATTGAAGCCAGGCAACTTGCATTTGCGTCATATTTTCTGTGAATGTGCTCTGGCAAAACTCAATGAAAATCTGGTGTTTTATCGGGAAATTTTGTTTAGTGATGAAGCCCATTTCTGGCTCAACGTATACATTATTAAACAAAATTGCCGTATTTGGGCTGATGAGCAACCCGAAGAGTACCAAGAGCTACCATTACAACCATTAAAAACAACGGTATGATGTGGTTTATGGGCTGGTGGTCCATACTTCTTCAAAATTGAGGCAAATCAGAATGTTACCGACAATGGTAATCATTATCGCGCCATGTTAACGGACTATGTGCTTCCTAAAATTTAAGTAAGGTTTGCCATTTTATCATGCATTGTTTTCCGCTTGCTGAACGTGCGGAAATTATTAAAAAATATTATCGAAATTCTGGCTCAGTTGTAAATACGCAACGTGAATTTCGTCGGTCGTCATCATGGCTTTAGTGTGCAGGCAATTCGTGGCACCGGGAAAAAGTTTGGGCGTGAGTACACTCTTTTGGATCTAAGCCCTTTCAGACCCCACATACACAATTGTGTAGCATAATGATTGCATTTTTCCAATATGATTTTCACGTTCTTTCACGTTTTTCCTACTTTTTACGCCCAGACGGCACACTTGTGTCGTTTCGTACAAATATCGAACAAGTTTTGTGACATTTGAGTCATTGTTTAAGTGTAAGTGGTGACTGTAAGACACTTTGCGACTTCAGGATGCCATCAACGTAAGTACTATTTTTGTGAATATTTAATTGTATTTTAAAAGTTTATTAATAATGTTTTATGTAAAAGTTATGAAATTTAAATATGATTTAATAAAATATGGATTTGGTTTGGTAGTGTTTTCGGAATTTGTTCACAAACGTTAACCTACACAAATGTGTTGTTTGGGATTTAAAACGCACAGGATGTCGAAGAGGTAATGCGTCTTCTGGCTGAAAAGTCAGATATTGAAGATTTAAGTGAGTCAGACACTTCTTCATATCAAACTTTTGCAAGACTAAATCCAACTGCCAATTAAATACTTTGAAAAGTACAATACTTTTGCCATGAACACTTCCGCAGTGCAGCTAAATACACCAATATGTACCACCTGAGAACCACGGGAAATGAGCTTAAAACTGATTAAACAGAAGTTAAGGTTTTGTACGGGGCTTGCGAATGTATTGGGAGAATGATTACTGCCATAGTACTCTTGCTTCGAAAATATCAAAAAACCGGCTTTTCCTATTGAGAAAGTGCCTTCACTTCGTAGACATGGCAACACCACCGCCAGTTCTTATTACAAATGCCCAAATTTAGAAATTATTCAATGGATGAACAAATGATTTCATTTTTGGTTCGGTGCCTGAATTCCTTGCGGCAGTATGTCAAAAATAAGCCACGCCCAATAGGACTAAAGAATTTTGTTGCGACCAGTTCTACAGGTAGATTTCATCTTTTGCAAGTTATTTATATAATTAGATAACAATTTATATTTTCAGGGATCGTTTTAGATTTCGATGTGTATTAAGATGCTAATACCCCACTTGGAGATAGATCGTTGGGTCTACGAGTAACTCCATCTGTCATCCTGCGATTGGCCCAGACTCTGCTAGAAAATTCTTTTCTTTTTTTGATCGGTACTTCACCACAATTCCGCTTTCGAATCTACTGAACGAGATGCATTTAAATGGTACGGGAACTATCTAGACAAACCACCTTCGGAACATAAGTTTTAAGACCGACAAGGCGATGCAGAGGGGTGGAGGCCGACGAAAGAGTCCGATCCTTCGAAAAAGTTGTAGTAGTCAAATGGAAGGACAACAAATCCATTCTGCTAGCATCAACAGCATTTGGAAAAGACCCGGCTACCACTGTTTCTAATTGGAGTAAGGAGAAACAATCCCGAATACAAATCTCGTGCCCTGCTATTGTAAAGGAGTACAATAGTCACACGGGAGGAGTTGATGTCTGCGACCAGATGATGGAATGCTGCAGAACTTGTATTAAATCCAAAAAGTGGACAATAAAAGTGGCTCTTCATTTTATCGACTTGGCAGTGGTGAACTTATGTACTCCTTCCTGTACTGTCAGAATACCAAAGTTCCAAAAAGATTTGTCCAAGACCTGTCTTTCAGATTGGAGCTTGCCGTAACTCTTATATTCTCTCGAAGGAGAAAAAAAAAAATAAAGTTGACTCTACGAATAATGATGAAGGGAATCTGTTAAGAAGCAATTATTGACACTTCACCAATGCCGGGTAAGAACAAAAGATTGGATAGGGTCGAGCATTGGCAAATTGTTGACAAGTTGAAAACAGCTGGAGTTTGTCGCATGAAAACTTGTAAAAGTCGCAAACAAAAAAGTCGTACATTAAAAAAAAAAAAACATAATTAGTTTTTAAATAAATTTAATCTTTTTGTTCCTTTTGTACTAAAAAATAAATATTTTTACTACCCTAAGTTATATAAGTTAAAACAAAATGAATTCATAATTTGATACCTAGTTCGTTCAATTTGCACCCAATAAGGCCCAACAACACAAACGTGTATGTACTTTTCCAGGCACTGAGATGATAAATGTCCTTGAAAACCAAACATTTCTTATTTTGGAATCTAAATAAACTTGAGTTTCGAATTAGAAAAAAATTGGACAAAATTTAAATGTCTGAATGGGTTAAGCCAACAACCAAGACAGAGATTGATGCGAAACGAATAAAACAAAGCCGCCGTAGCGGCCAGTATCGCGGACCCAGAAAAGTCGATTCGGCGCTAATCAGGTGAATTGGCATCGCCAGAGTATTAAATTAGTGGAGCGAACACAATCCAAAAGTGTTCGGCCAAGCATCAATGCATCCACAAAGATGGAACGGTTTGTTGGCGGCATCATTGTACCTTAATTCTTTGGAAATGAGGGAGAAGACACAACGTTGTCGAGCTCTGACCACAGAATGTTGGTTAACACCGCTCTGTATCTCTGATCATTACGGTAACGGTTTCTCTAACTATGCCACAATGCCATAAACTGCACCAAACAGTCGATTTTTGCGAATGCAAAATACCGAATACTTGTGGGTTGTGTTTGCTTCAAAAATGACAATTTTGATTGTTCACATAGCCACTGAACTTAATATTGGCCTCGTTCGAGGGCGTGATTTTTTGGCCAAAATCTGGATCCCCTGCCAACAGTTTTTCTGGAGTTATTCAATGTTAAGAGAGACTTCCCATCACTTCTCGCAGCATTTTAGGTTTGACTTTCTTACAATGCACACAATTCTTAACAGTATTGCGGACCATTGTTTTTCCTTTCATTGTATAGTACAATATGTCTTATTTGATAATGCCAAATGTTTGTTGACTATAACTCATGTTATCCTTCTGAAATTTTTTCAGAATTATTTTTGTAATCGGTTTACTGTACGGATGTTTTTCATTAAATGCTGATTTTTGAGTTCTGCTACAAATTATCATGAAAGCTTTTTCGTCCGGGAATAGTATTAGTGATCTTTAAGCTCCTATTTCTGAATTTCCAATCCCGGTGTGGGGTGCAGTGTCCTATTCCGTATTCTAAGTCTAACGATTTCGTAATTGGCATGACCATTTTATCTATCTTGATTTTTCGTTCTAAACGAACGTGGGAAATGATTATGACCAAGCGTTTATCCATGAAAGAATCACAATTCAGAATTCGTCTCATTAGTCTCACCAAGGGAGTACAAATGCTTTTATTCTGTTGATGCAAGGCTCATCCCGTAGTACATCTGCCACGATATCTACCTTCGGAAGTCCCTTTAATAATTGTACGTGATTTGGCCAACATAGTGGACATACAATACCCAAAGGATGGTGTATTAAGATCTTCGCTGCGGAAAACATCTAGCTGGTAAATGAGCCCATGCGTATACCAAGCGTTGATAGCAATATCACCAAAACCCCGGACTTGTTTTCAAATTCAAATGCTTTCCCCTCTAGGCTCGTCGAACCACTATGTAATATCAGTTAATTTCTTGTACATCGACAACACAGTTAGAGAAAAGATTCCTAAAGGAACCGTATGACAAAACGAGAAAGCATACTGGATCGGGCTTTAGTTCCGTTATGAATTGTAAATGGTAGTTATGTTTCCTCGATAATGGTTGCGTGATACGACTCGAACTGTAAAGAGGTTTCCAGGTTTACAGAAATGTTTCTTCGGTCCTTCAAGATCAACCCGACAGAGGAAAATCGAAAAAGTCCAAACTAGCCTGGAATGACTAACATGGCTATCTTAAGCGTGCGAAATTTCAATATGACTAAAAACTGAAGCAATAAATACTACAATGTCCAAGGGTTGTAATTTTTAGTCCTCAAAAATATTAGAAATTCTACCTCATCCTCCATTCATTTACAATGACATTCCAGCTGTCAGCTCTGCTGAATAAATTAAATACTGAGGCGCTTAATAAAATCAGATCTCTTGAAGAGAGCAATGCATCTCTCTCCAGAAAAAAGTAAATGCATTAGAACTGAAGCTGGATGTACTGGAGCAAAAATAAAAATAGTAGGAAACTGTCATAGTAGGCATTCCTGATATAAAATAGCCCAATATTAAAGAGAGGATTTAATCTTTACCAACTGCAATCAATGATGAAGTATTTGACCCAAGTGAAATTATATCGTGTATTGTTAGAAATCACAAATTTCGTAAAAAAAATTAAGAAGAAAGAGCTTTTAGAGTCAATTTATTTAAAAAATTTTCTAAGCTATTAGAACTATAATTTTCTGGCTGAATTATGACCAATTATGTAAATAATAGTATTTCTATAGATCCTCAAAATAATACGAGTATACATATAATGATATGTATCTTCACTTTTAAGTAACATCGAATCCTTTCGGTATAGACATTCGATTGTTGGACATTATTCTGGCTTTTCATTCAATGATTTATCAAAACATTCGTAGCTTAAGATCAAATTGTTATAAAACCAATTATGGATTTAAAGCAAACTGCAATGGATCGTACGTGGCGTTGCAGTTTTCTACAAAAACGAGCTAATGATTTTTGGGTAGAGTCTACGAAAAAAATCATTCTACAATAACAGTCTATCTCTATCTATCTATCTCTATCTCTATCTATCTATCTCTATCTCTATCTATCTATCTCTATCTATCTAAGATTTTGTTTTTAGAAAAAAATACCAGCCTTTGTAACTTTTGTTTAAATAAAGTTGATATATTGTTTGAGTCTTCAGTCTTCTAATCCTGTTCCACTTTTCGTGCGCATGCTAATTTTTGAATTTGAGGTCACTTTCCTCCAGAAAATGCGTATTGAATATAACGTTTTAATATAATACTCTTTTTTATAAACGTTATAACAATACAAAAATAAAATCATCAACTTGATAGTAAGGAAAACCTTCACCAAGTAAAATTTCAAAGAAAATGTTTTTTTTTTTGTTTTTAGCTCCAAATGCTATGAACTAAAAATGATTTTGTGTGGGTTTAGATAATTTTTATTTTATATGTGCTTAGTGTACAAAGTATCCTCCTTAGTTTTGAATGCATACTATAGTAGAGTACGTTTTTAGATTTCACTGCTGATGTTTATTGATATTAACTCCTGCCTCACTTTTAATGACGCTTCAAGAATATGCTTTTCCAATTCACTTAAAATCGCTATTTGGGTTGGATAAACAAGTTCTTCCATTCTTCCCCATACAAACAAGTTTAATACTGTAAGGTCAGGAGATCTTGCAGGCCAGAGAACTATTTCTTCCTAACCAACAATTACCATACTCCTCATCTAGCCAATTCTTAACCTCACGACCATAGTGGGCTGCAGCATCAACTTGTTGGAAATATAATGAAGCCATTTGAATTAGTGTAATTTCCCCTAATAGTTCTGGTAAATCATTTCGCAAAAACACCAATGTTTGTAGAATTTAGCCTGGGTGGTAATTTGAAGGATCCGATTGACTTGTTTCCAATTACACCTGCCCATATATTGACACTGAATTTATTCTGAAATGATTTATGTCTTCTTGTATGTGGATTGACCGCAGCCCATGTATGAAGATTATGAAAATTTTTTATGCAATCTATTTTTCATTGAGATTCGTCCGTCCAAATAATTCTGCTAATAAACTCGTTATCATTCAAGCTGCATTCCAGCAACCAGTTACAAAACTTAAGTCTCTTTTCCAAATCATCGGGAAGCAGTTTTTGCATAGGTGTGCAATCGATAAGTTGTAAAACTCCTAGTATTCTTTCATCAGCCGCAAATCTTCTTATTTGTAGAACTCCCGTGTTATTTCGTATTTGAGACTAATCCCATTTCTCGAAGCCTTCAATACGTATTTCCAAACACTCCTTCACTAGAAAGTCGTCGGTAAGGATAAAGTTAATGGTATCTTTATCGCGTTTTAGTTGAACTTCAATTCCAGAGCAGATACACGTAAATAATGTTATTCTGGGTCTGTAAATGCAGTCATTTCAAATACCACTTCTAAGCAACTGTAACCTTGGCGTAAAAAATTAAACTGAAGACTTAATTTTGTTTTCTATTCTTTTATACCATTTTTATAAATTTTCCAAATAGGCCTTCATACCACAAACCTTACTCTTTCAAAGAACTTTTAAGGAACAGGGTAAGGAAATGAGGATTTTGGCAGGAAGTCAAATAAACAAGCACGCTTTAAAACTTTTTGTAGATATACAATCTTAAAAATTTATGAAAAATTATTAACTACGCATTTTCTGGAAAAAGTGACCCAAAGTCAAAAATTAGCATGGGCAAAGTAAGTGGAACATGCCCAGAAATTGGATATCTGAAGACTTTAACAAGATATCAACTTTGTTTAAACGCAGTTATAAAGGCTAGTACTTTTTCTAAAAAGAAGGTCCTCGACCAAGTTTATACCTTTAGTATTAACAGTCATACTAAACACCAAACAATTTTTGTTACCGTCGGTCAGGGTACACCATAGTAAGCCTTTTCTTAAATCCTCAATAAATTATGTCAACATTGGAGATGGACAGTTATTGTTCAACAATTTTTTTTTTTAGAATATACTCAAAAATCATTCCTCAAATTATCCTTGACGGGGATAAAAAAAAGGGGGACACCCTGTATAAAATAGATAAGAATTTTCAATGAAAAAAAGTACTATCGGTGTGCCATCACCGTATGCAGCACATATAATTCCTTTCCATAAAAAGGTAATACTGAGATTTTATTTATAAGAAAATAACATACGTAATGAATTCGGATATGTATAGGGTTTTCCAATAGGGACTTGGAAACTTTGAATTTAATTTGTGAACGCACTCTTTCACTAATCATCAAACTGTCACTGTTAATTTATTCAGTAAACTCAACATTTTCATCATGATAAAGTACACTGACGAGCTACGTTCTCCAATTGGGTTCTGGAGAAGATGCGCCAAGATAATGAATTTCATCGCAAAATCATCTTCAGTGACGAAGCTCATTTTTGGCTCAATGGGTCCGTCAATAAGCAAAATATGCGTTATTGGTCGGGGGAAAACCCACATGTGCTTCATGGATCACCAATTCATCCATAAAAAATAGCTGTTTGGTGCGGTTTGCATGCCGGCGGCGTTATTGTGCAATATTTTTTCGTCGACGATAACGATCGTCACGTTACTGCGAATGATCAGCGTTATCGTGCCATGATCACCGATTATTTTTGGCCCGAATTGGAAGATATGGACTTGGACGACATGTGGTTTCAACAGGATGTTGCCACAAGCCACACAGCACACGCTACAATCGATTTATTGAAGAGTAAGTATGGTGAGCGTGTTATCTCAAGATACGTCAAACGCAATGCGAATAATTTTCGAAATTAAGTACACATACCTTAATGAGGAATAATGTATTTATAATATTTTTTTGTTATCTTAATCTTGTTTAACATAATGCTATAAAACATTATAAGAAAGCCTTCATTAGAAAGGTTATGGAAAGAAAGTTTAACTCAAACATTCATTTATGGCTATAAAAAGCATTAGATGCACGCTAATGTGCGGATGTTCATACATATGCAATATGTACGCCCATACGAACATTTTTTAATACTTCATATTTAATGAGTTAAAAGAATAATATATCAAACCTTTTCTTGTAGATGCACGTTGATTTTGGTTAACAGATGTAGGATTTTCTCGCGGTGGTGGTGGTGGTCCTCTTGCACCGAGTCCTTGACTTTTTCCTCTGTTATTATGGTTTCTCTGAACAATGTTAGATCCAGTTGATATAGTTTGATTGCTAAACTGCTCTGGTGCATCAGCCAAGAAGTTTGAAGGAACGAGCCCTCTGACTCCATCCAATTCTCCCATAAAAAAACCGTCTTCATCCATATCTCCATAGATAAGAATTATCTCTCCAGTTTTAAAGCTCAGTTCCACCTGCTTTAAAATAAAAATATATGTACATAGATAGATATATTTTATTTCAGTCACAATAGTTGTTTTTATAGAAAATTCAAAAAGATATTATATAGTACATATATTTATCAGTTATTATTTCTTTAAAGAACTTTCAGGCAAGTAGAAAAAAAAATGAATTTATAAGAAATGAAAATGTGTGTATATGAGGAATACATCTATAGATACTCGACGTATGCAATGCAATTATATACTATAAATAAGGAATAAATACAATAAACTAGTACATATACCATATATTGGTATGTAAATAAATGCAATGTAAATAAAAAGATAAATAAATAAATAGATTTCAGAAGATTAAATAAACAAACTAAATACATTATAAAAAAGATAAAATGATAAAGAAATAAATACAAAATTAAATTCATATATGGTTAGTACATACATAGGTATTTAAATAAAAAATGCAATTTAATATTTCAATAATTGAAATAGGCAAGCAAATTAAAGAAATCGATCGCAATTATAATAAATAAATAAATTAACATACAAATTAGGAAAAGATAAATAAATAAATGTCTATATACCATAATAAATAATAATAATTAAAGGGTGATTCGTGGAACGTATACATACACATGTGTTTTTTGACAACCTAAAGGTCTGTTTATTTTTATTGTTGAAAATGAATCACTTTCTTATTTGTAATCGTAAAGGATTTGCATTATTTAATTTAGATAACTATGAAATTCAATTTTTGTTTTTTAAGACTAGTTATTGTAAGCCAAAAACATTGAATTAGGTACCCTATAGAATTTGTCAATATTTGTTTTGAAGTTACACACTTATATAGGGAGATTCATCGTGAGGTTTGATTTATAATGTAAAATAAAACACACGAATTTGAAAGTGAACTTAAAAATTTACTATTGGTTAAAAGAACAATTCATGACATTGGCCATTCGCGGACAATACGGGCAATATTGGCTTCCAAAGCGTCAATCGTAGCTGGATTATTCCTGAAGACCTGAGACTTTACATATCCCCAGAGAAAATAGTCCAAAGGTGTGATATCGCACGATCTAGCAAAACGTGAAATTAAGTACTCACCAAAATTATTTCTCAACAAGTCCATTGTTTCACGCTCTGTATAGCTCGTAGTGCCTTCTTGTTAAAACCAGAGCTCACCGAGATCATGTGCTTGAGCACATAGTCCGTTAACGTGGCGCGATAACGGTTACCATTGACGGTAATATTCTGATTTGCCTCATTTTTAAAGAAATATGGACAAATGATTTCACCAGCCCATAAACCACACCATACCTTTGTTCTTAATGGATGTAATGGTAGCTCTTTGTACTCATCAGCCAAAATACGGCAATTTTGTTTATTAACGTATCCATGGAACCATAATGGGCAATAGTGGTTTCAGTAGGTCGATTATGTGCACCGTAAATTACTTCTCACAGAAAGCTGATTTTCGTAATACAGCTGAACAATTTGAAGACGCTGTTGTAGTGTGAGTCTTTCTATAATGACTTGCCGAACGATACTAAATAAAAATGACAAAACAGTTTGATAGGAGTCACAAGTAATCTGTCAAAAAAGGCCTACTGATAATCAAAGCTAACGATGAATCACCCTATACCTAATGATCATTATCAATTTTTGCAACTGCATTTGTCTTCTTAAAGATCCTTTATTTTGCGATCAGCATATCTTGAAACTGTAAATAGCGAATCGATTTACACTGACCATGAGCGTCATGGTAGCAAAACAAACATAAATCTGTCTCTTCGATCTAGCAACCAACATCGAGCAAACATCGTTCGCTCTTGGGTTGGTTAAATAAAAAAAATTTAAAATTTTTTTGATTGTTGCATTTCTTTTCAAATCAAAGCTGGTGCTTCTGTTCAAATTTAAAAACTGCAAAAAAAGTATCGCTTTCAATTTATAATAAAATCGACCTTAATCTCGATTCTCGCTTTCGTATTCAGGTAAGAAGAAAGCTGTATAAAGATGGTATCATTCTTTTGGGTATATAGGCGGTGATCTGCTGTTGTCTGCTGCTATCAGAATTTGCTTAGAATATTTAGATTGTGTATTTGCTGTTTTTAAGTAATAGTTTGATTGGGTTTTACCTTTGGATAATAAGTATATTGGGGTTAACTGAACTGAACTAAATTTCTAAGCAGCAAGCAGCCCTTTTGAAATCGATTATTAATCAACCAACGAACAAAGATTGTACTATACTATATGTCTAGGTTTTAATCACACTTCTGGGAGCTCGACATCATACCTTGGTACATTTGGGTCGGATTAAATCAACCTCTTATGAATAAATTTTGAACAAAGAAAGTTGTTCTCCAAATTGTTCGCTTTCGGTTGTGATTACGTTAAGAACGAAAGTCTTTCATGTTGTATTTTACCTGCGGTCCTGGTAAACATTACTGCTGTCACAGGAAAATCTCTGGTGTATCGCGTGATCCTTGATTATAATTGAAAGGTTAGCAAAATGTTTAGGTCAATGTTGGCATGCACGAATCCCTATAAGCGGTATTTTTTCTCGATTGGCGTCGCTCAGGGCGCAGTATCACTCAGTTTACTTATCACGTAGTTAAGACCCACTGGTTGAGGAGGATGTACTAGCTCGTCCCGTCCAGTTTGACAACCACCTCAGGGAAAAATATCGAAACCTATTACACCTGAGTTTCAAACTATTACATCACCCGCCCGCGCCCTGAAGAAAAAGCCAGTAAAATGGTATTCATATCCCCTTGATGCGTGCGCGGTATTATAAAAAAAAAAAAGTTACGTCTCGAAGCCGACTCCTCTCCTTTCAGTTCAGTGCTGGTTAGAAAATCTCGAAATCTTAACGAGTCTGACCCCTTTCTACAATACTTGTACCGGCAAAGTTTACAGTAGCTTGCGTGGTGGTCGTATTACTGCAGACAAGGAAAAATATTTTCAGCCAGAATACAGTTTTTAAGTGAGTAATCACCGGAAATATACCTGACAAAAAAAAAATCGTTTTACTGCATGTTGGCGTTAATGAGGATTCAGGTCTTTTACTTAAATCTTTTTGGGAAAAAGCGGGAGTTGCTCATAGTCTTTCTCTTGTAAATGATCAGGATTCTACTGACAAGCTTTTTATTGCTAACTTTTCGAGAACTTTTGATAATAAACACAATATATTTATTTATTTCCATTTGAACAGAGGGAGATTAGGTTTGAGAACACTCTTTTGGGAGAATTAGTGCGGCTGTCAGCGATGGAACGGCTCATGCATGAGCCGATAAGCCATCGTTAAGCGATGAAACTCGGAATAAAAAACGTTGTATTAAGTATTGGCATTTTGTATGTATATTCCATACATCGGCAGAAAATATTAAGGCTACTAGTGAAAAAGGTTTTTATCTTCCTCAGTTGTCGCAAAAAAAAAACAAACGGTGGTTCTGATTGGAGCTTCGGTAATCAAAATTAATTTATAATTGTAGATATTTAACAAACATTGTCTAATTTACCCTATTTTGTAAACTAGCTTCTCATCATCCATAATTTGATACTATGGTTAATTTAACGGGTGCATTCACTCTCATTATTGAATATTCATTACTCAATACTCATGTTATGTACAATAGATAAAATTAAACGCTTTCTTTTCGGATTTTACCGTCAACGAGTAAGGTTTTACAGTGCACAAATTATTGAAAATAAAATTTATAACGTTATTCAATCATTTCATTTTTCATATCGTATAATAATTAAACGCTCATTTTGGATAGGGAACAAATTGATAGAAAATTCACAACCATTGGTGCTTTGTTACCGGATTTTTTTATTTTTTTCTTTCTTGTGAGTTATTGAAGAAAAATAAAAAGACATTCAAAAGATTAAATAAACTGTGTATTCCTCTAAAAAATTTCGTCCAAGTAATTCCAGGTGCTGCTCATCGTGCTCGTTTTTAAATCTCATTCGCGATAAATATCCCTTAAAACTTATTACAGTTACATTGCTTTCATTTCACCCGATGGTTTCCGTATTCGACTAATAGATAAGTTTTAGTTACAATGTTTTCCCAACAGTTGCGTGGTAATGCAAAGACTCGAATCACTCGCGTGGTAATTTTTAGTGAAATTTTAAAGATGCTCGAAATTCCATCAAACAAATTGGACGAATCTTAGTTGGAATTTTTATCCCACCATGTTGCATGTTTGGATGGTTTGACAAAAAAGCAGATTTAGGAATTCGAGAAAAAGTTTGAAGAATATGAAAATAAGTATTTATTAGCTCAAACTAAAATTACTAGAGGAATTCGGGAAAAACGGGCTGCCAAAAGGCAAAGTGAAGTAATTGAGCAAATAGCAAGCCCACAATCAATTTTGTTGATGAATTTAAATTCATCTAAAAACACGTGTTCGGAAATTACTTTCTAAAATTACCCCCGTGCTCTGGTGACTATAGGGACTGGCGCCTCTCGGGATTTTTTTTTAATGGGTTCTATCGATAACAAAAAGAATCGAACCGCGACACAAAAATTTTATTATCCATCTATTTTACTCTATGAGAGATGAGGCTGCAAAGATTATTAAACATATTCCAGTTTCAGAGTCAAACTACAATTGAGGCCTGGGAACGGCTTGATAAGCAGTTTAATCGGGTTCATTTACTTATTCAGTTATGTTTTTAAACTTTCATGTCATTACCTTCTATGAGTACACCATGCGGTCACGTGCTTCGCAAAATTGCAGATAGTGCTGATGAAGATCTTCGCGATCTGGTAGCAGAAAAAAATAAACGGGATCCGTGGCTAATATATCTACTCCCCAACAAACTTGACCAGGACACACGTCATGCATGAGCTAAAGAATCAGGTATAAAAGACGACTGCTCTATTTATGGATTGATTGAATTTCTCGAACTACGATGTGACACATTCGAATCATATCGACTCCCAAATCGTTCCACTCCATCGCATGGGATGCAATCAATTTCAATTCGAGCACATGTAGTCGAATCTCAGGAAAACAAATTACGGTGTCCGAGGTGCAAATGAGATCATTCATTAGTACTGTATTCGTTGAACTAAGTATTAAATCACAAGCCCGTGCTATGTACGAACATTTTAGAGATACAAAAACCCTTTGAGTGCACACTGATTATAAAAAAAAACTAAGGAAAATTAACTATGTTGTAACTGTCTACGAGTTGGACATTCATCTAATAAATATCGCAGTTCATTTTGTTGTCGTGTGTGCAAACCTCTCCACCATTCTCTTGTCCATTTAGAGGATTCTAAGAGTCTTCTTCCTTCGTCGCAAGTCCTTGTTATTGTACATCGGGAAATTCATTAGGTTCGTGGCACCCAGGTTCCACAAATCGTTCCGCCAACAACAATATTGCCAAAGTCACTTCATAGAAGTTCGCGTATTACTTGATACTGGATCGCAGTCATTGTTTATTACATAGTTATTAGCTCAACGGCTGGGACTTCCTCATACACACTCTCGTATTCCAATATTTAGACTTTCGTCAAAGGAATCCGGTCATACTTAAGGCTTTCTCTCCATTTATCTGGTTTCTTGACTTGGTGCATCATATTTATTCCTCAAGTCTGGACGCTCTTGAAAACTGAACGTTTTCATGGCCCAGAAGGAAAAAATTTGGCCTACAATACGTCCTTTAGTTGGATCATAACAAAAAAGTTACTCGATACCAATTCATTGTATACAAAGTTATCGTCCTTTCATTCGACCGTTGATATCGATGCTCTTTTGCAACGCTTTTGGGAGTTGGAGGAAGTTTCTCCCCTCCGGGACCAAACAGCTGATGATCGTGCTGAAAATCTATTTTGTAGAACTGTCTCTCGATCTAATCGATCGTTTTGCTCCTCTTCAAAGGTCATTCAACCTTTGGAAATACTCTGAGTGTTGCTATTTCTAGGATGCACTCGATGGACGCCAATTTTACATTAATTCAAACCTAAATCGATTATATTCTCAGTTCATGGGAAACATTTCTAACTCCCACATCACGCTATATTGAAGACGGATAATTCATCAACTAAGCTGCGCGTTATGTTTGACGGCTCTGTTCACTATTTCCGGAAAGAATTGCTAAATAACCTGTTGCACATTGGCCCTCCAATTAAACGAGATTTAAAAGGTATCTGTCTCCGTTTTCGCCAGTATAAATATGTGCATACGGCAGACATTGTTAAAATGTTTTGCCAGATTTGAGTATGCAATTAGGAAACGGACTTTCAGCGCATGTCTGGCGTCATACTCCTAATGAAGAGATCAAACAATTTATATTAAAAATTTTCACCTTCTGAACCGTCTCTGCATTTTTCTTGGCTATGCGTGTCTTAAAACAACTCGCTGAAGACTACAGACATAAGTACCCAAGCGCAGCTAGAGTCCTCCCCAACAATATCTACGTCGACGATGTTATGTTGGGGGCAAACTCAATCGAAAGGTTATTAGAACTGCAAGCTGAACCTGTAACACTTCTATCTATAGCTAATATTGAACTCAAGAAGTGGAGCTCCAATTGCTGGTCCCTCCTTGCGAATTTGCCACCAACAGACTGCTAGTTATCGTTTGTCGATACCAAACACTCAGATTCTCTTGTCAAGATACTGGGTATGTATTGGAATCCATCCAGTGATGTCTTCTTGCTTCAACAAGAACGACCAAATCAGCCAACCCAATTGTTTATTATTGTTCGTTGTGTTCGGACGTGTTTTCGTTTTGCTCCACATTAGACTTTAAACTTTTATATATAATTTATTTAAATTTATTTATTTATGACTCATTCCAAGGTCTCACAAAAATGATCACGACGAATCAGTCCAATTTAGAAAGTAGTTTCAGTTATGTTGATAATTTATTTAACTCTATTCTGTCCACAACCGAAATAATTAAGTCCAAACTCACCAACATCGATAAACAATTTTTAAGTCTGATCGAAATGAATACTGCGATCAATGATCTTAAAGCAGTTTGTTGCGCCAAAACAACTCTAACCTTAAATTGAGCGAATCGATAAACAACCTTCGTGAAGATCTTGACACTCGTTTTTAATCCACCTCAATAAAACAACCATCTCTTCAAGACAGTAAGCAGCAAAGTTAACAATTTACCAACCCATACGCAACACGACCAGAATGTCCACTACAATACATCAATTTTGGCTGAATTACTGGAAACCGAAATCGACCCACTTTCACCACCACCTCCTCGTCCACCACTGTTAAGTAAATCTACAAATTCTCCCGCATCAAACATTTTGGTACAATATGGACACCTTCCGAATGAAGGCGTAGACTGGAAAAAATTTAAACCGATATGAGTACATTTTTAATCAAAGGCTCCCCCCAAAGTGCTGATATTTCTTGGATCACGAAACTCTTCGGAAAAAAATACGGCATCACAATCAGCAAATGTAAAATGTCTATACCATCTCACCACAAAGATAATCGAAACTTTAATATCGACCTCCCTGCTTCATACGAGTGGTTATTTAAAAACCCTGCTGGTGCTAATTTCGATACACCTACCAAGAAACAGGATAAAACAAATCTTAATTCAAAGTTACCTTATCCCATTTTCAACTCCCGTCCCAAACCGGACTTTAATAAAATACCGAGACCCGTCCCAAACCGCCCCAAACCTGACTCTATACCGAAACCCGTCTCCAAGCCTAAGTCCAAATCTGACTCTAATTGGTGATTTAAAACTAATATATTTCCCAATTTCGCTCCTCCCAATCACATCCCGACCCAACTTCATTCGTCCTCCAATTATATTGCACCAGCTACCTCCGTTCCACACAAGCCCCGCGTCAAACGTCTCTTTCAAATTAACCCCAACCGCTCGCGCTTACTCCTCTGGAATACCTAACACCTCTGCACATGCGCCCACTAGCAATTTTTTCCCATATTTCGATCTTAAAACAGGAGCTAAATATCCTAATTTCATTAGGTCCCATATTATAAATCCCTCATCTGAAAAAGTGTTTAATGCCCCTTCAATTACCGCTGCATCGCCTTCAAAATCTTCGTCGATCAGTACCATTTTTGACCCCCTTCTGCCTTCCATAGTTAAAATAACCCAACAAACTTTTGACACAGCAGAATGTCGTTATGCACTTTCTAGGCTTGAAGAAAAAAGACGTACGAGAATATACGTCTCCTTCTAGCGTATCTGCATGACAAATAAGACTCAGTTTGTTACGAGGGAACAACTAAAACAAGGGTCATGGTCTCCATACAGCAGGAAGGCTTACCTACTGACCTTACAAGTATTAAGACACATATATCAAGTTCCACGAGATTTTCAATATGTCTCCCCAAAAGGTCACAAACGACCTTGCTGCTTTCGGTAGCTATGTGCACTCTAAAAGGATCTCACACCTTAAACGGAGGAGAGTTGGCAGCGACAAATTTTTTCGTCCCTAACGTGCAACCATTACCAGTGTTTCAACCATCCACTCCTACACACTCTCAAAATAACATCCCTCTAACCTTGTACTATCAAAACGTTAGAGGACTGCGATCTAAGACCCTGGCCGTTTTGCGCCAATCCTACGCTCTTTCATTTGGGGTCTACGCTCTGACCGAAACTAATCTAATCTTTTCTAGGAATTATTCCCCCCTAGTTTCAATGGTTTTCGAGACGACGATCTTATCCGTTCAAACGATGATTCTCCTTATCCTATTGGCCGTCCACAATGACCGAAGCTCTTCTCCAATATCTGTTTCTACTTCTTCTAAGCTTGACTAGAGATAACACTCCCCTGCAGGTCCCTGTACGTTATTTGTTTTTAGATCCTACCGGCGCAATCAATCGAATGATACCAATGCTACGACCCCATAAACTCCTCTGTTGCACTTTGTACCCTTTCACTATCGATTATTGATAACTTTCACCCACCACTTCTTCTTTCTCTTTTCCCCCACTCTCCATCTTTCATCTGCAGCTGCCCCTTCTTACGACTTTCATAAAGCGAATTTCTACGAAATTTACGCTTTTAGCACTTTTGAGCTACATTTTTTACTTTTTCCGATAATTCCTTCGTACCGGATCCCTTTTATTTCAAATACCTACTTAACTTCCCCATTGGCCCCTTCTATTTCTCAAAATATTGACCATACACTAATAGAAAATAAATTACAACAACTTAATGATGAATATTTACCCGGGCCAGACGATCTTCCATCCATATTTCTTAAAAAGTGTTCCTCAATACTTTCTCGCCCCTTGCAAATCTCTTCCGATTATCGCTCTCTCAAGGTGAACTTCCTCAGATATGGAAGTCTTCTTTCATAACACCGATACACACCGGATTAAAGAGCGAAGTCACTAATTAACATATACCCAAACTCCTTGAAGGCGTTTTGTACGAAGCCTTAAGCTTCCAGTGCAGATTTCTGATTTTCCCTATACGGCTTTCTGAAAGGTAGATCAATTACCACTAACCTCGTCGAATTCGTGTCCTCTTAAAGTGTCCTTAAAAAGCGGTAAATAAATTGACGTTATAACAACTGATTTCAGTACGGCTTTTGACAAGATATCTCATAAATTAATCCGGTTCAAGTTGTCCGTTGTTGGCTTTGAACCAATTTTGCTTAAGTGTATAACTTCTTACCTGGATAATCGTTTTTATAAGTTTTCTTTTCATGTCTATCTTTTCGGTCTCTTTTCGGTTTCCTTTTCGGTCCCTTCAGGTGTTCCTGAAGGTAATCACCTAGGTCCATCCTAACCATTTACGATCTGGAAAGGGTCATTTAACACTCAGCACTTTCTCTCTACCAAATTTTTCAAACCGATATCCTCACAACACGATTCCAGCCTCATTCAAATAGATCTAAATAGGTTTTACACCTGATGTATCAAGAACTGCTTAGAACTCAATGTCACCAAATGTCAGTCGATTATCTTTTCACGTAAGCGCAACAAGTCTACTCTTCAAACTTACGTTTTCCGCGGCCAACCTATATCCCTAGTTCAAACTATCCGCGAATTTTTTTGTATTAATTTCCGTTCGCATATCAATGAGATAATTACCAAAGCAAACCCATTGCTTGGCTTCGTTAAAAGATAGTCCAAAGAATTCTGTAACCCGTACGTGACCAGGTCACCATACATCACTTACGTTCTCGAGTATGTTAGCTAAGCATGGTGTCCCTTTCAACGAGTCCATGTAAACCGAATTGAGAGGATCCAGCGTTGTTTTCTTCGATTTGCTCTTCGAAGTGTACCTTGGAACGATCCTCTAATCTTACCTCCGTCTCAAAATCATTAACCTGAATACCCTTGAGGAACGAAAGGACGCAGCAGACATTCTCTTCATTCACCGACACCTCTCAGGCTCCGTGAATTGTATGTCTCTTTACAACTTCATTTTCTTTAACACTGACTCTCGAAATCTACGTTGCCCCCGCTTTTTTTAACTACCAACTCACCGCACCACATACGGCTCTAACGAACCAATATCCTGTATGCTGCGTAGGGTAAACTCCAAAATTTAATCGCAGCAATTAGATCTCCTTTACCATCTCTAGCCTTAAAACCCTAATATTTTGTATTTTAGCGTTAGCCCCCACCAAATTATCAAAATATCAATTAACAATCAACAAGACGGAATCTTTCGGAAATCGCGCGAATCCTCGACCCATTAGGCCTTTTGGCTCCCTTAGTAATTCTCTTCAAGATCATTTTCCAAGATCACTGGTCATCAGAGTTAAAAACGGATGATCCGTTATTACCTACAATAGCTGCTCGATGGATGAACTATCGGGAAAACCTTCCTTATTTAGAAAAAATTTGTGTTCCGCGATGTTTTCATCTAAGCAGGACATAGAACTTCACGGGTTTTCAGATGCGTCGTCATTAGCTTACGCCGCCGTGGTATCAGAAACAATTACACGTGGAGTTACAGTGACCATAGCTGCGGCAAAATCTAGGTTCACTCCTATAAAAACTGTTTCTATTCCGCGCTTAGAACTTTGTGGAGATTTTCTGCTATCAAATTAAAACTGGTGTAATTAAAAATAGTTTTACATTGGCTATCGTCCTACACCATTAGCCGTTGGACAACCTTTGTTGCCAATTGCACAGCTGTCATTTTAGAAAGAATTCCAAGCCACTCGGGAATCTAATCCCGCTGACTAGGTTTCGCGTTGTATATCACTTTCGACTCTCATGAAATACCCTATTTGGTGGAGTGGTCCATCTTGGCTGTCGGACGCGAAAGAGCATTGCCCTTACTCCTTCCGGTCTATATCACCCACAGTCGCTGAAAGTGATCGGTCGTAGCCGAAATAAAGCCTCCATAAAAACCTGTATTTGTTACCTTGGACAAAAGTAACATTATTCAATTACTCATCGATAAAATTTCGTCGTGGTGCCGGTTTGTGCGGATAGTCGCATACTGTCTTCGTTTCATCCAGAACTGTCGTTCAAACTCCATCGCTCGTATAATTCACGGTTTGAAATTCACGCTGCGAAAACCGTAATCATCAAATTCGAGAATGCCTATTTCGCAGACATCAAGGACCTACAAGACAAAAAACAACTTTCATCGAAGTCAACTTTACTCAAGTATTCATCATTTTTAGACAGCGATGGACTTCTACACGTGGGAGGGCGCATATAGCACACTCACATCTCAGACAATTTAAAGCATCATATTTTACTCCCCAAACATAATAATATTCCTTTTATTTTAGTATGGTAAAGGACATTCATCAAAGATATTTACACGTGGGGGCTTCCGAAACATTTGCCTTTGTTCGTCACCAATTCTGGATTATGAGCATTCGTACTCTAATTTGAAAGGTCATTTACATTTATAAACCTTGTCTTATGCAGCGCAAATCAACCTGAAGCTAAATCATGGAAGAACTACCACCTAAAAGTACACAACTTAGCCGACAACATTGCTTGGCACTTTAGCCCACCGTCTGCTCCCCATTTCGTTAGCCTGTGTGAATCGGGCAGTAGATCGGTCAGGCTCCACCTCCGCCGAGTTGTTGGACCCACCGTCTTGACATTTGAAGAGCTGACAGTACAAGTCAAATTGAAGCAGTGCTTAACTCACAACCTCAAATACAGATTTGAAACCTCTAACCCTATCCCATTTTCGTCAATGGTAAACCATTGACAGCCGTTTCCGAAACAAGCTATCAAGGGGCTCCAATCAACAGCCTTTCACGCTGGAATCACCTTCAAAATATGGTCCAAGGTTTCTGGAAGAGATGGTACACCGATTATCTCACAACACTCCAGGCACGACCCAAGTGGCAGCAATGTCAAGTGCACCTGAAATATGGAGATATCATGGTAATCAGGAGCCGAATTTGCCTCCTACTAAATGAATCTTGAGTTAAGGCATGGTTGTTACTTCTGGATCGGATAACTTCATCCGTGTAGCTGCCATAAAAACGAGTGCGGGGTCATTGTTTCGACTCATATCAAAATTAGCTCTTCTACCTTTATCCTGAAAATCGTTCAGAGCGGCAGGTATGTTTGGGATTGGAGTCGTTAATTAAAATTAATTAATAATCGTTGATATTTGCCAAACATTGTCCAATTTGCCCTATTTTGTTAACTAGCTTCTAATCTTTAGATTTATGCAATACTCTAAAATTAAATTTGATAGTATACTTCATCTACGAGGTGCATTCACTCTCCTCATCGAATATTCATTACTCAATACTCATGTTTAGTAAGTGAAAATTAATGCTTTCTTTTTGGATTTGACCGTCAATCAGTAAGTTTGTGCAGCGCGCAAATTATTGAAGATAAAATTTATAACAGTATTCAATTGTGCGGTTTGACTAATCTTTTCTTTTTTCATATCGTAAAACACTTATAGTAGACACTCGCTTTGTATAGAAAACAAATTCGTAGAAAATTCGGAATCATACGGGTTGTTTTCGATGGCTTAAATGAAATGTTGCATATTGTGTCTTCTGTTCAGTGTTATCGCGTTAATGTGTGCTTAAGATTTCGTACACAATAATACGTATTTTGAGCGGAAAATGGCAAGATGTGTCGCCGAATTTCAAAAAGAAATTTGGTTAGAAATTATCACTGTATTATTTAGAGGAAACATGTGAATGCACCTGTCGTGACCTGTGGTATATCGGCTGCTCCATTCTTATCCATAAAAGTTTAAAAACAACTTGCCGTAGTGTGGAGGCTTAGAACTCACTAAATGAAGTTCAAATGGTTGCCCAATGCATACCGGTACTCGGACTCGTGACATTGTTTCCTTTGATCTGAAAAGCGAAAATAGATGGAATACAGCACTTAAGTTAGTCTGGAATCCATATCGTGGATATAGTATTTACTTTCAAAATTTCTCCAGAGAAGCAATCATCGTCTTGCACCACCTGCCTACCATCTACTACACTATTGAAGGCGCTATCTCTAGAGTTAAAGTTGTATGAAAGTAGAAGTGGTCGGTCTACTGCCAGAAATAGTTGCGAATAAATGGGCCATTTATCGATAAGAGTTACTTAATTTCGAAAATGTTGACATTTCGACAAAGAGCTCTTAAGCGATGCTCACGCGACGTTTCTTCTGATTAAAATTAGGAATTTTCGGAACAAACTTGGCTAATGACACACGTCTCATGCCCAAAATATCCGAAAAAATTGCATGAGCCGAACCGACCGATATGCCAACATCCTTAGCAACTTCGTTTTTGGTAGTCTGACACTTTTCCAAAACAATTTCCTCGTAGCCTAAATATCTTTTTAACTTAGAATAGACTCTTCTTATGCCACTGTCAACATTTCAAGTGTTTTAGTGCACTTAATTCAATTTTTACACAAATTTTTATGAAAATTCTTTGCTCCAGTTTTTATAATAATTGAAAATCGCCGAGCAAAACAAAACAGGTATAACCTTTCTATCTGTGAACATACGAGTGTGTTCGTGTAATGAGTACTAACACAAAAAAAAAAAAATTAAAAATCGATATTCAAATGACGTTGCCCGCGAAATTTCAAAAGTCACTTTACTTATTGGAGGTGTCTTCATACTGTTGAAGCTCAGTCAGTTGACCCGGTAGTCGTGCGATTAGCGGCGTCGGTTATTGAGTAGTGGGACACGGGTTCGAGTCCATGTCAGACTTGGGACTTTTTATATATATATATATATATATTTTTTTTTTTGTTTCCCCTCAAAGTGTTGTTTGTTAATCAAAAGTAAAAAAACTCAAAAGCAAATCACGTGATGGATGGTGGAGAGCGCTCCGCTCTCCCCATAACGGGAGAAAAGGCACCAATAATGTTGCCGGTGCCTTGGCGAAAGCCATTAAAAGGAGGAGGGGTCTGAAAACCCCTCCTAATCTTACTAAAAGGAAAGTAAATGCCGTTTTAACGGCTGATGAGGTCAATTACGAGGGGGCAATAACAACTTTGCCTCTCTAGCAGCATCCGAGTCGGAAGATGAGGATGAAGAATTAAATGACATTAACATCAGCATACAAAAGCTGCAAGAAAAATTGCTTGCTACTAAGCAAAAACAAAAAGCACGCTGGCAGAGGGAGCAATTAGAAGCAGCGAGCTCCCAACAACAAAACCAGCAGCAGCAGAAACAACAACCGCAGCAAGCAAAACAGCAGCAGCAGAAACAACAGCAGAAGCAGATACAGCAACATCTGCAAAAACAACTTCTGAAACCACAGCAGCTGAAAAAAAAGCAGCAGCAGCAAAAACAACAACAGCAGCAGCAACAACAACAACAGCAACAGCAGCAACAACAACACCAGCAGCAGCAGCAGAAGAAGAAGGAGAAGGTGTTTCCCATCAATACCTATAAATTAGAGGTAAGTGCAACCAAGGACCTGTGTAAGTTGGTCATTGGTAACAATTTTAACATCAAGAGATTGGGGAACGATCGTCATGCCATCCACTGTAATACAGTGGAAGGCTACGCTAAAGTGAAAGAGCTCCTAAAAGAAACGACGACGGAGCACTTCTCATTCACACCGAAGTGTGAAAAGCGGCAATCGATGCTGCTGAAGGGGTCGAACTGCCAAATGCAGCCTCGATGCGTGAAGTGCGCCAAGAACCACAGTTCCGAGAAGTGTGCTCTGGGTGTTGACGGAGCATCCGATAGGTCGCAGCTCTCGTGCGTGTTATGCGGAAACATGGGACACACCGCAAACTATCGGGGTTGTCCTAAGTTCGCTGACATTAAGAAAGCAAAACTGACTCGGCAGCAGAAGGTGGAGGTCAAACGTTCACCTGTTCGGTATCAAACACCAGCCCTCACGTCCCAAATTTCCTACGCCCAAATGGCGGCAGGTAGGGGGGCTACGGTACAGCAAGCGACTGTTGCTTCTTCGGCGCCAATGCCGAGAACAACGGAAGCTGCACCTAACATGCTGGTGCAAGAACAGGCCAAGCGGGTGGACCAGATCTACGCGCTGCTGCCAGGCCTAACGCAACACATGTTGTTATATGTACGCACATGGTGGAGCAAACTTTGAAGGTCCTTGGGGTGAATGTTAATTCACTGATTAGGATCGAACGAAGAGCCGCGATGTTTAAATTGCTACAAGACCAAACTCCTGATGTGCTTCTCGCTAGCGAAACCAAGCTTACCGATAATCACAAACTGGAGTACAATAATTATATCGTTAGAAGAAGAAACCGGACCAGATCCAAACGTGGAGGTGGTGTCGCGATCTTCATTAAAGAAGGCATAAAATTTCACAGAAAGCGGCTGTACTTGGCCTCTGTTTATGCACCTGAGGCCTCACAATCCACCTTATTCATTACAGAGTTCGAGACGCTTTTTCGACTTCTGAGGCTAGAATCGGCGGAGAATTATTTTATAATCGGCGGAGATTTCAACGCTAAGCACAGAGATTAGGGAAATCATTTGCCAAATACTAGAGGGAACCTACTACTCGATTGGTGGGGTCAGCACGATGTCATGTACAGACTCGGTCTTAAAGCGACGGATAACCCGTCGTTTCCCAGAGGCGGGTCTTATTTGGATCTACTGCTGTACGACGAACGTATACGACTGACAGGTACGAATTTACAAACGCTTAACTTTCTGCGCACATTCGTGTATGACAGCGACCATTGCGATTTTAGCACCGAAATTACAGTTCCCAACGAAATTGCGGAATTGGAGGAGTTTGTCCAAAGATATTATTACAACTACAGTAAGGCTCGATGGACACGCTTCTCCGCAACCTTGACAAGAGCGCTCTCCTCTAACACGGTCCACCCACCGTCCAATAGGAATTTGTCAAACGAGGAGAACGACAATTACCTAAAAAAAATGGACGAGACAATTAAACAAACTATGGACACTACAATACCGCGGTATCGACAAACGACTAACGAACACCTGTTTCGCAATCCTACTATTGACGCACTGCACCGACAGAAAAGTAGACTTCTGTCAAGACTCAAAAACTTGTACAGACAGTTTACCGACAGACAACACCCGGTGATCAGGACATTGAAGTCGTCGATTAAAAATCTGCAAACGTTAATAAAAGAGAATTACAGAACTTCTGTAAGTTTGTATTGGAACAACAAGGTTCGGGCTGTAAACACCAGTAACCCGAATATGTTCCCGCAAATAAATAAACTATTTCGAAGAAAAAATCAAAACGACCCTTAGTGTCTTAAAATAGCCCGAACATCAGACAACGAACGGTTACTGACAATAGCAGGTATTGACCCAGATGAGGAGGCTGATGATGACGACTTCTTTGTTGTCGAGTATCCACAGGAGAAGGTTGAGGCCATAGGGGCGACTTTCCAGGAACTATACAAGGCCAATGATATCATTGGCCCTAGTCATGACCTGGACAATCGTGTCTTGGTGTCTTTGTTGTCGAGTATCCACAGGAGAAGGTTGAGGCCATAGGGGCGACTTTCCAGGAACTATACAAGGCCAATGATATCATTGGCCCTAATCATGACCTGGACAATCGTGTCTTGGTGCACGACTTTTATATTCGAAATGAAGTAGAGAACTGGCGATCCGAGAGCTCTGGTTTCACCCAGTTCAGCGACGAAAACATGGCAAATAATGTCAATACCAGTGAGAGTGACTTACCCCCGTTTATTTCGAAGGAAGAACTCCATGACATCTTTGACACAATCAGGGCTAAAAAGTCAGTGGGGACCGATGGTATTACGAACATCGTGCTTCGACATCTTCCTCTAGAAGCGATGGACATTTATACCACCCTGTTTAATAATGCAATGAATAATGCACATTATCCAGCGCATTGGAAAACGGCGGTGGTTCAACCTATCCCCTAAAAGGGAAAGGATATATCCAATCCGGCGAATCTCCGGTCAATAAGTCTCCTTCCAAATATCAGTAAGGTTTTTGAAAAAGTAATCAATAGAGCTCTGTCTAGGTGGGTTGAGGACAAACATATAGTTCCAGATAATCAATTCGTTTTTAAGGCGGGACATGATATCTCACATGCCGTGTCTAAACTGGTGTCCGATATCCAATGGAATAAAGGCAAAAACCAATGTACTGGTGCCTGCCTTGTTGACTTGGAGAAGGCCTTCGACACCGTATGGTTAGAGGGTCTTTTCTACAAGCTGACTAGGCTGGGGATCAGTAAACCACTCTTGTACATTCTTTATAATATGCTAACCAACAGACAGTTCATCGTGAAGAATGGTGATGTGACTTCTGTTGGAATATTTCAAATTAAAAATGGTCTTCAGCAAGGCGCGGTCAATTCGCCGATCCTGTTCAACATTTATACAAGCGACTTGATAGGTTCACTTCCCCATACTATTGCGTACGCAGACGATTTGATAGCGTACAGCACAGGTCCAAAAATCGAGGTCATTAATACTCTCTTGCAGCGTGACTTCGATAAGATAAGACGATTTTGCGATGACTGGAAGTTGAAAATCAACTTTCAGAAGTCGGAAACCATTCTCTTTAGGACGCCGTTGTCTAGAGCCTCTAGGGATACCAGAAAAAATTGGCGAAAGTTCTCGATTGGACAACACGGGCAGCCTCTTGCCTGTCGAAATGTGGTCAGATACCAAAGCCAAAGGCGCTTTTGCCCTTACAAAGAGACTGTTTTATAGCAGCCAACTCGATGCGAGGGTAAAGGTAATCTGCTACATGGCCCTTATCAGACCCATGATGGTATTTGGGTGTCCCGTGTGGTTCAATGTACGAGCAAGCTTAATGGAAAAGATTCGGGTGTTTGAGAGGGCTTGCCTAAGCGCTTGTCTTCGCTTGTACAGAACACCAGAGTCGGAGTACAAGAAATCTAATCCTAATGAGGTCCTTTACAACAGGGCTAACATAATACGAGTGGACAACTTCGTAATAAAGCTGACTCGAAGGCACACTGCAAGAGCAATGACCTCGACGAACAACCTGATATCTGGGGCTTACTACCCCAATTACCTTTACCACGAGAGTGTGCGCTCTGACGGCTTCGTTCCACCGGAAGCATTCCTCTACTTAGATCAGATAGGGTTGATCCAGGATAGATTAGCGATTCCGTTAATCTTCCATGTCGCTCGGACAGCTGGGGACAGGTGACTCAACTACAACAGAGACGTCGCACATAGAAGTGTGGATCGTCTCAGGTTCAGTAGGGCGGTGGTGAATCGCGATAAGAGGGATGCCGGTCGGCAGCACCAGCATTTCTGGTAGTTGAATGACGGAGAAGATGTTTCGTCGTTGTTTCCTTCAAGTACGGACCAGCCTCACTAATGAGGCAGAGCTGACCAATCTATTTGCTCTGTAAATAGCGATGGCCAGCTTGCATAGGTTTAGGTTAGCACTTAAGAAATGTATACATATATTGGTATATACAAAGGTATATACCAATTTATGCATATAATTGTGTAATATCTATGTGTGTGTATGTGTGTATTGTGTATGAAGGATTAGGTAGACTAAGGTTTATTTTAAGTTAGATATTAAGTTTTTTATAAAAAATAAAAAATTACAGCCATAGGCTAAGTTTTTTGTTAACAATTTTTTCTTAGCCCTAAGTATATAAAATAAAATTTTTTAAATAAAATGTAAATGAAGTCGAAAGACTTAGAATTTAGAGTAGCTTAGAGTGCCTGTGTGGGGCCAGTAAGTTAGTATAAGATTGTTAAGTAATTGTAAGCTAGCATTTAAGCATTTTTTGTTAGTATGTAAGAGTTAGTGTTTAAGAAAATAAAATGCATTTAAAACTAAAAAAAAAAAAACTAAACTAAAAACTAGGTGTCTTCATACATATTTGCAATTTTGATAAAAATAAGCCCAGTGAATCAGCTGTGTGTTTTTGTACTCATGTTAGCGATCGTCACAAAAAAACGACCCAACCCCTTTTAAAAGTTCATCATTAAAACTTGGTAGCACAGATGCATATATGACGTTTAATGGCTGTTCATGTGTTGCTTGGTGAACAAATTTAATTTGTTTTGAAAAAAATGTTATTGTCAAATACGATATTTGGCACTTCTAAAAATTCATTGGCAAGTTATTCCCAAACGTACACGCAAATTGTTTTTTTTTTTTTCGGATAGCAGATGTGCAAGAAAACACTGCTATTTGATTTAGATATAAACAACTTATATATGTTAGACGAGCAATGTGTCAACTACTTCCTTAAGGTGGCTTTCAATGGTGCAATCTTGGGAGCTTTAAGATTGAACATTTTTAAGTATTGGAAACAATTATGTCGGGAATGTTTTAGAAGAAGATTCAGCTTGTAAAAAAATCTGGATTATAACACAATGATTTCTCTTTTAAAATATATTATTATATTATTATTATATAATATTATTATTATACTATAATACCCGGAAGTAAAATTTCAAAGCCGGCCGCTAACCTCAATTCAAAAACAAAACATGTTACTTGGGTGAAGAATTTACATTACATATATAATCTAATCTAAAAACATATAATCGATCTATATGCTACAAATAAATTTAAAGAAGATTTGCTCAAGCTAATGAATAACAGCTTCTATGGAAAGGCTATGAAAAAAGTAAAAGAGCGAAGAGAGATGTGAAAATTGTACAATAGCAAATTGGAATGCTGTTGGAAGATGTTTTATTGCGATCTAACTGCAAGTCAGGATAAAAAATTGTGCGACAAAACTCATAGGTGCAGCCAATACGATACAGTCATTAGACACCCTCAAACACCGGCGTAAAGTCTCTTGTCTTACCTTGTTGTATCGCTTTTTTACCAGAATTAGATAAAAAATTTTCGAAAAATGTTAGGGTTTATCGGGTTATACCACTTTTAGGTCTAAAGGAAGAGAGCCGATAAATCTTAAGTATCAAAAACTAAAAGTAATTATGTTGTTAATAAAAAATATTGTGAAAACATTCTATTTATATTAAAATTAAAATAAAAAAAAAACTTGTTTTTATTCTTTATATTGACTGTGATTTAGTAATCGAAGAATTGTGTTCGCCATTTTACAAATACTTGATTGTTTTTAATTTTCAACACTTTTTCTATTAGAAACACATCGGGGAATAATTGTTTTTAATTCCGTTTCATATAAACTACTTCGATTCGAATTTGAGAATTACTTAACAAATATGTGAAAGGATTAATAATATTCACTTTTCTTATTGTAAACACTTTCATTTCACTTTTCTCAAAGGCGTATTTATACTTGCATATTCGAAACTGATCACCAACTTTATATTTTCTGCTTACAGTGGTTTTAATAAGCCGAAAATAAAAGATCCTTTGATTCATTTTTTGTTTGCATCCATTGATCTATTTTTTAATTGTCTGTGTATAGAACGAATAGAAGTATTCAACAATACTGGATTCTCGAAAATTTGAACTTGTTGGATTCTGTGACATCTCCTCGGTTGTATATATGCAAAGCAATCTAGAAAATGGGTTTATCGGAGTTCAACCTGTCGCTGCCAAAACTCGAGTTGCACGATCAAACAGTTATCTATTCCTGGACTCGAATTACTTCTACTAGGTTGACTAATTATTCTTATTTGCTCTTCGTTGGACGTAAAACCGGTTCACACCTATGCGATCTGGGACTCTCAAAGCATCCGCCTTAAAGATGGAACACATTTGTAGCTAACCGCACCTCGGAAATCTTGCACGGTTTTTCCTGATCCGTAGGGAATTATGTTCGCAGTCCTAGTGCATTGCTGCCGCTGGAGATTCGGGGAAGGGCTCTGTTTGTATTAATATACAAAGGATTTCATCCACTGGCTTTCTCAGAGGAAAGGAAAATAGCCATCTTCGCATTCTGAACACCATTTCTTAAATAACATAAGTAAAAAAATTTCTTCATGGAATAGGCTCATTCGAATTGTAGCTTACATTCTTTGCTTCTGTAAAAACTATCGACTTCCATCTTGGGACCGCAGGAAAACTTTCATATCTTCATTTTGATTCGATATTTTTAATCAAACCTGCCTTCTTTTCATTCAACAGGAGTTTCAAGAAGAAATAAGTGCTTTAAAATCTAAAGGAAGTATTTTATATCGCTTAAACTGTCATTATTATCACTATTCATCGATTCACTACTGTGAATGTCTTAGTTAAAAGAGTTTTTTTTTTTCAATATAAAGCACCCAATTATCTTTCCGAACAACAACAATCTCAGTCGCTTGATTCGTAACACAATTATTTATTTTAACATGCCAACAATTTTGGATTTTTGGTAATAGAAATGTAATCTGAAAAATCGTCTTCAAATGCAAGCGTCAAGACTCAGACCATTTTTCGCTTTCGACAACTCTTGCTGTGTTTGCCAAGGAGTATAAAGTCTAAGTTGGAAAAGGGATATATCGCCTTATTCGTCTGTATGACTACAAAAGCGGTTGACATAAAAGTAGCAAGTGTCTTATCCAAGGGTGCATTTTTGATCGCCCTACGAAGTTTTATCGCGAGACGTGGTAAAAACAGGGTACTCCACTTGGATAATAGTACGAATTTCCAAGGAGCTTCAATAATCCTTTCCCAATAGTTTCAGCTCGGGTACATAACGAGAGGATAGCTAAAAAGTTAGCAATAAATAACATCAGATAGGAATTTATACCACCCCATAGCCCACACAAGCAAAAAGGCAGACCAGGTACCGTGATATCTATAGATTCCGATTCCGATTCGACTTTTACGATTGGAGATGGTGCTAAATACGATGGAAGGGTTCTGGCAATGATAGAATATAGATTACCTCACATCTCTCCAACAACGCCCCAAGTAGAAGCAGAAAACTCGAGACATTCAGGTCGCTTGCACCCATAGAATCTATTCATTACGGCTCAGATGGTCATGTACGAGTAGTCTTAGTTCTTACCAAAAACTGTATATACAAAACACCAATAACTATGTAAAATTGCTCTTTTAATCTGTGGTGTGGGTATCGAAGAATGAATGATCATCATCATCATCACCCAAATTCATTATAGTGTAATCAAAGCAAGGCCAGCATTATAGATATCCAAAGACTCAGACCACTATTCAAAAGGTGTCCCAAAATTTACGCAAGATTTGAATATTGCGCCATTGGTGCGGTAAGGTGTTGCCAACGATAAAAAAGGACAGCTAACATCTGAGGATTGCTAAAAATGGAACGCTACATGAGAAGAGAATTCGTTAAATGGACTATCGAACAACAACGAATGGATGAACATTTTTTAAACAAAATCATCTTTAATGATGATGGCTTTGTTAACCTGCAAAATTTTCGAATTTGGGGTTCATAATTCCTTTCCTAGTCGAGTAATATTTCATTTTGGTGATCAGAATTGGCTGCCCAGATCAACCCATTGTACGCCGCTGGCCTTTTTCGTTTGGGATTTTTTGAAGTCTAAGGTTTATGCCAACAAGTTCACAACCACCCACATCTTGGAAGACCAAATTGACAGCTGTATCAACTAAATGCAGCTACATTTATGCAAAATTGTCTTGAACAATTTCGACAAAAAGTGTATATATGTGACAGCAAAGCGATGCAGGCCGTTAAGGTAGTAATGCAATGTGATGGCTGAAATTTCGACGTTATTTCGTTATTTTTTTTTTTTTTTTTTTTTGAAAATGATATCATGTAAATTTTGGCCACGACTACTTCTGAAGTGATCCATTTGGAAGATCTTTTTGGCTTGTTGGCTTGTTCAAGCATAGCCACTAGTATCCCGCGGATAGCAATCGTAGCTGGCTTATTCCTGAAGATCTGAGACTTTACATATCCCCAGAGAAAATAGTCCAAAGGTGTGAGAGCGCATGATCTAGGCGGCCAATTTACCGTAGCAAAACGTGAAATTAAGTGCTCACCAAATTAATTTCTCAATAAGTATATTGTTTCACATGCTGTATGGCTCTTCCGGTTACCCATCAGCCCAAATACGGCAATTTTGTTTATTAAGGTATCCATTGAGCCAGAAATGGGCTTCATCACTGAACAAAATTTCACAATAAAACACCAGATTTTCATTGAGTTTTTCCAGAACCCATTCGCTGAAAATATGACTCAAATTCAAATCGCCTGGCTTCAATTCTTGCGCAAGTTGAATTTTGTACGCTTTTAGGGCGAGATCCTCACGTAAGTTGTCGCATACGCCAAGCCAAGCTTCTGAGAACGACAACGAATCGATTCGTCGCGGTCTTCGCGTACACTCTTAGCTACAGCTGCCATAGTCTCTTCACTACCTGCTGGATGTAGTCTAACCGGTCGAGTATCATCCACTAATGCAAACTGGGACTCAAATTTGCGAATGGTATTATCAAAAGTGGTTTCAGTAGGGCGGGGGTGCGCATACCGTAAGTTTCTCGAATCGCACGAAAAACACTTCTCACAGAACGCTGCTTTTCGTAATACTATAGAGCTGAACAATTTGGAGACGCTGTTGTGATGTGAGTCTTTCCATGATGACTTGCCAAACAATACTGAACAAAAATGACAAAGCACATTGTGAAATCTGTCACAAAAAGTCTATTGAAAATCAAACCCCACGATGCATCACCCTATCTGGTTATCAATACTTTCTTTTAACCGATATACCATAGTTAACAGAAGTATTAATAAATAGTATTAACCGATGTTAAATTTATAATACTCATATCGGTGAAAGTAAGTCTTTGCGTAATGTGATATTATATAATGGGTCTAATTCGTGCGGTTTGCTAAGAGATGGCATAACTTGTATTATTCCACTGTTATTATTCCATTGGAACATGCGTTGGAAAACTACTGTCATTGTACGTCATTTCAGTATATGTCATTCATTTGAAGCGTAAACAACAATAATTTTTTTTCACTCAAATATATCGAACTTTGTGCCTGAAAAAGTGTTTTTGCGGGGAGTTCTTCTTCATTACTTTAATATGAAGAAAACTGTTGCCGAAAGTCATCGTATTTTGGTGGAAGTTTACGGTGAACATGCGCTAGCTGAGCGAACGTGCCAAAAGTGGTGATTTTGGCTTTGGAGAATATCAAAAATTGGCTTGATTCATTCTTGGCTGCCAAGCCGGCGCTGTTCTTTTGGGATGGGATCCACAAATTGCCAGAAAGATGGAAAAAAGTCATAGCTTCAGATGGGCAATACTTTGAATAATACATGTACATGTAGTACATGTTTTTCTTAAATAAAAGTTCAAATTTTGAAAAAAAAAAACCGAATTAAGTTATATACCCATTTAATATAAAATAAATATTATAAAGTTTTTTTATTGCTGCGTTTTATTTCAAATCATTCATATTTTGAGAGTTTGATTCAATACAAAATATGTACTCGTATGTGTTACTTTTCCGTTTAAAATGTGAGCACGTTTTTTAAAATCACACTTTAGATAAATGGATATGTGATTTATATGTATTTTATATTTAACTGTGTAAAGGATTATCATGAATATTGGAACACATCTTGAATGAGTCATCAGCTATTTTTTATTCTATTGTCAATTCAATAATAATTTTAACGTAGAATGCTGGTATTGCGGATTCCACATAATTTTCAATATCATATTTTATTTTTAAATGTAAATATTTTTAAATATTTTTGTATTTGTGTTTTGTAATATATTATTATTATTTTAGCTTTGAAAATAATAATTAATGGAAGGATGTACTCGTACTCGTAATCACATTTTCCAAATATATTCTTGATTTAGTCGATTCAAATCCAATTATAAACGACGTATTAGACAAACTAGAAAAAATCATTAATTTTAACACTCTTGAACGAGCTGGCGAATTTAATCAAATAGAGGTGAAGCCTGCGAAAATAAAATAGACAGCATTTACTGGTACGGGGTCTATTGAGTTGAAAAGTGCCCTGTCAACCTTGCAAAGATGTTTTACAATGGTTAATAATATTTTTGAAACACACCTAGTATATTTTGATGACAAAATAGTTTTCTCCTCTTCACTCCCAGAATATTGCGAAAATCTTTAAGTAGTTTTGTAAAAACCCGGAGACGTAACTTTCAAAGTGCAATTAGAAAATATAGAAGGTGGGATCGAACTCCGCTATTTTGAACTTTTCCGTTCCTCAAACATAAAAAAAAATAAAATCATTCTTAGGACTCTTGGGAAACTATCGAAAATTTATCAAGGATTTTGCAAGACTAACCAAACCATTAATGATTTGCTTCGGAAAGGGACGTTCACTCAGATCTACCGACATTTATAGTAGATCTTTCGAACTATGTAAATAGCTTGCTATGAACGATCCCTGGTTTCGAAAAGACATTTATTTTCACCACCGATATACGTAAATTTACATTTAGTTCAGTTTAATCCCAAGGTGTAGCCGGAAACGTCAAACCTTTTTGTTATGCAAGTCGAACTCTTACCAAAGCTGAAATAAACTATTCGACAATTGAAAAGGAGCCCCTTGCAATTGTTCGTAAATACATTTTTGTTACTGATTTCCAATTTCTTATGAACACAAAGCACCCAAACTCACAACTAGTAAGATGGATTTTAAAATTTGAGAACTTTGACTACAAAATTGTTCACATGTAAGAAACTCATTCAAATCGTACCCGAAATTCAATACCATCATACATACGTCCGTTAAGTTCGCTTTCCATGTTTAAAACTTTGTTTATCTCATTTGTAAGAGGAATCCTAACAACCAGATTTTTAATTGACTGTTACTGATTGTCGACTGATTTTAAACTTAAAATAACTATTTTTTTGTTTTTATTTTAACTATTTTTATTTTTATTATTATTATTTTTTTCTTCTTCATTACAACTTTGTGCCTGTATGCCTTGGAATTAAATTTGTGTAGATGTAGATACTGACAATATAAGCAAAAATGCCTCAAAAACTTATTCGGAAGCAGAAAATTTTAATGGTCACATATATAATATTTTCCAATAACGACTTTGACAACTTACTCTTCAATAAAGCGATTGTTGCGTGTGCTGTGTGGCTTGTGGCACCACCCTGTTGAAAGTCCATATCTTCCCATTCGGGCCAAAAATAATCCGTAATCATGGCGAGATAACGCTGACCATTCACAGTAACGTGACGATCGTTATCGTCGACGAAAAAATGTGGCCCAATAACGCCGCCGGCATGCAAACTGCACCAAAAAGTTATTTTTTTTGGATAAAGTGGTGATTCATGAAGCACATCTGAGTTTTCACCCAACCAATAACGTATATTTTGCTTATTGACGAACCTATTGAGCCAAAAATGAGCCTCCTCACTGAAGATGATTTTGCGATGAAATTCATCATCTTGGTGCATCTTCTCCAGAACCCAATCGGAGAACGTAGCTCGTTAGTGTACTTTACCATGATGAAAATATTGAGTTTACTGAATAAATTGACAGTGACAGTTTGATGATTAGTGAAAGAGTGCGTTCACAAATTAAATTCAAAGTTGTCAAATCCCTATTGGAAAACCAAACACAACATTTAAACAACAATATCATTTTAAACACAAATCCATACAGTCCACTTACACAATTCAAAGTCATACACATGGTCCTTCTATGAGCCGGATTAATTATGATATCAGTGTTAGTGATCTTAATCAAAGTTCGATTAATTTGTTTAATAGTTTGCTGCATGTTTGTTTGATTGGCTGTTCCTCGTGGCGGAAATTCGCACGAATTTTTTTTTCTGTTTTTTCTTTTAAATATATCGCTTTTATATATATTTAAAACACGTGTTTTTAACCACAAGGTTTCATAATCTGCCAATCATATACATATATACACGAGTATATATCTAAATCCGTTACATGACTGAATTTAGTATCAATTAATTATTAGTGCATATAATCAAAAATAATATCAAAACTATTTCGGAAATTGGGTCAACTCGGTGACTGCAAAAAACATTATTAACTGTTATACAATCGTGGTTAATTAATTAAAAAAAACATAATGAATGCCATTAAGGTGAAATGCGGTCATGCCAAGACGGTAATAACAAGGGCGCACTCTTTTGCAAAATCTTTTAATGAATCTACAACACTTGCTATGTTAGAGATTCATTTAGTACGTCTTACAGATGCCTGGTCTAGTTTCACATCTCTTCACGACATATTATACACGATCTTTGCGATGATGCAGATTTCGTAGATCCGGAGCTAGACTTTGCCGAGTACGAAGATAAGTACTGCCTGGCACACGCTTTAATTTCCAGTGAAATTCGTGAATTTTCTAAATCGAGCGCCACAACTTATCAATCAATTGATGAGAAATTGGCGTCTCAACAGACCTTATTTTTAAATAAATTAGGTGAAAACAATGCAAAGAACCCTAAATCCATACATTTACCAGAGTGTGTTATTCCTACCTTTCATGGTGATTACAAAGACTGGCCAGGTTTCAAAGATCTCTTTACGGGAACAATTGATCGCAATCCATCGTTAACTGCGACTCAAAAATTTCAATATTGGAAATCCTTTTTGGGTGAAGACACTGCTAATCTAATAAAACACATCCCAAGTACCTAAAACAGCTATATTGAAGTATGGGACAAACTCGAGGCGCGTTTTAACAAAAAACACTTAATCATCCAGTCATTCGTACAATCTTTTCTTTTGTTACCATTGTGTAATTCACCAAACGCTCAATCTCTTCGCAAACTAACGGATGGAGCAGACGAGACGTTACGATGATTAAAAGCTCTAATTCGAGAGACCCAGGCTCATATATATTTTGCTCCAAAAGTTAGACCACGAGATCAAACAGGCCTGAGCGGAAGAGGTAGGATCCGATGGTAACTGTATCATCAACCAATTAATTGACTTTTTAGAAAACCGGTGTAGCTGTCTAGAATCCTGCTTTACTTTAACTCGTGCTGCTAAAACAACCATCAAACTGCAAAGCAGTGTTCGTTTGCACATGGTGGAAACCAAAGTAGGGTGTCCAAAATGCAAAGATCATCTTCTTCCCTATTGCAAAATATTCATCGTGTTAGAGGTCACTACCCGCCGTAGCTTCGTTAAAGAGAAGAGCTTATGCTTTAACTGCCTTCGACCTGGTCATTCGTCAAACAAATGTCGTTCCAATTTTCGGCATAAGACATGCAATTCTCGTCACCACACCCATACATAAAACACAACAACTTCGCAACAAAATCTCAGTTCAAGCCAGGTTCGCACCATTTGTCGTTTTCTCCTCATTTATCGTATTCGCCACAGGATTTGAACAATCCTACCGTATCATTCTCTCGAAGCTTATCACCGTACTTCTATTCTTCCTACTGCTGTGGTTAAAACTCGTGATAAACAAGGAGTTTATCAACATATTCGTGTGTTTCTGAACACAGGGTCCCAAGTCCCATCTCAAAGTTAACGTCATACTTCCTTCAACCACAATAAATATCGACGATCCTGCTGCTTTTCATTCGATGAATTTGGCGTATCAAAATTTCGGTATACCTGGTCCAATTGACATTTTAATTGGGTCGGATAAGGTCTTCAGCATTATCGATGGGCCATCGAAACAAACCATCTGAGGTGCTCCTAATTCCATACCAACTATTTTCGGCTGGGTGATTGCTGGCAGCTTTGGAGAACATACACAAAGATATATGGGAGTAAAGGCACATTGTACTCAACTAGACTATTCGCAGAAGTTTGATCTTAAACGCTTTTAGCGTTTAGAAGAGATTCATCATGAACCTTTTTATCGGTTGAGGAAAAACAAGCCGAAGAGCATTTCGCTTCAAAACACACTCGTCACAAATATGGGAAATACACCGTCCAACTACCATTTAAATCAACTGCAAAACTTACTGCAGGTAACTATCGTTAAATCGTTTCTACTCTATTGAACGAAGATTTTTGTCCAATCCTGACCTCAAAACTCAATACTGTCGTTTTATGAACGAGTTACATATCGCTGGGTCATATGGAAGAAATCCCATTGAATGAACTTCAAGAACAGACAAACCACTACTATTTACCACACCACCCTGTCTTTAAGGGTGATAGTAGTACGACCAAGGTACGTTAACAACGCTGGTTTCTCGTCGTTAAATGAATCGCTTCTCGTTGGGCCTATAATTCAGCGAGACATCTTTTCCATATGTCTTAGATGCCGTCGACATTTATACACTATTTTAGGAGACATTGAGAAGATGTACCGGCCAATATGGGTTTCACCTATCACACATATTTTCAGCGGATCGTTTGGCGTGAAAACTCCCAGGACCCTATAAAATATTTTAGGCTTTTAACAGTTACGTATGGTACGTCAGCGGCTCCAGTTTTAGCAGTTCGTACACTTAAGCAGCTTGCCTTACTTACTTGCCTTACTTGCTGCAGAAAACTATCCTCGAGCTTCTTCAGTTATAGAAAATGGTTTTTACGTTGATAACGTGATTACTGGTGCCTACTCTATTGAAGATTTGATTTTGCTTCGAAATGAACTTATTGGCGAACTTAAATCTGCAGGCTTCAATCTTCGGAAGTGAGCCACAAACTGCTGGCCTCTTTTATTATCCCTACGAGAAGATCAACGAGAGATATCTCCGGTTGAGTTTGAAGAATCTAGCATCGTAAAGGTTCTTGAGTTGCAGTGGTGTCCATCGAAGGATTGCTTACCTATAAGGTAAATCTTTCATTTGATTTCTACAAAACGTCGAATCCTTTCTGACGCCTCGCGGATATTTGACCGTTTGGGATTTGTCGCTCCAGTTATCGTCGCTATTAAAATCCTCTTCCAAGACCTTTGGCGAGTTAAATTAGGTTGGGATGATGAGCTTCCAGAAGCACTTGCACATCGTTAGACTACTATTCGAGAGGAGCTTCACCTCGTTCAAACTATTTCTGTTCCTAGAGCCATATGGACTAACAAGCTCAATTGTGAGCTACATGCCTTTTGCGACGCGTCATTGGATGCTTATGCAGCGGTCGTATACTGTCGGAGTATAATAACTGGAGAAATATCTATATCGTTGGTGGCAGCCAAGAGTAAGGTCGCACCAATACAAGTCCTGTCTCTTCTGAGACTTGAGCTCTGCGAAGCTGTTCTCCTTACACACCTTATTAATAAAATTAAATCATGACTTGAATCATGGCATAAACTATGACTTTTTTCCATCTTTATGGCAATTTGTGGATCCCATCCCAAAAGAACTGCGCTGGCTTGGCAGCCAAGAATGAATCAAGCCAATTTTTGACATTCTGCTCTGATGTGAACCGTATTTCAGTGAGGGCGTTCTGCATCGACCGGAACAAATGGTAGTCAGAAGGAGCAAGGTCTGGACTATAAGGCAGGTGGTCGCATATTTCGGGCGTTTTTTGGCTACTGCTCTCTTCAAACGGATTAATTGTGTTCGGTAGCGTTGACCATTGATGGTTTTACCCGGTTTTAGCAGCTTATAATACAGCACACCTTCGCGCCATGGATATTCGGCTTTGCCGTTGATTTGGCTGGTTGGCCGGGTTTCACATATGATTTTTTGCGCTTGGGGTTGTCGTAATGCATTCATTTTTCATCACCAGTAACAATGTGATGCAAAAATGACTTCCTTTTATGGCTTTTCAGCAGCATTTCGGACATGCAGAACCGCCTTTCGACGTCTTTCGGCTTGAGTTCATGTGGAACCCAATTTCCTTGCTTTTGAATATATCCAGCTGCTTTTAAACGTATTGGAATGGCTGCTTGAGTGACACCCAAAGATTCTTCGAGCTCTTGTTATGTTTGGCAACAATCTTCATAGAGTAATGCTTCCAGTTCTTCATCTTCAAACATTTTTGGCTGCCCAGGACGTTCATCGTCTTCCAAGCCAAAATTACCACTCGACATATTTGAGTGAAAAAAAAATTATTGTTGTTTACGCTTCAAATGAATGACATATACCGAAATGACGTACAATGACAGTAGCTTTCCAACGCATGTTCCAATGGAATAATAACAGTTGAATAATACAAGTTGCGCCATCTCTTAGCAAACCGTACGAAGTTATAGACCCAATAAAATTCTCGAACAAATTATCACCAATTCGTCAAATTGTTGTTGCGCATGTGTTTCGTTTTATCACAAACTATTTTAACTCATCAAATAGTAATAATTCCAACTTTCTATCTTCGACAGAAATCGCCGAATCAAAATTTCTTTTAATCAAAAGTGCACAGTTCTTTTTCGTCTGAAATCGAAATTCTTCGAAGCGGTAAGCAACTACCCTCGCGTAGTAAATTGATATCCCTATCTCCGTTTCTTGATGATAAACAAGTGCTTCGCGTAGGTGGCCGCTTAAACTACTCAAACTTATCGTACAGTGAAAAGCATCCTATCATTCTGAATTGATCGCATCCTGTAGCAAGCCTTATCGTCCAATACATTCACAAAAGGCATCTTCATGCATATTCTCGGTTGCAGGAATCTCTTACGTAAAACCGTGCACAAATGTGTTGCTTGTTTTCGGCAGCGCAAATCGTCAGCCAATCAATACATGGGTGATCTCCCAGTAGAGATGGTACGGTTCTCGCGTCCGTTTAGCAAGGTCGGTTGCGACTAGGCGGGTCCTATAACACTGCGTTTAGCTCCTGGGAGAAATCCAAGATTCTTTAAGGCATACATCGCCATTTTTGTATGCTTCGTCACTAAGGGGATCCATATCAAACTCATCGGGGATTTATCATCGAACGCATTTCTTTTGGCTTTGGATCGGTTCGTGTCGCGTCGCGGAAGGCCTTCGGAAATATGGAGTGATAACGCGACCAAATTCTACGGTACTAAGAGACTTCTTGGGGAGCTTTACGACCTCCTCCTTAGTCAACAACATAACAATATTGTAATAAACCATCTATCTAAAGACCATATCCGTTGGAAATTTATACCCCCTCTGCACCCCACTTTGGAGGGTTGTGGGAGGCGGGTGTAAATAATAATAAATAACAAATTCCGAGTCGTTACCGTGCATTCTCAGTTTTGGGACTACACGCGACCATTTGTGAAAATTGCCCCACTGCCTATATTTAAAAGACCGGAGTCTTCGAGGGGGGGCTGAATGTTCAGTACTAAATGCACAAGTTGTTAAGCAACGCGAAACATACCCTATCAATTGTTCCTTACTCTGTTATTATACTCGGTCTCTAATTTTTGCTACCTTGTTGTTCCTTGCTACAAAATGTTAACGTGACTTTTTGCTATTTTTTATGTTTGCTTTGTACTCATTTTCTTTATCGCTCACTTTGCTTGTTGTAAGCAGAAGATCTTTCTTTTTCAATTGGACCTCAACCCAGAGCACATCAGACAAGTAATTTGTAATATAAAATAAATAATTAATTAAACATTACACTAGGTACATTTATATTAATCACATTAACATTATACAATTAAATTAAAAAATAAAAAAACACGTAACAAAAAAACACATAACATTTAAACAACAATATCATTTTAAACACAAATCCATACAGTCCACTTACACAATTCAAAGTCATACACAGTAGATAAAAAGAACATCAGGATTTGAGAGATGTTTTCCCTTGCGATGTTTCACATCAAAGTAGTAGTCCCACAACTGTTCGATCTATCTTGCAACTTAGCCTTAACGGTTCTTAAATTGTGGTAGCCACGTGATCTCTGCGAAGAATAAGTTTTGTCCATAGAGGTATGGAAATCCTTTGTTGTCAGAATAAAACCAAAAGTTCACGCCGGGTTATGCAGTAGTTCTATTCAAGGCTAAACAGTGTCTTGCAGTGATATGCAACTACATTCTCTTTTTTGACCATCATAACCTTGAGAGTTAATGCAGGCTTAGTTTCAATAACAGAAAAATCCTTAACGTACCTTCTGAAATACCTTTCTTACATTATTTTCGCCATGCTTCACGAAGGTTTTAACGATAACATTGTCCTGATATACTAGGCAGGTTATCCACGTGAGCCCTTCCAGTATACATTCCACTAATCGCTTAAAGTTGGCCTAAACATTACACAGTCCAAACGATATCACTGTAAAGTTTCAAAGATCGCTTGCGGTCCACGATCCTTTTTTTCACGCTCCTTTCGGTTAATCTCTAAATGCCAGTATCCACTCTTTAAGTCAAGTGTAAAAAACCATTATTTTCCAGAAAGTGTATCTACAGTATCATTAATTCTCGGTAGTGGGTAAAAGTCCGTTTTGATGACATCTTTGAGACGTCGGTAGGCTATACAAAACCACGTGTTGCCGTCTTTGTTCTTCACGAAGAGATGCCCACGGACTCAGCGATTATTCATTTTACCTTAACTTTCATCTTCGACACCATTTTGGCAACTTTTGTGTGTTTCGTCAATGGAAGTCGACTTGCATGTAGGTCGCGCAACTCCGGTGTCAAACAAGTTTCGTTTGTCCGTATTCTGCACCTCTTTTTGGCACATGACAACTTTCGAGACAGAAGTGCTCGCCCATTTTTTCACATTTCTGGGTTTGTGCTCCAAGGTCAACTTCTAGTTCATGTCCTTTCGTGAAAGCTGTACCAACGATGTCCTCGTCACATATGTCAACCACAAGAAAAAAGTAAAATAAGGCTATTTCGGCCAGGAAGATTTTTATCCCGACTACCGTATACTTAACTGTGTTTCCAGCATTTGTCCGCAAGTAACTACTGTTGTACAACCATGATTTCAGCACGAGATCTATCTTGATTGTAGAGGCTATGGCACCAGTGTCTGTTGTCGCAATGATTTTTATTTACTGCTGCCTACTTTACCAGCAGATTATTACATTGTTTTGCTTTTTGCTAGCGGAACTTGGCAGATGGTCCTGTGGCCGTCGACTACCTATTGACTACCTATTTCGGAGAGTATCGCGACTGATTGCGTTGCGAAGATTGGCTGGCTCTTCATAGCCGTTTCTGCCGTTTTCTCCCGCTATTTCGTTCTTACTGCAGTGAAGGTTGCATTTCCGTCATAGCACGTCCATATAATGCCTTAAAATATATATATGACGAAATGAAGCTGATTAAATCGCCAGAGCGAGGCTAGTGTTTCAGTAAGGGTTCATTTTCCGGCAATGTTTATTGATGACTGTAGCTTCGAATCGGCGAATGAATGCGTCCTTGGATATCTCATTTAGTTTTTAAATTTTTTTTATATTGGTTGTTTGCAACAATTCTGTAACAGGACCGTTCAAGACCATTGTTACGGCAAAGTACTTTTGATTATCCCAGGTCGCACAAGCACCCTTTTTGAACTTCTTCTTTACGTAGACAATCAGGTTTTGCTATCGAATGGGCACTGTGCTGAGCTCTTTTGATATATACTTAATTTTCTTTTCCGTTTGTTCGAATTTGTGTTAATTTCTTCGAACTTTCGCAGAAGAATATATGATACTTTTGTCCTCCCAGACTTTTCATTTGCTAGTTTAGACTTATTTTCTATTGATCTAATATATGTTTTAAATTCTTTTTTTGCTCGTCGAATTTTTGTTCAATGCTGTCAAATACACACCATCGACAATGGGTGTCAAAACAAAACTAAGCGTCGGATTGCCACCAAATTTTGAAAGGAGTTACAAAAGTTATACCTTAAGATGGAACATTCACTTTGGCTCAGAAGCGCTACCTATCTTCCAATCCGGGTACTCATCAAACAGCCCACGTATACCAGCAACGCACACGGCGGCCACTCGAAATATTATTCTCCTCTATTTGCCAAAGTTATGCAAATTACTCTGTATCTTTCTTTTGCTCCAGTGATTATCTTACTCGATCGTATCATTGTAATCAGAAGTCTCAGGAATGCTGTGATTGGCGACGGTGCCTTTGCGGCTGTCTTCTCATATTCTTGACTTATTCGATACCTTAGGAATGCGATGACTGGGGAATGGTTTCTCTACGAATTAGTTGACTGATTCTGACATAATACTGACAGTACAGTATTAGCGAAGTGATATGAATTACAATTAGGTGCAAACGATACTATTAGTTTACAAATTACTTAACTCAAGCAGATATGCCACTGGTTATGGTCTCACATACATACTTATCCTAATTACATTTAAAACTTAATATTTTACATACTACATACTTAATTGTCTAATATTTAATTATTCGTTTAATATAGGGGGTGTCCTAGTTTAGTAGTATAATCTTTTAAGAGCATATTTCTGAAGTTCCACGAAACAAAAAATTGTATGGCAGGGGGGGGGGGGGGGGGTCTATTCTGACTCCAATTTCAGTTACAGCCCATCAAAGCGGATAACCTCTAATTTGGAGGTGTAACCACTTTAAACGCTATAACTTCTAAACTAGTACAGGAACAAAAATAGTTTAAGAGATGTCGAAAAGATAATTTAGTAATGCAGCAACAAAAAGGTTATGGCTCGTTAAACTCAAAAATATTGTAATTTGCGGCTCCATTTTGGTACTTAAAATGCATTTTTCTTAAAAATTTTACTTAATAAATTTTCTGAAATGTTTATCCTTGCAAAATTTTCTAAAAATTATGTTTACAAGTTTTTTAACTTACGATCAACAGATTTTGTAGTAAAAGCCGTTTTCGCAGAAAAAAATGACCAAAAAGAAATGTACTGAATGACTTCTAATCTGGATTTTTAATTTTCTAGTTGCTCTATTTTAAGACACCGATAAAATCTTTTTCAAACGGCAAAAATCAAAATATTTACTTATATCTATAGGGTGATTCATCATGAGGTTTGATTTATAATGTAAAATAAAACACATAAATTTGAAAGTGAAATTAAAATTTTTATTATCGGTTAAAAGAACAATTCAAGATATTTACTTTTTGAAAATGATATCATGTAAATGTTAGCCATGACTACGTCTGAGGTGATCCATTCAGAAGGTCCAATTTTGAGCGACTCATTTTTTTCGTCCCAACACTCCAGTTATCTTTCGATCGAATTCTCATTCTTCTTCGTGGTTGTCTTATTTGCAGAAACATACACGGTTGGCAGACAAAGGAAATACTGCTTTTCGCAAATTCCAAAAAAAAAAAAAACAATGTAAGGGGAAATAATTAGGTATACCTTGCATCCACAAACTTCCATAAAGATTCTCAGCGGTGTTCCAAAGATGACGGAATCAGGAGCGAACCCCGACGTTCGGGAAATTAAAAAAAAGGAGTTTGCGGAAATTAAAAGATCTGGAACTCACTTTGGTGGCCATTAGCAATAAGTGAGGGTCAACTGAATATTACTTGCGATCTTGGTTTGAATTAAGAAAATTTTGAAAGAAAAGTACTTTTAATAAGTTAAAAAAGGAAAAGATTAAAGGAGATAGGAAGAAGTGGATAGCCTTTCAGCAGAAGGCACGGTCTTCGCCTTCTTTGAAGCAAATTCACCAGGTAAAACCCATTGTCTCGATTGTTCTTTGGTCTCTAGTGTGTACCAATGAATCCATATCTAATCAACGGTAACGAAACGACGCAGAAAATCCTCCTGATTTCGTTTAAACAAAGCCAAGCACGACTTTGAATTGGTTTCACGATTGCGCTTGTTCTCCAGTGTAAGCAACGCGGCACCCATCGTGCGGACAGCTTTCTCATGCCCTAAATGTCGTGCAGGATATTGCTAAAGCGTCCAGTTGAGATGCCTCAGCCAACTCGCCATTCAGCGGTCCGCCAATACAACATCATGGATTTTGCCCAGGGTCTCCTCGGTGGTAACAGTTATTGGACCACCTGGGCGGGGTTCATCAAAAACCGTAGTGTGGCCAAAGCGAAACTTTGCGAACCAATGGTAAACAGTTTTATGGGATAGTGGATGGGTCCCGTACATACACCAAAAATGGGCTTGATGTCCTCGCAGGTTTTACCACTCAAAAACAAGAATCGGATCACGGAGCGATACTGCCCTTTTTCCATGTTCGCAGAAAACACTAACACGATGTTTTTAAATGGGTCTTAAAACAAAAGTAAGCATCAGATTGTCACCAATAGGCGGGCTAAAAGAGTTGAATATCTTCCATTTCACTTACTTCAAGTACTTCAACTTCCTCCTGAGCTTTGCCTAAAAACTGAAAACTTACTCCATTTGTCAAAATAACTTCTTGGTTTTCAATATTGATTCTTCTTATCCAATCCATTCAAAAAAAAAAAAAAAAAAAAAATTATGTGGTTTATTAATTTCTAAAACAAGGATATTGCTTTACTGGGATATTTAAACTCACTTGGACAAACTGATGCGACTGTTTTGTTAGGCTTTGTAACTTCTCCTTGTATCGTCCTTACTACCGTTGAATTAACATTTAATGCTTCATACATAAGTTTAGATGTTCTCCTTATATTTAGTATACTTATGATACTGCATTTGCCTTCCTTGGTAGTTACTGTTCCAAGATGATCTAGTTTGGTGCAATGTGTTATTTTTATCTAAAACTGTCACTAGAGCTTTGCCTCCTACTGTTATTTCAACTCTGTCTAGATTCCTGATTCTCGTTATGCCTCCTCTGATAAATACTTCTATCCTGATTTTTATTATTCCTGTTTGTTCCTTCTAACGTTTAGTTCGTTATGTTTATTTGAGTTTTGATTATAAATCTTTTTTGACACCCTGTAGTTATTGTTTTGACTACTATATTGTACAGGGTGACTGATCCAACTGCAACTTTTTAAAATGCTACAATTCTTTTATTTTTTGATAGATGTTATTGTGCCGAAGAAAAAAATGTTGGAAAATACATCAATTTTCAAATTGTATAAGTAGTTTTCAGTATGTCCACCTTTGGCGTGAATAATGGCCTTGAAACGGCCGAAGAAAGCATCGCACGCTGCACGCAAGTGGCTCTGCGGTATTTTCGCCCATTCCAGGCGAAGTGCTTGTTTGGGGTGGTCCAAACTTTGGTATTTTTTAGTGCCAACCTTCGCCTTCAAAATACCTTAGACAGAGAAATCCAACGTATTTGCATCCGGAGAATTTGCAATCCATTGTGTCGAAGAAATGAGTGTGGAACATTTTTTTTTTAACTAATATTGTTTGACGCGCGATTTGTGAGACGGTGCCGAGTCTTGCTGAAATGCCCACGGTCTCCGACCGAAATGATTGTTTGCCCAAGGCTTCAATACTGATTCTAAGACAGTTTCACGGCATACGATCGCATTAATTTTGACGCCACGGTCCAAAAATACGAGCGGAGAGCGACCATCGGCGGCTATGGCGGCCCAAACCATCGCCTTCGGTGCTGCCTAGTTACTGGTGGCCGTCCGAAGGTGTAAATTTTTGAAGAACCTCTCTGGAAAGTAAACTCGGTCATTTTGTTTGTTGACATAATGCTATATAACAAATGGCGACTCATCGGAAAAAACCAAATTCGGCAACTCACCACTTTCGTGCAAGCGTAGCAGCTCCTTTGCTCTTTCGACTTTAACTTTTTTTATTGCGGTGTAAGATCGTGTGCTTTTTGGAACTGCAATGGCTTGACCCCAAGCTCATTTTTCAGTATGTGTTGCATCCGTTCCAACGATATGTTAAACTCACGAGCCATTTTTCTTCCACTTCGACGCGGATTTCGCTCAATTTGAACATTCACTTTCCGAACCATTTCTGCCGATGTTGCTGCTTTTTTATGACAACCTCCATGGCGTTTTGCAATGCTGCCAGTATCACGGTAACGAGCTATGGTTCGAGACACAAATGATTTATTCACGTTGAGGTGCTGTAGGGCTCTAACGATAGCTACTTGTGGTTTTCCAGCCAAATATAAAGCAATCACACTATCACGTTTTAATTCCATCGCGGATAAAAATTTTTCAACACAATTGAGACGCAAATCGTTTAAGAGGCTTGTAAATACAATAAAAAAATTATCTGTCATGTGTCAAAATTTGAGCTCACAGTAATGAACGGTTTGGAAATTATAGCAGTCTGAAGTTGGTTGCAGTTCGATTCAGTCAGGGTGTATATTAGTGTCATCATGACCAATAAAACTATCTTCTATATTCCAAAACTCTGTTAACTTCATTAACTTTATTAATTTAATTTTATTCTGATGAACTCCGTTTCCACTTTGAACTTGTTTCTTGTAACACGAACGTTGAAATTTTTGTCTGAACCGATATGATTTTCAGTGTGTTTAAAATTTTGTACGGTTCAGAAAAAAATTTCAACGTTCGTGTTATGTATGTAAACGGGGACACCACTACAGTTCAAATTAGTGATAACACCGTAAATTCTGACACACCAATTATTCCAACCAGATTTTAAATGCAAGTCTGCAATAACGTGGGAGCGCAAACAAAGTGTATTACTTAACTTTGCGTTTCCATCGAAATGTGACGCAAATGTGGGAGGAAATTAGTTTAGATTTGAGAACTAGGTTAAGAGAAATGTAAAGAATAAAGACTCTGTTATATTGTACTTCAACCTTACCATAGATTCGAGTAGTTTCATTTTTGACGCACTGCGATTCACAAAAATATTACTAACGTCGACAGAAAGAACTACCGATAAGTAAAAAAAAAAGTAGAAAGGAAGCAAATTTAAAAAAATGTTACATCTCGTTTCTTCGCGAAGCGAAGTTTAGTTACAAGAAACAAGTTCAAAGTGGAAACGGAGTGCATCAGAATAAAATTAAATTAATAAATTCAATGAAGTTAACAGAGTTTTGGAATATAGAAGATAGTTTTATTGGTCATGATGACACTAATATACACCCTGACTGAATCGAACTGCAACCAACTTCAGACTGCTATAATTTCCAAACCGTTCATTACTGTGAGCTCAAATTTTGACACATGACAGATAATTTTTTTATTGTATTTACAAGCCTCTTAAACGATTTACGTCTCAATTGTGTTGAAAAATTTTTATCTGCGATGGAATTAAAACGTGATAGTGTGATTGCTTTATATTTGGCTGGAAAACCACAAGTAGCTATCGTTAGAGCCCTACAGCACTTCAACGTGAATAAATCATTTGTGTCTCGAACCATAGCTCGTTACCGTGATACTGGCAGCATTGCAAAACGCCATGGAGGTTGTCATAAAAAAGCAGCAACATCGGCAGAAATGGTTCGGAAAGTGAATGTTCAAATTGAGCGAAATCCGCGTCGAAGTGGAAGAAAAATGGCTCGTGAGCTTAACATATCGTTGGAACGGATGCAACACATATTGAAAAATGAGCTTGGGGTCAAGCCTTTGCAGTTCCAAAAAGCACACGATCTTACACCGCAATAAAAAAAGTTAAAGTCGAAAGAGCAAAGGAGTTGCTACGCTTGCACGAAAGTGGTGAGTTGCCGAATTTGGTTTTTTCCGATGAGTCGCCATTTGTTATATAGCATTATGTCAACAAACAAAATGACCGAGTTTACTTTCCAGAGAGGTTCTTCAAAAATTTACACCTTCGGACGGCCACCAGTAACTAGGCAGCACCGAAGGCGATGGTTTGGGCCGCCATAGCCGCCGATGGTCGCTCTCCGCTCGTATTTTTGGACCGTGGCGTCAAAATTAATGCGATCGTATGCCGTGAAACTGTCTTAGAATCAGTATTGAAGCCTTGGGCAAACAATCATTTCGGTCGGAGACCGTGGGCATTTCAGCAAGACTCGGCACCGTCTCACAAATCGCGCGTCAAACAATATTAGTTAAAAAAAAAATGTTCCACACTCATTTCTTCGACACAATGGATTGCAAATTCTCCGGATGCAAATACGTTGGATTTCTCTGTCTAAGGTATTTTGAAGGCGAAGGTTGGCACTAAAAAATACCAAAGTTTGGACCACCCCAAACAAGCACTTCGCCTGGAATGGGCGAAAATACCGCAGAGCCACTTGCGTGCAGCGTGCGATGCTTTCTTCGGCCGTTTCAAGGCCATTATTCACGCCAAAGGTGGACATACTGAAAACTACTTATACAATTTGAAAATTGATGTATTTTCCAACATTTTTTTCTTCGGCACAATAACATCTATCAAAAAATAAAAGAATTGTAGCATTTTAAAAAGTTGCAGTTGGATCAGTCACCCTGTACAATATAGTAGTCAAAACAATAACTACAGGGTGTCAAAAAAGATTTATAATCAAAACTCAAATAAACATAACGAACTAAACGTTAGAAGGAACAAACAGGAATAATAAAAATCAGGATAGAAGTATTTATCAGAGGAGGCATAACGAGAATCAGGAATCTAGACAGAGTTGAAATAACAGTAGGAGGCAAAGCTCTAGTGGCAGTTTTAGATAAAAATAACACATTGCACCAAACTAGATCATCTTGGAACAGTAACTACCAAGGAAGGCAAATGCAGTATCATAAGTATACTAAATATAAGGAGAACATCTAAACTTATGTATGAAGCATTAAATGTTAATTCAACGGTAGTAAGGACGATACAAGGAGAAGTTACAAAGCCTAACAAAACAGTCGCATCAGTTTGTCCAAGTGAGTTTAAATATCCCAGTAAAGCAATATCCTTGTTTTAGAAATTAATAAACCACATATTTTTTTTTTTTTTTTTTTTTTGAATGGATTGGATAAGAAGAATCAATATTGAAAACCAAGAAGTTATTTTGACAAATGGAGTAAGTTTTCAGTTTTTAGGCAAAGCTCAGGAGGAAGTTGAAGTACTTGAAGTAAGTGAAATGGAAGATATTCAACTCTTTTAGCCCGCCTATTGGTGACAATCTGATGCTTACTTTTGTTTTAAGACCCATTTAAAAACATCGTGTTAGTGTTTTCTGCGAACATGGAAAAAGGGCAGTATCGCTCCGTGATCCGATTCTTGTTTTTGAGTGGTAAAACCTGCGAGGACATCAAGCCCATTTTTGGTGTATGTACGGGACCCATCCACTATCCCATAAAACTGTTTACCATTGGTTCGCAAAGTTTCGCTTTGGCCACACTACGGTTTTTGATGAACCCCGCCCAGGTGGTCCAATAACTGTTACCACCGAGGAGACCCTGGGCAAAATCCATGATGTTGTATTGGCGGACCGCTGAATGGCGAGTTGGCTGAGGCATCTCAACTGGACGCTTTAGCAATATCCTGCACGACATTTAGGGCATGAGAAAGCTGTCCGCACGATGGGTGCCGCGTTGCTTACACTGGAGAACAAGCGCAATCGTGAGACCAATTCAAAGTCGTGCTTGGCTTTGTTTAAACGAAATCAGGAGGATTTTCTGCGTCGTTTCGTTACCGTTGATTAGATATGGATTCATTGGTACACACTAGAGACCAAAGAACAATCGAGACAATGGGTTTTACCTGGTGAATTTGCTTCAAAGAAGGCGAAGACCGTGCCTTCTGCTGAAAGGCTATCCACTTCTTCCTATCTCCTTTAATCTTTTCCTTTTTTAACTTATTAAAAGTACTTTTCTTTCAAAATTTTCTTAATTCAAACCAAGATCGCAAGTAATATTCAGTTGACCCTCACTTATTGCTAATGGTCACCAAAGTGAGTTCCAGATCTTTTAATTTCCGCAAACTCCTTTTTTTTAATTTCCCGAACGTCGGGGTTCGCTCCTGATTCCGTCATCTTTGGAACACCGCTGAGAATCTTTACGGAATTTTGGATCCAAGGTATACCTAATTATTTCCCCTTACATTGTTTTTTTTTTTTTTTTGTGGAATTTGCGAAAAGCAGTATTTCCTTTGTCTGCCAACCGTGTATGTTTCTGCAAATAAGACAACCACGAAGAAGAATGAGAATTCGATCGAAAGATAACTGGAGTGTTGGGACGAAAAAAATGAGTCGCTCAAAATTGTACCTTCTGAATGGATCACCTCAGACGTAGTCATGGCTAACATTTACATGATATCATTTTCAAAAAGTAAATATCTTGAATTGTTCTTTTAACCGATAATAAAAATTTTAATTTCACTTTCAAATTTATGTGTTTTATTTTACATTATAAATCAAACCTCATGATGAATCACCCTATAGATATAAGCAAATATTTTGATTTTTGCCGTTTGAAAAAGATTTTATCGGTGTCTTAAAATAGAGCAACTAGAAAATTAAAAATCCAGATTAGAAGTCATTCAGTACATTTCTTTTTGGTCATTTTTTTCTGCGAAAACGGCTTTTACTACAAAATCTGTTGATCGTGCGTTAAAAAACTTGTAAACATAATTTTTAGAAAATTTTGCAAGGATAAACATTTCAGAAAATTTATTAAGTAAAATTTTTAAGAAAAATGCATTTTAAGTACCAAAATGGAGCCGCAAATTACAATATTTTTGAGTTTAACGAGCCATAACCTTTTTGTTGCTGCATTACTAAATTATCTTTTCGACATCTCTTAAACTATTTTTGTTCCTGTACTAGTTTAGAAGTTATAGCGTTTAAAGTGGTTACACCTCCAAATTAGAGGTAATCCGCTTTGATGGGCTGTAACTGAAAATGGAGTCAGAATAGACCCCCCCCCCCTGCTATACAATTTTTTGTTTCGTGGAACTTCAGAAATATGCTCTTAAAAGTTTGTACTACTAAACTAGGACACCCCCTATATTAAACGAATAATTAAATATTAGACAATTAAGTATGTAGTATGTAAAATATTAAGTTTTAAATGTAATTAGGATAAGTATGTATGTGAGACCATAACCAGTGGCATATCTGCTTGAGTTAAGTAATTTGTAAACTAATAGTATCGTTTGCACCTAATTGTAATTCATATCACTTCGCTAATACTGACAGTACGTCAACTAATTCGTAGAGAAACCATTCCCCAGTCATCGCATTCCTAAGGTATCGAATAAGTCAAGAATATGAGAAGACAGCCGCAAAGGCACCGTCGCCAATCACAGCATTCCTGAGACTTCTGATTACAATGATACGATCGAGTAAGATAATCACTGGAGCAAAAGAAAGATACAGAGTAATTTGCGTCACATTTCGATGGAAACGCAAAGTTAAGTAATACACTTTGTTTGCGTTCCCACGTTATTGCAGACTTGCATTTAAAATCTGGTTGGAATAATTGGTGTGTCAGAATTTACGGTGTTATCACTAACTTGAGCTGTAGTGGTGTCCCCGTTTACATACATAACACGAACGTTGAAATTTTTTTCTGAACCGATATGATTTTCAGTGTGTTTAAAATTTTGTACGGTGCAAAATTTTAAACGTAATCCCAACGCCAAGACAGGAAAACGTCGATCCAACACAACGAAAAGTCTTTCTACAAGTTTTCAGAATGTAAAGTCGTTGTTCTGCAGTTGAATACATATTTACGTAATGTTTGCTAGGGTATCCACCATCAGCCACAATAACCTTATCAGCGAATTCACCAGACTCAAATCTTGCGCATATACAAGAGTTTGCAGAGATTGTCGCATCTTGGGTCAAATCGCGCCATTTTTCGAGTCGCACACTGCCTGAGCAATTATTGCTTTACTTTACCCAAAATTAGAGCTTCAGTTTGTAATAGAAACGAACATGGTTATTACATTTTGACCTGCGTACAATCCATTGCTACAATACCTCGTATGAATGTAGCATTGCTATAAAACCCATGACTGGGCCGTTTACTTCTTTCTCGGTTTCAGGGCATTTGATGTATGGGTTTTGTAGTATGAAAATCGCTTCTGATTTTTTTATAATATTTAATGCCGTGGACTTAAAACACGGAGAGTCATTTAAAAAATGTAAATTCAGTTATTAAAGCATGAATCCTGCAATTAAAATCAGTGATTCTACTTGAATCGATCTATAATTTAGTACTTTCCAATTTTTTTTGTTGAGCTAAATATGTTCTTTTATTTACCTATACAATATGAAGGATAAAATAAGAAGATAACTTTTACTTAATGTTTGCATATATTAAAGTATAAAAGATAATATGTTGAAGAAGAAATGCGAAATTATAGACGGTTTACAGTGGGGATTTTTTATTGTAACCGCTTTATCCCTACTATTAACTCACTTTTCAAATTCTACTTTAGAACAAGTTTCACATGCGTTCGACGTAGCTATTTTACTCTCTGCCCTCTATCGATAACTTTTTTAATAGTCAGCTATCCACATTTCTTTCCATACTTCGGGAACTTTCAATACCAGCTGTTAAAGAGCTTCCACTTTTCTTCCATTGGATGAGATCCTTGATGGTGGTTTTTTCCTCTGTTCTTCGTTGATAGATGGCACTTTTTGGCATAAGAGGTTATAACCCCATGGTCTCATTTAAGTTGTTCGTCTCGAAAAATTTGGTATACATAAATGTGTGAATTGACGCATTCTATCAACATTAACAACCTTCAACTACCCTCGATTTCCACGCAGAACTCGGAAGATAATATCATTGATGCATGTTATCACTTTGTACGAACCTTCCCAATCTTGTTTCAATTTTAGTGATTTGCTTAAAATAACATATTTAAGGGTAAGTTCCATTAATGTAAAATTAATAAACACATTTGCATCCTATGAAAAATATTCAAAGGAGATTAAAGATACTTTTTATACAGTGCTTGTTAATAGAATTAAACAAATTGTGTCCGGAAATCTGTCACGAGACATTAAAGATAGGTTCATTTTACACGAAATAAGAGAAATTCTGTACACTTACATAGGAATTGACCATGGTAATTTAGACAAGGAGTTTTTAGTAGGTGACCGACGGCAAATGCAAAAACTTAACAGACAAGGCAATTCCAGTACTCCACCCCAAAAAAGGCAATATTCTCAGTCAGGTTATCAGAATAGGATCAATAACAATGATAGGGAAAAAGTAGGTCAAAATAGGCAATACCAAAGGAATACATCGCAGAATAACTCAGGTCAGTACCAACAAAACAATCATAAAACAAATTCAATTACAGGACAAAACACCCAACCGGTTTTTAATAGACCAGGGCAATTTAGAAACGCATAACAACACGTAAAATGTAGGACAAATTTTATACAAAGAAAACGGAGATGAAGAAGACATTGAAGAGGCAGCCTTAATAGAAGAAGAGGTTCATAATATTAAGCCAGCGTTTTTTCTAAGTTAGGACTCGGAAGTAAGATATTTGCAGATTTGACCATTTACGGACATACATACGTTGGACTTATTGACACATGTTCAACGATGAGTATTATTAATTCCAGTAAGGTAGATTGTAGGAAATTCAAAATTTACGAAAGAGTTAAACTGAGACTCCAAACTATTAGTAGTGCAAAAATAGAAAAAATAGATAGCGTTATAACAGGTAAACCGGAAGAATTTAATTACATTAAAAAAGGTGCTACACGGTGGAACAAGAGGGATCTAGGCGACAAGCCTTATCATCTTCAGCAGGTATGGACTTACTAAGTAAGATTGTCAAAACGCTTGCCTTTAATAATGAGCGTCTTTTCCCAAAAAATGAGACGATAATACCCATTTATTCAGCTGAAAACGAAACAACTTTTGATTGTTTCGAACTAAATTCAACTGAAAAAGAAACAGATCTTAACCACCTGAACGAAGAAGAATGAAAGGAAATAAAAAAAAATATTACGACAATTCAACAATCTTATCTACAAGGATGGTGATTTACTAACTAACACAGACACTATAACACATGAAATCCGGACAACCACGGATCAACAAATAAATGCGAAGCTGTATAGTCTTCCACAGAAACACCAAGAGGAAGTAAGGCGGCAAGTAAAAGATATAAAGGTACAAGGCATTATACGAAAATCCAACGTAGATACGCATCACCGATTGTAGTTGTATCAAAGAAAATGGATAATTTCGGAAAACAAAAGTTCCGACTTTGCGTGGACTAACGCAAACTGAACGAAACTACTATCTATGATAAATACCCGCTACCAAATATTAGCACTGCATTCGTTACACCCTGTGGACTATATAAATATGTCCGTATGCCATTCGGACTAAAAACTGCACTGGCGACATTTCAGCGTTTAATGAATGACATCCTATGTGTCGTCTACCTTGACGATATCCTAATATTTTCAACTATTTAGCTTACAAGAACATATTAACTCTCTCAGAACAGTATTTAGTAAACTGTCTCAAAGTACAATTTGATAAGTGTTCTTTTATGAAGAAAAATACCAAGTTCCTAGGTCATGTCTTGACATCCGAGGGCATGAAACCTAACCCAACAAAAGTCAAATGTATCCAAGATTATCCCCTATCCAAAACGGAAAAACAACTTAAAGGCCACGGGATATTATAGGAAATTTGTAAAAGATTACGCCAAAATTGCTAATCCTATGATAAAATATCTTAAAAAGACAAGAAGATAAACACGAGTGATCCAAAATACATTCAGACCTTCCAAGCTCTAAAATTATATATAATTAAACATCCCATCTTAAAATTTCCCGATTTTACTAAAAACTTTACACTATTCACGGATGCAAGCAATTATGCAATTGGAGCAGATTTAACATAAGATGGTCAACCCGTGTGTTACGCTTCTAGATCACTTAACAATCACGAGAAAAACTACTCTGTTACCGACAAAGAGTTTTTAGCAATCGTGTGGGCAGTGACGTATTTCAGGTCTTACTTATGGGGAAAACATTTCAAATTATTACAGATAACTTACCGATAAAATATTTAAATAAAAAGTTTTCAGGAAAAGAATTTAGTCTAAATTTTGCCTAGATACAAAAAATAAGTACCAGATTTTTTATGTTAGCAATGACCAATCAATATTTATCCGATAATGCAACCACCCAATCACAAGAAGAACAACAACTAGACCATATCCCAACAAAAGAAGCAATAGTCAACTTTTATAAAACTCAACTAATACCTACAAACGACAATAACAAAGAAATAGAAGTGATACATAATAGAAGGATAGTTTACATAGATTTGACGAGAGAACGAGAAAATTGGGTCGACTTATTACGTAGATATATTAAGCCAGGTATCATAAGAATTTACACTAAACTTTCATACCATGAATTGAACTTTTCAGCCATGAAAAAAAAAATAAAATTCGTGAAAACAACTCTTAGAGCCAGGGAAATAGGTACTTTAGAAGAAGCTCATAAACAAATTTCACTTTATCACACGAAAGAAAGTTTACATAATGGCATTATTGAAGCATACTATAGTTTAAAAAGCAAAATTTACTATCCGAAGTTAATTAAGGAAATCACAAAAATAATATGTAAACAATTGTAAAACGTGTCTTGAAGTCAAATATGAAAGAAAGCCAATTAAACTCATATATGAAGTCAGCGAAACACCTTCTAGACCAAACGAAATTCTGCACATGGACGTTTATTATTTCACGAAGCAAGCATTTCTAACTTTGATAGATAAACTAACCAAGAAAGCTTACGTTTATTACTTAGCCAATAGAAACTAGATAAAAAAAATTGAAACCTTAGAAGAACACTTCTCAAAATTTGGAAAACCTTCAAAATTACTTACAGACAACGAATTTAAATCCGAAAATATTAAAACGTATTTAATAGAACAACAGGTAGACTTACATTTCACCAAAGCAAACACACACACAGGGAATAGCGACATTGATCAAAAACTGCATAGGGCAGTAAAAAATTATAACAATAGATACCATTCAACAATAGAGATGACCACGGAAGAAGCAATGAAAAAGAAAAATATATTAGTAAACTAAATAAGGATGGGCAAGAGTATAAAAAAATAGGAAAATAGTATTAGTTAAAAATTATTAGAGAAATTAGAAATAGATTAAACACAATGGATAAAGAACACCCAATAAAAATTAAACCTCCTCGTAAATTCGTAGATGACGACCTTAGCGTTTCTCATACTAACAATAATGACGAGAACAACAACAGCAACGTTAACGATTGATAGATTAACAACATATAACGGATACGTACAAATTAATATGGGACAGACTGAAATATTGCAAAATACAAAGACTATTTTACATATGATCAATATTACAGAAATAAGACAGACGATAAAGCTGATCGAGCAAAACACACAAAAACTACAAGTTTTTAGTGACCCAATAATAAGGACTGAATAACAAACCCTTTATGCTAAGTTAACAACAAGTGAACCAAATATAGTAAACAGGCGGGGGCTTGTCAATGTTGAAGGTACAGTAGAGAAAAGGCTATTCGGGACAATGGACGACAACGACAGACAAGAAATTTCGGACCATATCAAGCAAATAGAAAACAATAATCAAAATACAATAGGTAATTTAGACAAACAGGTAGAAATAAATTCGCACTTTAATGAAAGTATATTCTATTAAATAGCAAATGAAAAAAGAGTTATATTACAGCAACTTAAATTAAATAAATTATTAAGACTTATAATGTTAGAAGAAAAGTTAGACCAGATAACATATAACATAGCATCGGTAAAACACGGAATAGTAGCATGTTGACCATAACAGAAATCAACGAGACAGAACTTGACTTTTATAAACTTCAAAATATTAAAGTAAGAGTACTGAAATATGACAAAGACAGAATAATATTGGGATTAAAGGGACCGTTTTTACATAAACTTGTTAATTATAACTTTATCACATCCATTCCAAGTAAAAATATGATGGAAAGATCATGATCATGAATGATTATGATAGATGATCAATATGTTATAGATTTCAATAAAACAAAATATAAATACAATAGCAATAAAATTCAATGTTTAAGTGACCTAGAACATATAAATAATTGTATTACAAAAAATAGTTGCAAGCTAAGAAAAAATTAACTTTTAGAAATAAAGAAATTAGATGACAGCACTTTAATATTTAAGAATTCAAGAAATACTTCAGTAATAAATCATTGTGATGACAGAAAAATAAAATTATCTGGAAATTACTTAATTACAATTAACAATTGTTCAATCAATATTAAATATTTTTTTATTTAAATTTTAGTAACAACAATTTTGAATTTATATGTAGATAGATTTTATTACAATGAAGATATAATATACAATCTTACAAAATCATTAAACGTTGAAGACATTGTCACTTAAAATTTTGAAAATCTAATATATATAAATATACTGCTTTATCAGCTATTATATTCGTATTAATTGTTCTAATTTGTTTTTTCTTGTAGAAAAAACAATGGTTTCAAAGTTTCCATTCAAAATATAATCCCAAAAATATAGGAGAATTTAAAATCGGGGGAGAGGTTATGTACCCCATAAAATCTGACATATCATCCATTTTTTCCCTTTACACATAACTTCAAATAAAGTATTTTCTCACACGTTCCGCGATTACGGCAATCTAATATCAGCAACAATGTTGCAAAGAAAGTGTCCAATGTCGCAAAAGTTCACACGTGCTGCATTAAAGATAGCTAAGATAGCAATATAAAAATTTATACAAGGGAGTGACAAATGACCAGTTAGTAAGTTTCAGTTTTTTTTTTTTTTTTTTTTTTTAGTTGCATATTGCTTTTTTTAATTGCTTTTGAATTACAATAGTTTTGGTTGTCAGTTTGTTTAGTTCTTTTTGAGTTCTATGAGCATGGTTCTTAATAATTCGCTTTTTTCGTAGCTATTCTTTAGAATAGTTTGCTAGTTTGTTATATGTTTTTAATTCTAGTAATCTGGTTCGCTCTTATTTTCCCTTTTTGTTTTATGACAATTCAAAACACATAAAGCACTTTCCATAAAAAAAGGCGAAGAAAAAACAAAGTCCAGCTCTGTCCGAAAACATGGTCGCACAGATAAGCTAAAAAAAAAAAACTATAACTGATAGCTGACGTTTACCTCTTATCTCAAAAGCTTTCCCTCCAGAAATATTGTTTCACAAAAAGAAAATAACTAGCATGTAGCATAATATATTAAATTTTCTAAGATTATTAGCCTTACAGAAGGTGAAAATTCCGAAGCCCAATCTTCCAATTAGTTTAGTTAATCCTAAACTGTAGAGTGTCGCACATTGCCAAAGGTCGTTGCTGAAAGCTGCCGAGGAGGATAATGTTCATTTCGAGAAAAAAAAATATGTAGGTCGAAATAAAGTGAAATACCGATCTTCATACGTGGATTCTGTATGGCTTAGGAAATAATAAGAATATTCTGAACTTCATCTGAAGGTAGGATTGAGAATAAACTGAAAAAGAATGTTTCCATATATTTCATTAGAGCGTTAGCGGTACAAATAGGGGTAGAACAATGTAAAGCAAGAGGCTTTAGAGAGTTTTAAAGACCGTCATTAATTATTGCTGTCATCTAATAATTTTACAGTTTTGGATTCTACCAAGCAAGAGCAGAAAGATTTTAAAGAAACCTGGCCAGATGTAAGCAATATGTTCCGATTGCGGGCGGATAAGTGTTATTTTTTTTTGTTATTTAAATTTTTTTTTCATTTTCCTTATTATGATAAAGTTTAATTCTTTTAAGATACAATCAAGTCAACGGCAAAAGTATTTAAAAATTAAAATAGTGTAAATGAAACTTGATTGTTAAATTACAGGAACTTTGAAGTAATTTATAACGTGCAACATTTAATTAGCCTTACTTAAAGTATTACCTAATTACAATACAATAGAAAAAGAAAAAAGTAGGTAAGCAGTTTAGAGGATTTAATCAATAGTAATAAAACATATGTTTCAAGACAAAGATAAAGTTATGGTGCAGCGTATATCAGCAGAAAACTTATAAAATAATTTATATGACAAAATGTAGTAAGAATTTCAGAGTGGCTAATGCAAAAAATGCGGACAGATTACATAATTGTCACCTTATAATTTTATAAATGTCTAACTGGCAGAGTTTTCAAAGATTCAAAACAACTCATAAAATGAGTCTGGTGATTAACATCGCAGATATTTCTGATTATTTTATATTTTGCAGAACGATTAGTGGATGCATTTTATCATGGTAGGCCCCTCCACTAAACTATATTATGTAGATCATAATTAAAAATTAGAATGTGTGTCGCAGAGGCCTGAAGTATCACATTCCGAAATATTATTTCTAATCAATTGAAGAAGATATTCATCGATCTCAAATACACGTATTTACGACAAAAGGGCTTGATGCCAATCTTTGTCACATGTCTATTAAATATAAGTTGGAACTATCTTTTTTCGAGTTTCCTGTGAGATATGATACCAAATCACCAGTGAACTTCTTGCTATGGAAACCGTTCTGCCATCGTTGAGAATTTTTGTATCTCGAGATAACTCATTAGCTGATGATTCATCGGCAAATCAATAACCTTGTTGAAAATACGAGGCGTACCATATATTTACAAGAAAGTCAAGAATACTTGCTCTTTTAGCGATAGGCTAGACTAATGCTATTTTCCATCACCTTAAAGAGAATGCTAAGGAGAATCGTTTAGAAAAATGCTAACTTAGTAGTCTTGCCAGCTTGAAAGAGGGCCTCCATTTGGGCGAGTGGATTCATATGGATTATTTATACTAAGAACCGCTGCTACTACACCAATGCAAGACGGAGATATAACGCAATTTGGATGTCTTCTTACTTTGGCCAAAGATCTGAAATCTGAAATGTCATCATAAATGAGCGTTGGTGAAACGTTACATGTTGAAGAATGATGTTTTAGCCATTCCTTTTTTTTTTCCTTTCTTTTGAATACATTTTGGGATTCCTCATTCGTGAAGGTCTTATATTGATACCGCTCATACTAACGATTTGGCACTTCCATTCAGTTCCAAATCCGAGGATCTATATGCGTTTTAAAAATAGCAATACAGCTGCTTACTTTCTTAGATGGTGCTAAAATCCTGGGTGGACAACAACCTCAATTAACGTACGTCTTCAACCAGCTACGTCTTTTGCCTTTAGTTACACACATAAAGTTGGCTGAGGTCCCCATCCCCTTGTTTGCGCCACCAAGAATGTAGTCATCCTTTACTACGTTATCTCTCTGGTTGGGTGGTTTTTTGCAAACTATGATAAATGTATTATTTTGAATTCGAATAAGTAGACTGTAAATATTGTATATTTGGAGTAGATTCGTCAGACCGTTTCTAAAGGATAAAATAAGTATAAAATCGGTTAGTGCAATTCACACAATTTCGTTCCACCTGCGTGGAAGTGCGCGCAGCACAATTAAATCAATCATCATAAAATCTTTAATATAATTTAATTTGTGAACGAATAAAATACATTTATTCAATAACGGGCAAAACGGGCAAAGTGATTTTCTTACCTCATCATTTCCTCATCCTCTGCTCCGTTGTCTGTACATGGTACATCATCAACAGAATATTTCTTTGGATAGCAACAAGTTTTTGACGTCGATGAATTATTACCCAGGATGAAAAAGGCACTTGTCGTAGTAAGTCAACCAATTCACTACCGGAAATACCTTCGTAAACGCCAGCGACATTCGCAGGCACCACAGCTTCATCCCTGTCAATAACGTCAGCGTAATCTCTATCAACAATACATTCGCTACCATCAGAACATACACTACACTGTACATTTGCTACCAATAAACACAAGCACTGAACCGACGACATCACCCAAATGACATCTGCACGCTTCATATTGACCGAACATCAACCATCAAACTACCAATACCAATAAGATACATCCCCAACCGCTACCGAATGATTACCACAAACAAGAATCAAAAAATAGTTGTCAGGTAAACTTCCAGCCAAAAATATTATCCGGTACTTTCATGTTAATATTCATTTTAATACTTACAAATATCAGATATTTATTATTATTATTATCTTTATTATATTGTAGTTAGAATTATTATTATTGTCGTACATTTACATTTTACATTATAAAAAGTCCGGAAGTGAGATAATGGGAGTAGAAGCTTCGCATGCAAAACAAAACGAAGATACTTACATCGCGAATTCTGAAATTACTTTTCAATACGCCTATAATGCACCGGTGCATTCGACCCTCTTAGGGAAAAATTTCCCTGACAAAAGCAGCATAAACTCAATTCACGTTCAGCTTCCCTCCTTTTGGCAGCTAATCCGAAAACTTTGTTTATACAAGTTGAGGCTCAAAAAAAGGTCTTGACTTTATTTAAGTCTATGTGGACTTTATATTGGTGTCGAGCAAACCAGAAGAAGAACACAAACTGCATCTTCAAACGTTATTCAGGATTTACCGGAATACCAGATCAATATGAACACTTCCAAACACACAGAACTAGTGCTTGTGGTATGTTCACTGACGCTTCAAGCACTGCAGTCGGTGGGGTCTTACAGCTAAAGACGCGTGGGAACCTCTTTCATTATTTTCAAAGACATTTTAACCAACAGACACAAAATATTTCGCTTTTGACCCCGAACTACTAGCAATTCATTTATCAATTAAACACTTCAGAAATTTCGTCAAGGAACACAAATTCAAAGTGTACCCAGAAACCAAAACCTTGACATACGTCATTGCACCGAAGCAGACAGAAGCTCACGACAGACTCGACAACTTATACTTAACGTCGAATGGACAAGCAGGAATTCTGTACATCTGAAAAGCTACATCTTGACTGCAAGACATTGTCATGGCTTCAATCATCTGATCCAGAATTGAATAAAATGCTAAATGAAACGAACTAAGATCAAACATCGAGAATCGAGATTCAAAAATTTAAGTTCCTCGAGTTTGAGATTTATTACGAAATCTCCACGTGATACAAACCTTTTGTACCACATCCTGCTCGCCGCCAAATTTTTAAATCATTGCACAACCTCTCGCTTCCAAATATATAAACCTCCAGAATACTAGTCTGTCTTTAAGTGTTATTTTTGGCCAACGATGAATAGGGATGTAGCCCACTGGGCGAGATGTTGCCTGGCCTGTCAAAAATTTAAAGTACACAGGACACAAAATCCACTGTTGGCAAATTTGATCTTACCAGTGAGCGATTTGAGCACATTCATTTAGACTTGGTAGGCCCCCTCCCTCAAACCAACGGTTTCTTTTATCTCTTGACGGTAATCGATCGTTTTACATGGTGGCAGAAGGCATTTCTCGCGAAAAATATTGTTTTCTATCTGCTCAGAAAGAGAACTAAAAAGTAAGATTGATGAAAAATCTTATGCAGTGGTTTTGCAAGCGAGGAAGAATACCTCTTCAGAAGAAAGGGAGATATACCATCTCGATCAGCGGTTTGGCATATATTGAGATCTTTAAGTGTAGGGGGGTACAAAGACCAATCTGAAAGTGTTGAACTGACCGCAAAGTGTGCAGCCTTGTCCAAAGAGCTGACAGCTGGAATGTCATTGTGTATGAACATTGCGATAGAGGATGAGGTAGAATTTCTAATGTTTGGATTATAGTATTTTTCGCCTCAATTTTTGCTGCTTTTGGAATTTCAGACGCTGGAGAAAAACGTTGCAGTCATTCCCGACTCGTTTAAACCTTTTTTGATATTCCTCAGTCGGATTGGTCTTGTAGGACCGAAAAAAAACTTCTCTAACCCTGAGAGACTCTCTTTACAGCTCGAGTCGCTTTTTCTTTTGGTTTGACAATTTTCATTCGATTAGGGAAAATGAAATTCTTCAAGGAGAAAGGTGACTGTGACCATATCAGCATTCACGTCGTTATCGAGGAAACATAACACAAGTTTGGTTAGCTACATCACTACGAATGTAAAGGGCGACACTGCAGTAAGAGAAGAATACTGACACTTGTTCGTAGCCGGGTAGCTTCATATGAGATTGATCTGAGAGGTGTGTCCGGGGATCTACCTCTGTATCACTAAGTGCCAAAACAGCTGATCTGCATTTACAGACGTGGATGTACGCAAAAAAGTGATTACTTTTTAGCCCAATTATGTTAGCTACGTCAACCCTGAATTCCTGACTCATAATCAGCAACAAACACAGAAAACACACATCCTTTGAAATTATTAAAAAAAAGAAAAAAAAACACTAACAATTAATAAATGCAATTAAAACCAAGAGTTTAAAATAATGTGCGGTTAAACCAGAGGGGAGGGACTGGAAAAGGATGGATATCAGTATATAGATATCTATATAAGATAGAATAAAGATAAAAGAATAAAGATAAGGACAAAAATAGAAGACTAGAAAAGTAGTTGTTCCTATTGCTTAAGTTGTTCTAGTTCTGCATTTTTAAACAATGTCGCTCCCACTGTTTGTTTAGTTGTTAAAGTTCATATCATTTTCTTGTCTGATAAATGAGTAGAAAGAAAAACTTAAATGAAACAAAGGGCTACCGACATATATTTTATTCAAATAAACAACTTAATTTATTCACTTAATACACACAATCAAAATTTGAGTAAAACACAATTCATAATTTGCAAACTTTAATAAAAATGCCAAACAAATAAAAATGACTTATTTTTAAGGTCCCTATAGATAGTTATAAAATGTTTGAATATTTTAGTGAGTTCATATGTTAAGCTGTTTCTAACAATCATTGGACTTACGAATATATAAACCTGATTTATTGTAGAGAACTTTTGGTTGCAGAGAACATGACCTACCATACATGAGTTTTTTTTAATTTGAGACATCCAATTTACATAACATGACATTACAAATTACAAAAAAATACGCGATATCGCGAAAAATGTTTCAGATAAAAGTCACAAGGTTCTGAAGGGGACATAAGATGGTAACCATGAATTTGACCTTGAGCCCCATTTTCAAGGTCAAACGAAATTCACTTTTGATTTTTCAAATTCCTGGTAATTCCCGATTTTCATTGCTCAGTCGTATTCTTCAATGGGGAACACCACTTTGTCTCAAAGGTCTTATTCATTCAGTGCTAGATACCACTGCACTGGCACGCCTATATCATTAATCGGTTTCCAACGTTGTTGAGGTGTTAGAAGGTCGAGATTTGTTTTGAGGAAGTCATTATTGCCTCAAGTGAAGTTAAAACTCAAAGAAATTTCAGATAGAGACAAATTGTCCTAAACTTATCTGAGAGTGTATGATGTGCACTCTGCCATTTTTTTCTACTTGAACGGAATTGTACTTCATTTAGAAGTTCGATATTTGTTTTAGGTAACTGATTATTATTAGTAACGATTTCCAGATTAATAATGCAGGCTATTTCAATTCAAGAGAAAATTGAAATGATATTGATTTATGGAACAAGTGGAAGGAACATCGATGGTGCTCTTGCTCTTTACGCACAACGTTTCCCAGATCAGATACGATCACACGCTTCTTTTTATCGGGTCATCCAACGATTCACTAGTGAAGGAAGAAAAGGAATCGGTCAGATAGAGTGGCTGTTAGGGACAATGAAATAGCAGTGTTAGCTGCCGTTGCACACGATCCTCACATTAGCACTCGCCAAATAAGTCGTGAATCAGGAATTTCGCAAACGACTGTCTATAAGATATAACATCGGCATAAATACCATCCTTATCATGTTTCAATGCATCAAGAACTTTCTAGTAAGGATTTTCGCAACCGTGATTCCTTTTGTCAATGGGCACTTCAGCAAATTGAACGAGACCCCATTTTCTTCGCCAATGTGTTATTCTATGATGAGTCGACCTTCACCAATCACGGTACGGTCAATCGACATAATTTGCATTACTGGGCTACCGAAAACCCTTTTTGGTTCCGACGAATTGAACGCCAGCACCCTTGGAATGTTAATGTTTGGGCGGGAATTATTGGGGATAAATTAATAGGTCCATATTTAATTGAAGGCAACTTAAATGGCGAAAGTATGCAAACTTCCTGCGGAATCATCTTCCAGTATTACTAGAAGAACTGTAATTGGAGTTGCGACGAACAATGTGGTTTCAACATGATGGTTGTCCAGCCCATTATTCCCAAGTAGCCCGGGGCGTATTAAACAATGCTTACTATCAACGATAGATCGGACGAGAGGGACCGAAGCAATGGCCTTCTAGATCACTTGATCTGACGTCACTTGATTCCTTCTTGTGGGGCTACTTAAAAAGTGAGGTTTACAGAAAAAATCCAACAACACGTGAGGACATGAAAAGACGAATGACTGAAGCTTGCCGGAAGATTACGCCAGAAATACTTCTCAGTTCTGTTGGTTTATTTAGAGCGCGGATAGACAAGTGTATTGAAGTGAATGGTCACATTTTCGAGCATTTGTTGAAATAGTCTCGGGAAATAAATGTCGAAATGGGAAGAATTCAATGATTCAACAGTGGGAGGCAAGGGGACCCACTCTAATTAATTAATCACCCCGAAGGAAACAAAATACTGCTACGTCCACGTCGTTGTTGCTGGGTTATGCTAATCGCAGTATGTAAAAACAAATGACATGCCTACGAGCAATACGACTGAGCAATGAAAATCAGGAATTATCATTTAAAAAATCAAAAGTGACCTTCGTTTGACTTTGAAAATGGGTCTCAAGGTCAAACTCGTGGTCACCATATTATGTTCCCTCCAGAACCTTGTGACTTTTGTCTAAAACATTTTTCGCGATATTTCGTACTTTTCGAGTAATTTTGGTGTCTTAAGTTTTATGGCGCCCTCTGGCGGGAAAAGAACGCATTTTTGAAAAAAGTGTTTTATGTAAAAAACTGTAATTTTTCACGCAGATTACGAATCTGCCAAAAAAATAGGGGTTCCCATTATAAAAATCAAAAGTGACCTTCATTTGACCTTGTAAATGGGGATCAAGGTCAAACACGTGGTCACCATCTTATGTGCCCTTCAGAAGCTTGTGACTTTCGTCTGAAACATTTTTCGCGATATCGCGTATTTTTCGAGTAATTTGGATGTCTCAAGTTAAAAAACTCATCCTGTATATTGAAACACAGAATGTGTTACGAATATTGAACAAAAATCACAATAATGTAACACTCCACTACCTAACACATGGGCTGAAAAGTCCGTGACGTTTTAGAGTAAAACACAAAATTTTTGCAAAATTCAACTTTATTTATCCATATAGTTGCCTTCGAGGGCTATACACTGATTGAAACGATTTTTCAATCTTTCGATACCAGTTTTGTAGTACGATTTCGGTTTAGCCTCAAAATAGGCCTCTGTTTCGGCGATTACTTCTTCATCGGTCTTAAATCTCTTTCCGGCGAGCATTCTTTTGAGGTCTGCGAACAGGAAATAATCGCTGGGGGCCAAATCTGGAAAATACGGTGGGTGGGGAAGCGTTTCGTAGCCGAATTCATTCAATTTTGCCATCGTTTTCATTGACTTGTCACACGGTGCATTGTCTTAATGAAACAGCACTTTCTTTTTTTTTCAAGTGCGGCCGTTTTTCTGCGATTTCGCCCTTCAAGCGCTCCAACAACGCAATGTAATAGTCGCTGTTGATAGTTTGCCCGTTTTGGAGATAGTCGATGAAGATTATTCCATGTGTATCCCAAAATACGGATACCATAACCTTGCCAGCCGACTGTTGAGTTGAGTTTTTTTTGGTCGTTTTGTACGGGGTTCGTCGCCTGCTCGCCGCTCAGCTGACTACCGACTTGACTCTGGTGTGAAGTGATGTAGCCAAGTTTCATCCATTATCACATACCGACGCAAAAATTCGGCTTTATTGCGGTTGAACAGCTTTAAACACTCCTCTGAATCATCAACACGTTGTTGTTTTTGGTCGACTGTGAGCAAACGCGGAACCCACTTTGAACAGAGCTTTCGCATGTCCAAATATTCGTATATGATGTATCCAACACGCTCTTCTGATATTTTCAGAGCCTCAGCTATCTCGATCAACTTCACTTTACGGTCATTCGTATTTATTTTGTTGACTTTTTTGATGTTTTCATCTGAAAGAGCCTCTTTTGGACGTCCACTGCGTGCATCATCTTCGGTGTTTGTATGACCACTTTAAAATTTTTCAATCTACTTGCGAATGGTTCGTTCGGCTAGTGCAGAGTCCGGGTAACACTTATCAAGCCATTTCTTTGCATCGGCTGCATTTTTTCCCATCAAAAAGCAATGATAAATCAACACACGAAATTGCTTTGAATCCATTTTTTTTTTTTTTTTTCACAATAACAAAAGTTGCTTCACTCACAACGCTATATCTCGAGAACTAATCGTCCTACAGGTGTCAAATTTATACACCTATCTTTGAAGGTTAGTACTAACTGAAAACGATAGATTTAATTGGTGCTACGGACTTTTCAGCCCATGCATTAGTTGCTTAACTTAGTTTATCAGTAGAAAATGCTTCTTGCTCTCTTTAAATGAATAAACAGTGAGTTGGGCTGTATTTGTGGCCACTTTAGATGTTATTATAAGGCTCGGAATGCCAAGCGAGTAGTTTTTTTTTCGCTGCACTTTGTTTTATTTAAGTTTTTCTTAACTCGTTTATCAGGCAAGAAAATGATATGAGCTCACTTATAACACCTCTCTAATTACATAGATATTTACAATCTTTTTTTTTTGTGCCTTGATTTCCAAACAAATAACGTTTGTGGAAGAGAATGTAAACTTAAACAAAGCAAAAGAATGCAAAAGAATGCAAATAATGCAACAGAATGCGAAGAATGCAAAAAAATGCAAGAGTGCGAAGAATGCATGACTCTCAAAAGATTGCATTCGACGGACTGCAGTGAGATAATTAAAAAAAAAGGATTGCAATCAATTTATTGTCAAATGAATGATTGCATAATTCCTTTTTTTTTTTTTAAGTCTCAATGAGAGGTCAGTCAATGCAATATTTAAGCTGTATTTAATAAAGATTGTATTTGCAAAAGATTGTATTTGCAAAAGATTATATTCTTTTAAAAGCTTGAGAGTCAAGCATTCGCTCGAGTAGTTCGAAGTAGAGTTCAATTTTAGACGGAAAATTATATTAAGCGACGAGGACCATTTTTGAATAGATGGATTTGTCAGCAAGGAAAATAGCAATCCACATCGGACTCATCAATTGCAAATGGAACCACAAAAAGTTACTCTTTCCTGTGGAATTTGGTTCAGTGAGTAATTGGCCAGTGTTTCGTCCAAAATAAAACCTGCACCGCCATAACTATTGCAGACGAGAAGTGCAGGTCCACGATAACCAAGTTATTGTGGCTTTAACTGGAAGGTATGGATCTCAAAGAGATGTTCCAACAAAACGGTGCTATATATATCACACAGCGCATGTAATAATGGATTTTCTCCACGACAAAGTCGATGGCATGGTTACACTTATATTACATTTCGTCGAAAAACTAGCCACTTGCCACCGAGATCGATTGATTTATCGCCATTGAGCTCTACGTTAAATCATAGGTCTGTGCAAATAATAGTTATCAAGAGAGAAAATAGGTAAAGGAAGTTTAGTTCACTGATCCTTAAGTCAAAACTCATGAAATATTCTCTTCTATAAATTAATTGTGGTGCGCGCTGTGTGACATGTTGCGCTGTGTGACATGTTGCGCCGTGTGATTGAAACCACTTCCGCATTGGTGCTCTTCAACTGTGGAATGAAAAATTCAGTAATCATGCATGATATCTGTACTGATCTCCATTGACTGCAACATTCTGATCGCCATCATATTTGCAGAAATTACGGCTAATGTTTCTACCATTCAATAAGTAAACCAATGTGCATATGTAACTGCATCTCAATAATGGCTTGCCTATTTTCTTCACTCCAAATGCGTGAATTCTGCTCGTTGGCGTAGTAAGTTAAATCAGCCTTAACGCTGAACAAAACTCTGTGGTGAAAAGAAAGGACCGAAAGCAATCTCGTTTTCAGCCCAATTACCGAACGTGCGGCTTTTTGTGATATACTCGTAAGTGCTGGAAATATATTCTAAGATTTTTACATAGTATGCAGAGCATGCTATGGAAGAAAGCATCCGCTCCCCATTTCATAAAAAATTCGCTGCAAACTTTGTAGTTAAATATATAAACGTAATAACGAACTCAACTAAAAACTCAAAAAAGACTATTAATATTGGAATGATTAATACCTTATTTGGACAGCTTATGATATATGTGAAGAAATAAGGGCGCTGACATTTGTTTTTTAGGTAAGAAAAGTAAAAAATATTAAAAAAACACTATTTGTCAAAGACACTTTAACAAGTTTTATTGAAATTATTTGAATTTATGATTATCATCAAATATCATACACCTTCGAAAAAGTGATATATAAAAGCAAATGGTTTATATTATGAAATACCATACTTCTTAACATTTTTACTTTATAAATACTAAAAACGCAGTTATAATATAATTTCAAGTTATTCAATAATGTTATGTATGAATAAATTATATCTTTTCCCAACTTTCAACAAAAACTAAAAAAAAATTTATTAAATTGTTAACTAACTGTTATAGCGAGTCAAAAACAGTGAGATATAAGGCGTCGTAGAAGTATCGAACACTGTTCTAACACAGTACCACGCTGCTGTTAATATTTATTTACAGTAGTTAGATATAAATTTATTTCATTTTATGCTTGCAATGTCTTTTCATCAGCTTTTATGTTCAGCATTTATTTCAACAACATAAGAGTGATTGTGACACCAACCACTGAAGAGCATTGGTTATGCTATTTAAATACTAATTTAATAAATCGATGCTTTCATTTTCGAGATATTGATATTTAAACACACAATTTTAAAATTTTTTGTTAACACATTTTTGGGATGTTGGTGCGCCATTATGTTACCTACAAATTCAGCATATGAAGGTTAAATAAACTAAACCCCAATATGACTTCTTTTTATTATTGGTGAGTGAAAATCGTAAGTGATCATAAGAGATATGAAACTGGAAATCAGAAGCAAAAACTTGAAAAATGTATTTACATAAACATAAATACGTAGATGTAGGAAACTTGTAAACATTGGCAAAAAAATAATGCCCAATAATTTATTTTGCTAAAGTATATCTTTATCTCTATTCGTTAAGAGAATTTAAAAATATGTAATATTTATAATATAATATTGTATAATATTGTATATATATCTTTGATTAAAGAAATCTTCAGCACTAAAAGTGACATCACAGTGGTGATATTATAGTGAATATCAGTTGTTTTCTCGAGAAAAGTTCAAATACGAATAGGGACTTACCTCGGCATCAACGTTAGGACTTAATTCCTGAGGATCGTAGTCATATAGTGCGATCATACGTTTGACAGGTGTGTTCGCATAAATATCGCCCCATCGGTCTCGACTTATATTTCGCATACTGTGTGTATTACTGGTTGCCATTGGCACAACCATAGGTCCAGGCCCTGAACATGAACCTCCCGTATTAGTTTGAGACTCATCTACTTCTGTGACCATGTTATGTGGAACGTATCCTCTCTTTCCCCTTAGTTCACCCCAGTAAAATCCATCAGCATCCTTATCTCCAAAAATCTGCAGATGATTAAAATACAAATTTGTATTCTGCATGTCGCAAAATTTGTTTCATGAATATTAGCTATATTTAAAAAAAAAAATCAGTTAAAAAACATCCTTATTTATAATCCCAATAATGTTTTTAAACATTGATTATAATATTAAATTTAACTAAATAATGTTTGATAAACAGAGTTTCTCGGTATACACATGTACATTTAGCTAATAGCTATTTCAAAGTACGACACGTTCGTAGTGGTTCATTCTACGAAACCACACTTTTAGTCAGAGCTATGTAAAGCAAAAGTATGGCGACTCGCCAAAAACCAGTAGTAGATTGCATCCTTAATGTGTGAGGAATACTCTTATAATATAATTATTAATTTGCAGTTATTTTAAGCTTTAGGTAATAGTCGTATATTAAATATGGGTTTTATGGATGTTGTTGATATAATGGTTATATACATATATTGTGAGTCATGTGACATTGAATGAATAATGACTGTGGATAACAGCAGTCAAAGTGTTATCTGTGGGAGTGGTACTATTATTCCTACTGGGAGAAAAATTGTCTTTAGCTGAGGGTTATTTTGTATATAGTTTGCTTACGTTTGAATATTACGTATGTATAATAATGCTTAGTAATGTTATCATATGTTGGTTACAACTGAAATATAAATGTTTATTAATTTTGTGTAGTTTTTTCATGTAGTTCTTCAATATTTGTTTTCGGGATTACAATTTTAATATAGGGTGATTCATCGTCAGGTTTAATTTATAATGTAAATTAAGACACATAAATTTGAAAACGAACTTAAAGGTCCAATTTTGGGCGACTCGTTCGAGCATAGCGACTGGTATCTCGCGGATAACACGAGTAATGTTGGTTTCCAAAGCGTCAATGGATTATTCTTGAAGACCTGAGACTTTACAAAATAGTCTAAAGGTATGATATCGCACGATCTAAACGGTCAATTTACCATAGCAAAACTTGTTGAAACCAGGGCGCGATAACGGTTACCATTGACGGTAACATTTTGATTTGCTTATTTTTGAAGAAATATGGACCAATGATTCCACGAGCCCATAAACCACACCATATCGTTGTTTTTAATGGATATAATGGTAGCTCTTGGTACTCTTCGGGTTGCTCATCAGCCCAAATCCGGCAATTTTGTTTATGAACGTATTCATTGAGCCAGAAATGGGCTTCAGCACTGAACAAAATTCACAATAAAACACCAGATTTTCATTGAGGTCAAACTAGTCAAGTATCATCCACTAATGTAAAGTGAGAGTCAAATTTGCGAATGGTATTGGCAAAAGTGGTTTCAGTAGTTCGATTATGCGCATCGTAAGTTCGTCGAATCGCACGAAAAATATTTCTCACAGAACGCTGATTTTCGTAATACAGCTGGACAATTTGGAGACGCTGTTGTGAGCCTTTCCATGATGACTTGCCAAACGATACAGAATAAAAATTACAAAGCAGTTTGATTGGAGTCACACGTGATCTGCCAAAAAAAGCCTATTGAAAATCAAAGCTCACCCTATATTTTTTTACTGATATCCGGTATTTTTAATGGTTCCAATTTAGTGACCTTTGTTTTATAATACAATATATTTTTAAATTTTATTATTGAATGTTAAATGTTATTATTAAACGTCTGGATTTGACTAGAATATTTTTGAAATGTTGATTAAGAATCTCATTTCTGTTTAGATTTGTTACCATAATAAATTATATTAAGTTCTGGATAAAATACATTTCTTCTATTATTTCTTATTTTGTTACAATATATTTGAGCGTCGGTATGTAAAATGTTTGCTATACAATTGCTAGCTTCATATAATACGTAATTTTATTTTTTTTCGTATTTCTAGGTTTATTTGCAATTATCTATGATTACTATTTGATATTAGTATAAATTATATGAGAGGGTAAGCTATAAGCTTTTCTGAAATTATTTTGACAATAGACATATACATATATGTGAACAGGGTGTTAGACACACAAGAACGAACTGAACCAAATGAACTAAACTAACTGAACGCACGTTAAAAAAAGACGAATATCAGCAGATCAAGACGATGTATAAAGAACGATCTTCCCTTTTCTTATATCTTTTTGTTTACATGTATTGTATAAATTCGTTAATATTATTTTTCTTTTGTTAGTAATATTTACTGAAATAAAAAATCTGAAAAACTTAGCTAACATTCACATTTGGAGGCTCAAGAAAACCACATGAAACGGATAACTTGAGGAAATTTCTAAAGCCCTATTTAGTTTCAAGAACGTTGAGGATTCTTTCGAAACCTTCTCCGGATGGGACTCTAGGACAGTGGTGAAGTGGACTAAAAATTTCGAAAAAATGTGTGAGACTATAGGATAAAACTACAAAAACTTGATTATGCGAAAAGATTACCGACGGACGCAGCGAAGCAGTTTATATTCCCGAAACGCAACATATTCAGCTGGAGAATCTTACGTAAAGCCTTAGAGGAAGAATTTAGTTCGAGGGTCACGAGTGCCGAAATTCATCACCAAATGCAGCAACGTACAATGCAGTCCTCCGAACCATACAGAGAGTATACGTACGCCATGGCCGAAATTGCGGAGCAAGGGATAATCGAAGAGTCTGCCCTGTATGAAGACATAATCTATGGTATCAGAGACATAAGCGACACAATAAATATGGAGTTTATATGAGATCAGTGACCTCACAAAACTTAAATCGAGATTAGACACATATGAGGGAGTGAGAAACAAAATTTAACATATTGTAAAAAATCGGCATCGAACACAAACAACATCATGCCGGCTACCGTTCGCAAATCAAATGAACAAGGGTCTCGCTGTTTTAACTGCGGTGGATCTTGACATTCATCTGAAGAGTATCCGGATAAGTCAAAGGGACAAAGTGCTTCAAATGCAACTCTTTTGGACATATTAGTAAATTTTGTATAGAAGCAGCAGTTAGCTACGTGGAGAATGCATCAACAATGCAGGTAGTAGTAAATGACTTAAAAATACTAACGCTTTTCGATTCAGGTAGCCAATACAACTTAATAAGTGAAGACGTGTGTAATATTATTCTACTACCAGCGTTCGAGCCAGCTACAAAAGTTTCTACGGGGCTAGGGTATAAAATAGTCCAATCCATTGGTATGACATCACTTCATCTATCAATAAATATGGTGCTGTGCTGTTCTTCATCCTACCGAAGTACGCTTCGTTGGCTAATATGATACTGGAACGATGTTTTCTTCAAATGGCCGATATAAAACTAACGTCAGATGAATAAAGTGCAAAAAGAAGACCGAAGGTAAATTATGTGAAACAAATGACAGCAGAGTTTTTCCTTCTATATCGGTTGATATCTATGAAGACATAATTAGACCCAGTCGTAGCGAGTTCTCAAGCCACATAGACCTCATTAAGAAGAAAGATGATTTATTCCGGCTCTGCGTGGACTACAGAGATCTCAACAAAAAAATTATAAAAGATCGCTTTGCAATGCCACTCCTGAAGGAACAATTGGACAAATTATCAGGCAGATTCCTTTTTAACTACAATCGACCTAAAGAATTCGTTTTTCCACGTTCCTTTGGAAGAGTCAAGCCTTCGAAACACAGCATTCGAGACACATAGAGGCCATTATGAGTTTTTGAGGATACCGTTTGGACTTTGTCTGAGTTCCGCTAGTTTTGCCTGTTTTATCGAGTAAGTATTCCGTCATCAGCTCAATGAAAGTAAACTATTTGCATATGTCGACGATTTAATTATTCCATCCACAGACTTTGAACGTTACGGCAGCAAGTGGTATCCAAATTAATTGGAAAAAGTGTCAGTTCCTCAAAAGAAGCATAGAATATTTAGGAAATGTTGTAACCGAACGTCATAAAACTCCTGTACCGCGGGATTTTAAAAAGTTCAACGTTTTTTAAACTGTCCGGATATTTTCGGAAGTTCATCCCTAATTATTCTTTTATTGCCAAACCACTGATCCAATTGCTGACGCAACACTAAAAATTTAACTTTAACATGCATACCCCGTCCTCAGTATCTACAACCCAAACGCAGAGACAGAACTCCACACCGACGCTTCAAAGTACGCCTGGGCCGGAGTGATACTTCAAAAGGTGTACTACGTAAGTAAGCAAACATCTCGAGCTGAAGAAAACTATACTGCGTATCATCTTGATGCATTAGCGGTCGTCAAATCAGTTAAACGCTTAAGGTTTTATTCGTACGAAATGAAATTAAAGATTACATGGGTATATATTTTAATTCGTGCGGTTTTTTTTTTCAAAATTTGAACATTTATTTAAGAAAAACATGTATTGCCCATCTACAGCTATAACTTTTTCCCATCTTTCTGGCAATTTGTGGCAGCCAAGAATGAATCAAGCCAATTTTTGATATTCTGCTCTGATGTGAACCGTATTTCAGTGAGAGCAATCTGCATCGACCGGAACAAATGGAAGTCAGAAGAAACAAGGTCTGGGCTATAAGGCGGGTGGGGAAAGACTTCCCATCCACTGTTTTCCAAATAGTCCTGAACCGGAATAGCAACGTGGGGCCGAGCGTTGTCATGATGGAAAATTATTGCCTCGTGCCTGGTCGCATGTTCCGGGCGTTTTCCGGCTACTGCTCTCTTCAAACGGATTAATTGTGTTCGGTAGGTAGGCGCTTGGGGTTGTCGTAATGGATCCATTTTTCATCGCCAGTAACAATCCGATGCAAAATGACTTCCTTTTGTGGCGTTTCAGCAGCATTTCGGACATGCAAAACCGCCTTTCAACGTCTCTCGGCTTGAGTTCATGTGGAACCCAATTTCCTTGCTTTTGAATATATCCAGCTGCTTTTAAAAGTTTTAAAATGGCTGCTTGAGTGACACCCAAAGATTCTGCGAGCTCTTCTTTTATTTGGCAACAATCTTCATAGAGTAATGCTTCCAGTTCTTCATCTTCAAACTTTTTCGGCTGCCTATGGCGTTCATCGTCTTCCAAGCCAAAATCAACACTTTTAAATCGTGCACACTACTTTTGGCACGTTCGCTCAGCTGGCGCATGTTCACCATAAACTTCGACCAAAATACGATGACTTTCGGCAGCAGTTTTCTTCATATCAAAGTAATGAAGAAGAATTCCCTGAATAACTGAATAAAGAAGGACGAAGTAATACCTCGAAAAGCCAGGTGGGCTCTGTTTATGGAAGATTTCGAGTACGCAAATAGGATAAAACACGCCGACGCCCTTTGTAGAGCTCCAGTCAGCTTTACAAGGTTATAGCAGCAAAGCAAGACGAAGACGAACATTTAGCAGCTGTCAAAAAAATCTCGGAGAAGGAAGCATATGGGGACTTCGTATTACGAAATAAAATGTTGATGGTGCGGAAAAGTTGCGGCGACAAATTGTGTGTGCCACGTTCAATGGAAAAAGAATTCATTTGTCGTGTGCACGAAGCTGGTCACATGCAAGAAGGTAAATAAGAGGAAACTATTAATCACGAATTTGACATCCCCAGGCTGAAAGAAAAGGTGAAGCGTTTTATTAGCTGCTGCGTTCCGTGCATTTTGACAAACCATAAACGAGGAAAACAATAGGGGTTTTTACATGCGATTCTTAAGTTCGACGCTTATTTTGAAACTCTTCACGTAGACCACTTAGGCCCTACGTATGAGACAGCAAAGGTGTATAGGTATTTATTTGTTATTGTCAACTCATTTACAAAATTCGTTTGGATCTATCCGAGGAGGAGAGGGCGCAATATAATAAACACCGTAAAACATCAAACAAATATGAGGAGGGCGAGTGGGTAGCAGTAAAAAAGACACAGTTTCAAAACCAAACCAAACTGAAACCAAAGTTCATGGGACCATATACACAGAATAATTAAAGTTGGAGCTAACGACAGATACGAAGTAAAGAAGGTAGGATCGCAGCAGAACATATGTAACCATGGAGCTTCGAAAACGAAATTGAATCTTCCCTTTTCTGAAGCCAGCTACCAAGACGATAACAACGACGTAGACGAAACGGAAGGAATAAACGAGGTCAACTTTAATTTCTTTTATCTAATTCTTTTTTTTTACATGTATTAATTAGTTAATATTATTTTTCTTTTGTTACTAATATTTACTGAAAAACATAATCTGAATAGTTTAACTAACAATCACATATATAATGTGGTTTCTTTATTCCAGATAAAAGTTTTTATGTTTTTGAATTATTCGTACGTTAGTTTATCATAAATTATTAATGGTATATTTTTAGAGTTTGCTATATCAAAATTTGAATAGAATAGATTCTTGTAACTCTTCTTGTAGTGCGTTTGCGATACCTTGAAGTTCTAAAATGAATTCGGTTTTCGTTTTAGCATAGTCGGTTATCTCATCTTGATTATGTTGGAACCCTACATAACTTTTTCTAATTTCTTTTTTTTTCATCCTCGGTGAGGCTTCCAAGTAATACATAGTTGTGCTATACATATTTTCGACTTATGTTCACTTTCTTAATAACGTGACGTAATTGTACGTATTTATTTTTGTCAAGTTCTTCTTGTGTTTCCATTACAAAATGTTTGTGAGGATTCAAAAGATAAAACTTATTTCCCTTGACACAATCGCTTTATTTCGAGAATCACAACGTTTATACGAGTATTTCAATCACTTTTAGCAACCACTTTTTAATTCAAATTTAGAACATTGTAGATTTCACCTCTGTTCGACGACGGTATTTGTACTCCCAGCCATCTTTTGAGAACTTTCTGTACTAGCCCGTTTTCCATACTTCTTTCCATATCAATTGTTAAAGACCTTCCATTATTACTCCATTTTACTGGTCTTCTGCTACTCATTTATAGATAGCCCTGTTCACAATAAGAGGATATAACGGTGCTCACTCCCTAAAGTCGTTTGTTTTCATAAACTTCGTTATTCATAATTTCGTTGAAGTAACACTTTGACATGCGCCATCTTCATTTTCCCTCGATTTTCAAGCTAGATTCGGTAGACAAAGTCACTAATGCAGGTTATTATTTTGTATGAATTCTACCAATCTTGTTGAACTGGTGGGATGAAACATATACATTAAGTCTCCCTTTTTGAAGCTGGTAAATTTTGCTTTGACATCATACCTTCACGCAGTTACTTATCAATTTAATCTATTCTTCGATGTTTTCGTGCATTTTACATATCCTGCTGCGTAAGTTATCTACATAGTCGCCCACCTCCTTAGACTTTGTAGGAAAAGATACGAATTTCATTTTACCTGGCAATCGAACAATATGACTAAGTATGATGTGCGTACGAGTGTACGAGTATGTCCTGTTGCGCTATGCACCGCATTTCGGTAGGCCATTCAGACGAGAAGTATGTGATACTCTCAGTTACATTGACAGTTACGTGTCTTAGATAGATGTTCATACAAGGTTCTATTCAATCGCTTGACCATTCTAAAGGATAGAGTTTATATATACATATACCATAAGCATTTTTCCTGGAAGACTTGATTTAAAGTTGGGTTTTTGTTACTTAAAAAATGGAACATAGCATAATTGTAGGAATACACTTATTATGCCTAAGCATGTGTTAAGGTTTTTGGAAAATGGGATAGAGAGAAGGAAAGATGTTTGGGCTCAGTTATTTCGGTCCTAGAGTGAATCAAATATTTAATGAGGACACTAAATTCATAGTAAACGTTGGCTTGTTTTTGATTTCTAATCAACTACTCATCTTACTTGCTTTTTGTTAACTGAAAAATTGAATGCCTCTCGGGCGAGGTTGGGATTCAAACACCAAACCTTCTCATTTGGAAGCCTGTCCACTACCACTTAAGCTATGGCCATCCATTAGAGCACTTTTGGAATCCCAAACTGTATTTGGGTATTTCAAGGAACATTCACAGATTCTGAACCGTGATACGATTAACTGGATACGAGATGTTATTCCACCTGAAATTTCCAGTTTTCTTTTCAGCAAACTGTTTTGCATACAAAGCGAGTTCCACTGTCGCCAATATGATTTCAGAGTTTGGCTACGGTCCAATATCATCTACCACCAAGGCAATATTGATTCGTTTTTTATATCAGTCCTACTCGTTTGTATTGTTGTTTTACTTCCTTACAGTTGCAGCATTCACATTGACCCTCTTGCGGTGTTGCGCTTCAAAGTCGTCGCCTCGGAACTGCTCGATCCGTGTTGCAACTTGGTCTTTAGGGTTCTTAAATTGTAGTAGCCATTACAATTACGCAGTAGTTCCGTTCACACCAGGGAAGTACCTTGCTGCAATGTGCAACCACTTTATCTTAACCGTTACGAATTTGGGAGATCATAGTTCTGACCCCATCATTGCTAGTGTATACGTACATGATGAACATTTTTCTGTATGTTGGGTAACCCAAGATAGGGACACTGCTCAGCTGCTGCTTTAGTTTTTGAAATACTTTTTCACACTCTCAAGACCAACCTTTCTGTCGGCCTTTTTCCCTAAGCTATTAAAAGCTTTCTGCAATAGCAGAAAAATCCTGTGGAAACCTTCTGTTATACATGGCAAGTCTCAAGAACTTTCTCATTTAGTGTTTATCTTTGAAGAAAGGCCAACTTTTCACCACGTCGATTTTATTAGGAACTGTCCTTACTCCTTTCACTTATATAATTTGATCCACTTTTATCATTTTCAGGCGGAACTGGAAACACTTTCTGTGTTCAGCTTCAATAGAGCGTACGCAGCCTCTCAAACTCGTCCAAACACACTAGGCAGACTATCCACGTGAGGCCTTGTAGGGCACGTTCCATTAATCTCTCAAATATTCCCTGAGTCTTCCACAGTCCAAACCGCAAAAGTATACACTTCCGAAGACCACCGCTGTAAAGGAAGGCCGTTTTCTCTCGATCATTTCGTTTGATCTGTACCTGAACTGGTCACTCTTCGGATCAAGTGTTAAAAACCATTTTGCTTCATTATTAACTGTAGTGGGCAGCTGTCGTTTTTGGTGATATTGTTCAGCTGTCGATAATCTTTCACGAAGACCACGTATCCTCCGATTCTTCAGTAAGCCTCAACAGCATTGACCTATTGGTCAGGCACCTTCGGTGTCAATGTGGTGTTGGGCGAGTTGCTTTCGTCCATTTTCTGCGTCTTGTCCAGCAAATATTCGAGCGTACTCACCGATTCCCACCATTCAGTGCCTCTATTATTTGGTTAATCCATTAAAAAAAAATCGGTGACTACTGGGGTAGTCCCAGTCCACTTTTCCTCAAAAAATAGCTTCTGACACAACTTGAGAAACTTGCTGTTATGCAACCAATATTTTGCAAAACATTTTTACTGATTATTGAGGTAGTTGCGCCAGTATCTATTGTTGACATCCACTTTTCCTTACTTTTGACTACATCGTTCATTGCACTGTTTTGCCAGAAAGACTTCTTCAACGGCCATTCTTACTCCTAAATGTAGCTTAACCCAATTAAAACCAAAGTCGTTTAAAGTTTAAAATTAAGTTACAATAAAAATAAGTTAAAGTGTGTTTTTTTATAAATCAATTTAAAGGTTTTTGGAGCTGAATTCAAACGAGTACAATGGTTAGGTGTGGGCTCTGCTTATTCTTGATATGGAATTTTTTAAAACAATACTCAGTTTTGTTGTTGGATTCTTTAGGGAGTAGTTTCTTAGATAATGCCATGCTTCTTTGGAAAAACAGTCAATCATCCTAAGAATTATTTGAACTTTGAACAGGTTTCAAGCATTTACCAATATGAAACTAAGCATTGATGTGTAAAGCGGCCACCACCAGCTTTTGCCTCTAATTTTTATTTTATATGCGTTTACTGCTTGGTCGTGTAGATGAACGCCCCCCATACCTTTATTATAATTAGCAATTACTTTTGGGATACGGGAACCTTTTTCTTCTCAGCAAAAAACCAACGTTTCACAAAATGTAACTGTTCTACGGCATCGAAGTTTATGCCCATAGTGACAACTATGACAACTATTGTCATTCCATTTTACGAAGAGAAGTTTGTTGTTGGCATCGAAATACTGTTTTTCTTTTTCTTGAATTCTTTCTTTATTTGCAGTTGCTCTAAATCCTTTCATTCTCAACAAGTGCAATAACTCGTGGGAAGAGAAATAGTTGTCAAAGTAAGTTACATGGTCGCTAGGGATTTTTACAGTTTTTAATATTTCAAGAACAACTCGATGGCCTAATGGTATATATTTTTTGCATCGCAGTATGTGCCGAAATTATATAAATAGCCGCAACTACTTGTAAGCATGAAATTTTTAAAACCGAATCTAACCGTTACCTCATATAAATTGTTTTGAAGAGTGATGTACAAAATATTTTATCATGGCCTCATCAACAGATAAATTTTTGTGCATAAAGCCCCATATTTGAAATTTCTAACAAAACAAATTCATAAGGGGTATTATTTTAACCATTTTATCTTCAAGGTCTATTTAACTATTATCCACCAAGTGAATAAACTTATTTCGAAAAATATCTACCGGGTCATTGTTCCCAACTTTTGGGGTTTGCGTGTCCTCGTCCAATTGTCAGTACATTAACTCCCTGGCATTGAATGCTAACCACTATAAAATAGTATGACGATAAAAACTTGGAGGTCCCGTTTCAATATTTCAAAGTTGTGATGGTTTTGTTGGGAGGCATACAACCGAGTTTGATCTAAAATTAATTGGACGATATCGTCATCAAATAGTGTTTAAAAATCTTAACAGGGCTTTTATTTCCTAAATTAATTTTCATATCCAACATTGGTGAAACTCATAGTCAAATCAATGTCGTTTTTAGACCATCGTGGACAGTGTGCATTATATTCACGAACTAAGTCTCTGTCGTATTCTTCATCTCGAACAAAAATCTCTACATCATTTGGGAAATGTTCATTTTTCAAGTCTTCGATATCAATCTCTTCTTCGTCTGTGATAACATCAGCATCAGGTGGTATAACGGTTATATCATATGTTAGCAGGCACCTCTCTCGTCCTCTTCAATTGCCTCAACTGCATTTGTAAGACTATCGAATCTCCTCCCGTAAAAGGAGCCTGTTGGAAAATCCATTCTAAGAATAATGAAAAAATGACTTTATATTTTTTGATTGTACCCAAGCAGGTACACCTTACACCTAGGAAAATATGTCCAGATTATGTCCTCGTTACTCAAAGCGTCCTGAGGTCGAAACGTCAATTTAATTAAACACAATTAAACACAAAAAATATTATTATTCTTTTACATATTTTTTTTTCGGTTACGTTATTTTTGTCTCAAAAGAAGGTTCACATTTTAAAAAAATACTTAAAAAAAAGTTAGAAGTTTATTGAAAAAATGTTTATTATATATTTAAAATACAGTGTTTGGGAATTTATTTTTTAAAAATGACATTGTCCAAATGTAAACCGCTGCGTTCACGGCATTAATTTAATCGAGCACTAAAATGACCTATGGCGGGTCGGCAGGTATTCTCCGTGATGGCTGCCATTTCGTGACTGATATTTTCTTTTAATTGTACCAGGAAAGTCGGTTTGTTGGCGTAAACTTTGAATTTGACATAACCCCACAGGAAAAAATCCATAGGTGTCAAATCGGGACTACGTGGTGTCACATCTCCTAGAGATCAATTTGCCAGGGAAAATTTCACGAACTCTTAGCAGAGACCTGTTGGACGTGTGTGAAGTTGCACCATCCTGCTGGAACCATGTTCTTTGGTTATAACTAGGAAAGTTTTGCAACTCAGGCACAAAGAAGTTGTCTAACATCTCCACATAACGCTCTGAATTCATCGTAACTGTGTGTCCCATTTCATCTTAAAAAAAGTAAGGGTCGATAATTCCTCGCGCCGACATTGTAGCTCATACGTTTACTTTAGGCGAATGTAGGGGTTTCTGATGCTTTTGTTTTGGATTGGTTGCACTCCAGTAGCGTCAATTTTGCTTGTTAACGTGTCCATTAAGATGAAAATGGGCTGCATCTGAAAACAAGATGTTGGTAAACTTCGGAAAACTCTCAATCATCTGGTTTACGCAGTCAAGCCTCTGACCAGTATTAATTCTTGCACCAAATGAATTTTGTAGGGGTGAAGTTATAAATTTTTAAGCAAAATGCGCAATAATGACGACCTGTGCACGTGTAAGGCCACAGCAGGCTTCGGAACTAAAAGGTTCGGATCGTCCCGAATAAACTGCGTGAAACTGTCCACGTTTTCGACGGTTCTTGAAGATCTTGGACGCCCGGATTTTGGTTTGTCCAGTGTTGAGCCAATCTCTTCAAACTTCTTGACCCATTTTGCAATGATTCCAGTGCTTGGCGCTTCATTCAAGTGACAAATATGTTGAATGTTGCAGAATTTTCTTCGACGCGCGGTCCGCTCCCGAGAAACACTCCATAGCGACTAAATTCCCAAGAGCCAGGCTACCGATTGATACACCCCCCAAAATATTGTAGTTGCGTTCACGCAATAACCAAAAGAAATGTGAAATTTCTTTTGAGACACCTGTAACAGTATTAAGCGTTTAGTCTGTTGTTTTTATACTCATTACATATTTATCGCCTATTGCCAATTCATCGAAGTTGTTTTGAATTCTATACATTTTTGTTTCTCATTGAGGAATTTATGATAGTTCTTTTATCGTTTTTTCTTCACTTTCATCGAGTTTATTGTTGGCAAGTACGTATAGAGTGATTGTTCGATAGCGATACTTTTTTCAAACGAATCTGATTGTTGAAGTTTTGTTCTTGTTTTTCTGTTTAAATTTCTGTGGAATCGCTCCACGTCTTCAATTCCTGTTTTGCCATGTGTGTAAGAATCTATTAGAATTTGATTTAAAGGTAATAGATGCCTTCTTCCATGCAGTAGTCTCTGAAATTGGTCGAGGTGAATGCTGCTCCCCGGTCCGAGATGATTCGAACTGGATTTTCAAATACTGCTTTCTGCGATTCCAGCTTCCATCCATCCAGCTGATAACTTCTACCGTGGAAGTCGATTTGCATGGGTATATCCAAACAAATTTGAAGAACGCATCGACGACACAGAAGATGTACGCGTAGCTCTTGTTGGTTGACGACAGAGGTCCGAGGTATTCGACGTGATAGGTTTCTAATGGCAATTCGTTCTTGGAGATTGGGTGTAGGTATCCCCCCTGTTTTTCTGCCTTTCGGTCGCACAGGATACAGCGCACGCGATTCTTCCTTACTTAAACTCTCAGCTTTTTTAACGTATTAGCAATGACGAGGACCTCAAGCTCATAACTACAGCACCGCTCCTCTGCTGGCAAAGTCTTTTTACTATGGAAGTACACTGGATGGAACTTGCCGTCGTCAGATTTCTAGAGAAGCACTGCCCCATAACCCCATTTAGAAGCATCGGTATGCAATTGTGTTTTCGCCTCTTGGACGTACAGCTTCAGTACTGGTTTTGGTGACGAAATTTTCTTCAGTTCATTGAAAGCAATCTTTTCGGCTGGTCCGAACTGGAATGGTTGGTTATTTTTCAAAAGCTGAGTGAGTGGGCGTGCTATTAGAGAGTAATCTTGTACACATTTTCTAAAATACCCGGTGAGACCAAGGAAACTTTGGATTTTTTTGACTGAGTTGGGTTCTGGAAACTTAGTAATGGCATGTGTTTTGAGAGTTGACGGTTGGACAGATCCATTCGAAACGTCAAGACCCAAGTATTCAATGGAACAACAAAGAAATTGGCATTTTGACCATTTTATCTTCAACAAATAACGTACCGATAAATAAAGAGTCTCTTTGAATCTCTTTGTCGTACCACTCCTCGTCATTGCTTCCCACAATCACCACATTGTCCATATACAAGAAGAAGTAGCCTTTCTCTACTAAAGTTTTGAAAACACGGTTGATACACTTCTCAAAAACGATGGGTGAGGTACAGAGTCCGAAGGGTACACGAAGGAACTCCCATTGGCCTGAAGGTGCCACAAACGACGTGTATTTAACACTTTCTTCGGACACTCGAACATGGAATAATCCATTTTCCAAGTCCAGGGTACAAAAAAATGTTGGCTTTGTTAAGTGCAACTATTTGGTCCTCTATTGGGGCAAAGGGTAATGATCTCTTACTATTTCTTAATTGAGGCGGCGATAGTCAACGCATAACTGCTTGGTACCATCTTTCTTGTTGGCTAGCGTAGTCCAACGAACTCGGTCTAACTATGCCTTCCGCCAACCATTCTTCTATTTTTTCCTCGACGATCTTCTTTTCTGAGGGAGCTAGTCTTCTTCTAGGTTGGAATATGGGAATATCAGATTTTAGTATTGAGTTAATATTTTGATTCGTTCGGTTTTTTTTTCAAAATTTGAACGTTTATTTAAAAAAAACATGTACAATAGTATTATTCAAAGTATTGCCTATCTGAAGCTATGACTTTTTCCCATCTTTCTAGCAATTTGTGGGTCCCATCCCAAAAGAACTGCGCCGGCTTGGCAGCCAAGAATGAATCAAGCCAATTTTTGATATTCTGCTCTGATGTGAACGGTGACCGGAACAAATGGTAGTCAGAAGGGGCATGGTCTGGGCTATAAGGCGGGTGGGGTAAGACTTCCCATCCACTGTTCTCCAAATAGTTCTTAACCGGAAAAGCAACGTGGGGCCGAGCGTTGTCATGATGGAAAATTATTGCCTCGTGTCTGGTCGCATATTCCGGGCGTTTTTTGGCTACTGCTCTCTTCAAACGGAATAATTGTGTTCGGTAGCGTTGTCAATTGATGGTTTCAACCGGTTTTAGCAGCTCATAATACAGCACAGCCATCTGATCCCACCAAATACAGAGCATTACCTTTGCGCCAAGGATATTCGGCTTTGCTATTGATTTAGCTGGTTGGCCGGGTTTCACATATGATTTTTTGCGCTTGGGGTTATATTAATAGATCCATTTTTCATCACCAGTAACAATCCACAATGACTTCCTTTTGTGGCGTTCCAGCAGCATTTCGGACATGCAAAACCGCCTTTCAACGTCTCTCGGTTTGAGTTCATGTGAAACCCAATTTCCTTGCTTTTAAATGTTTTGAAATGACTGTTTGATTGACACCCAAAGATTCTGCGAGCTCTTCTTGTGCTTGGCAACAATCTTAGTAGAGTAATGCTTCCAGTTCTTCATCTTCAAACTTTTTTGGCTGTCCAGGACGTTCATCGTTTTCCAAACCAAAATCACCACTTTTAAGTCGTGCAAACCACTTTTGGCAAGTTCGCTCAGCTAGCTCATGTTCACCATAAACTTTCACCAAAATACGATAACTTTCGGCAGCAGTTTTCTTCATATTAAAGTAATGAAGAAGAACTCCCCGAAAAACACTTTTTCAGGCACAAAGTTCGGCATATTTGAGTGAAAAAAAATTATTGTTGCTTACGCTTCAAATGAATGACATATACTGAAATGACGTAGAATGACAGTAGATTTCCAACGCATGTTTCAATGGAATAATACAAGTTACGCCATCTCTTAGCAAACCACACGAATAAGTTATAGACCCAATATAATTTGCATTTCAACCGATGTGTATCTTTCTTCCTGTGGGTAGTAATTCTTGACTAAGACTTCAATATCCTCTCTAAAACGTGGGCTTCCCACGTTTAGAACTGAGTGTGTGTTATTTGTTTCGGGTAACTGACAAATCTGAAAAAAAACTTCTTCTATTCTGGAGACAACTACACCATCCGGCAGAAGTTGTGTGATTTTGCCTACCAGGACAACTTTCCCAATTATAAAGGGTGACTGCATCACGGACTCGGGCAGAATGAAAACGTTGGTATTGGACACGCAATCATCTGTACCGATGTTCGCATTAAAGTACCCTAATTCCCCTACCGTGTTTTCCGAAAATGTCCTGACAGGTAACGTCTGTTGTACAAACGGAGGAGCGTCCATTCTAACGTAAGCGTCGCTTCTTATCAATCTTATGTCGCTGCCAATATCGACAAGCCCTTTCAGCTTGTAGCTGTTGACCAAAACTTCCTTTCCAAAAGTTTTTTAAACGTTCGCCTTCTTCTCCTTCTTTTTCTTCGGGCACGTCATCGCTTTGTGGCCGAATTCATTGCAACTAAAGCATCTCGGTTGTTTTTCGGTGCACGAGCTGCTTTTGTGTCTCCTGCGACCACAGTTATACCAACGACCTAAGTCACTGCCAACTGTTTCAGAATTGTCTTTTCTTTTGGTACCTCCGTTACTACTAACACTTGGGATACTTTCTTTATATTTCTGATATAATACTAATTTTTTCCTGAATTGTTCCATTGTAGAAGCACCATACAATATAATTTTGTTATGAGGAGAGTTATTTAACCCATCAAATGTGTACTGTATTATACAACTTTCCTCAACGCGACCTTTCGCCCTCAGCTCCCTCATAGATAAAAGATATTCATGAATGGACTCACCCGGTAACTGCCGTCTTTGAGTCAGCTTTCTGTGTATATCGGCTATGCTTACTCTCTCAGAAAATTCTTCGATTAAAACTGCTTAAGCTCTGACCACTCAGCAATATTTGGTTTCGATCTTAACTCTAGCTTAGCCGAACCGGTTAGGAATCTTTTTCCGAAAATCATCTGTTCGAATCCCGACCACTTCATGCTGTCTGCGGCCTTCTCTACATCCTGTACCCAGCTGTTGATATCGTATTCGTCATTGTCGTTGAACTCTGGCACCACCGCGGCGACGTCTTGGGATGTTATGCTTCGACTGCCAGTATTCCAACGACTCTGCAACTCCTCTTCCATCGACGCTCTTAAGCTAGACATCTCCAGTCTCAGTTGCATTTCTTTTTCTTTTTCCCGTACCTCACTCACTTTTATTATGCTTTCCGTGTGTGAAACCTGTTCCTGTCTACGTTCCAAGTCTTGTAGCATTTCTGAAAAGTCTCTAAATGAATCTTGTATAGTAGTACTATTCTTTTTCCGTGGCATGGTAAATTTCTATTTGGTTAGTTCAAAAAAGAGAATTTTCTTCGATTACCTCCAGCTTTTGAGGTGTCTCTACTTAAATTTCCTAAGACAGGGATAATGTGGTTGTAACCCAAAACAAGTGTTTATGGGCTAATGCAGATATTTACCAATGGGTGTCCCTACCAAGGTGTGGTTAGTTATCCAAAAAGTACACAGCACGTACACCAACCGAAATTGATGGTTCCGTCTACTGTCCACAGATGTCGCGCTTACGGCTTTTTTTTCTATATTTTGTAACAATGAAATCT